>OY804607.1:28696262-29205715 GCA_963680895.1 Fragum sueziense
TGTTTATTGGGGTTTTTACGCCGTTTATAATGATACCGCGGCGGCTGGAGCACCTCACCATGGATTTCTGTTGTTTCTCACATCAGTAATACCACAACACCCTAATCGAGCCTCCAGCTGCTCGTTCACATAGGTTCACGATATCAAACCATTGATTGGTAACATTCTGTCAGAAGGGTATTTTCCGCGGCCGGATTTTGAACTCGGGACCTCTCGAGTGAGTGGCCGATGCGCTACTAACTACGCTATGGCAGCTGTCAAACAAAACTGCAATTATACTCGGCAAAACTGCTAACGCATCACTCAGATCTTTGTTAATATTTTCTTAACGAATGTACAGAATACGTCCAAATTTTGCAAATGCCGACTACCACCATTTGATAAGAAGCCTATGAAATTTCATAGTAAATGCTACAGCATGTTCTTAAATATTTAAGTTTTAATAAGGGCACCCGTAATTCTTAAATTAATAAAGTCTGATATTTTATTAAAATGAAAAATTCACGCGTAAATTTCAAATCTTTTGTATTGGCCGAAAGAGTCCCTTTGTAGAAATGTTTCCCTTCCTTAAACAAACCGACGGCTTTAACACTTTTGTGGGCTCGTAATTTATTCCCGCAGAGGTAATGTTGCATCACTAGTGTCGTTGGTGTCATTGTTGGCGTCGACGGCGACGTCGGCTACGTAGACAAAAACGTATTGGTCTATATCTTATTAACTGTATGAGATGCAGTCTTGATATTTCACACATAGACAGGTCCCACCAAGACCTTTCACCTGAGACCATAAAATTTGACCTTGTGACCTTGACCTTGAAAAATTGACCTTTTCTTTTAAAAAGGTGCGTCTTTGCGAGATACGTTGTCCGCGAACAGCCCTTTTTACGTTAGAAAAGGAATTAATTTTTTCAGACTTCAATTTCACAATAAACCAGCTTTCAAAATCAGTTCAAACAAGAATGATTTAACAATATCACAAGTTACAAGAGCCGAAAAACTGTTTTGGTCCCCTTTCCGTATGACGCGGTCACATAAGAATGAAAACTTCAAAGTAGTTCTATGGATGAGTGCAGAATCTTGTGGGATAATTATATGCTAAATTATAAATCTAAATCTTTAACAATAAAGAAGTTATGCGATTTTAAAAAGTGATGCGTTAGCTCTTTTGCTGAGTATATATACTATGCGTCAATGAAAACTTACCACTAATATGGATGAGTATTTTTCACCATGTTTTGGTAAAATAATTAGGTTGTTTTTTCAGTGCTTACATTTGGGTCTTGTGAAATGGTGTGCACAGAAATTTGAAAGATTATTTGCACAGAAACGGGTGAAATAGTCATTTAATCAATGTCAGTCGGAAAATGAAATTTGCAGATTTTTATATAGGATGTGACCTCCGTTTGCATTTAGAGTATGTTGACATCTACGCCTCATACTCCGGCTTAAACGTTGAATTTGTTATTGTGGGATGGCTTCCCCTTCCTCAATAAGGACTTCTGTCAACTGCTGACAGTTTTCAATATGGCATCGGTCGTCATACAACTTACGACTTGACGTCACCATTTCACGGCCTAGGCGAGGTCTATCGTTTACAGACCAGCCCGTATTACTAAACATCTTACCATCAAGTTTCTATGTAAACTGTGTAACAAGACATCTGATTGCACGAGAAATCCGACTGAGCCAATCAGGGATGTTGTTACTTTCCGCTATTATTGTATTCGTGACAGAGCTATTGGATTCACGCAGTGCCTTGTCGTGTTCAAAACGTGATTCTGTAAACAGTTGGCGCCTTTTATTGGCAATAAGCAATTGTTTATACACAATAACCCATGTGTACCTAATACATTTCTTTGCGTAACCAATCTCTTATAACAAGTTCAATGACATTATATCATCCAAAGATATAAGCCTTATTTCTTAGTAATTTCGTCACTGTAGCTTGAAGCAAGCTGAAGTTATTAAGTATTCGAAGAAAAGCGGCGAATATCAATATATAGTCGACATTCGTTGTGTCGAAGTCGAAGGGGCCGTCAAAATACCTCGACATATCCGGAGTTCGATTCATCTGATTTTTGTTCAGTTTCGAATTAAATGCCATTTGACCATTTCTGTTGCTAATCGAGTGCGTCAATAATTAAAATATAGTAGGAAAAGGAGAGAAATTGCTCGAAACGAGCAATTTCTATCCTTTTACTACTAAATTTCAACGGTCATACTGATTTCGAAATTATTTTGTTTAAACTTTTTTGATATCTACTGGTGAGGACGGGGCCAGAATTTCAATTCGACTTCAGCGGAAATTCGACATATCCGATTTCGACATAACGAGTGTCGACTGTAGTAACTCCTACTATTTGATCTCCTCGCTTACCAATGTAAGTAAAATAAGTATCGAAATTGGTGTCGCCTACGTCCATTGAAAAACGCATACCAGAAATAAGAGACAATTCCAATGAGCAGGCATATTCACAATACATGCGTTGAATGAAAAGAATTATTGGTGTTTTTTTTATTGTTTGTTTAAAAAAAAGCATTGACTCCTGGTTTATGCACCTCTGACTGCGAAGTTTAATAAATATTTAATACAGAGAATTCCAGAATTCAGCAATAAAACGACAATCTGCATTACTCGTGAACCCATCACCAATAACAGTGTAAAGAGCTGGCGAAGGATAGTGTTTTATGAAGACAGTTTCTTGTGATCCAGTAAAAAACAAGCTGACATTGAAGCAAGTTTGAGGTCTTTAGTTGTTTGGGAAGTATCATCTTTTGTATTTTTTTTTCTAAAAAAAAAAACATGTGTCATTAAGCAACCACAACAAACGAGCCGGGATCAGGGAAAGCGTCCATTATAGCATTTGAGCCAGACAGGTTTGAAGATCAGATTGCGTCTAGGTGCAGTCTAAACTGGATCCATGATCTATAGATAATGGAGAGCAATATGATTCATGATCAGACTGCATGTATACGCAGGCTGATCTGGAACCACGTAGGGCTAAATTGCCTTAAGGAACATTTTTCCAGTAGGTCCAAATGTATTCAAGGACTCAATTGGCAGCGAATATTTTACTCGTTTATCATAAATTTGCACTTCGAAGCCCATTTCATTTGTCATTTGTTATGCTCAACCCTTTCGCTGCCAAATTACCAATATTGGACAGTCCTCTCACTGCCAAATTAATTCTAAGAAATTTCTACGAATACCTGTATGCTCAAACAGGAATAACTTTTGACTCATTTGATACATTTCTTGCAAATTTTCATCACATACCGAGAGATTAGGAATCTACTAAATTACCGAAATTTCAAAGTTATTTATGAAGTTACAATATATAATACTCATTTTTATTTTAATCACAAATTGTTGAAACATTAGGACAACGGAAAAAGTGGATGAACAAACCTCAACTAGAAGTTTCCGTTGAAAGTATAATGTTTTGATGGAACACATTGTTGCAATTGTCAACTAAATGAAAATTTCAAACTATCCCAAATCCTTTTCCCGTATTTTCGGTGTCATTCATGGTGATATTTACAGGTTCTAGGCATAAATAGTGAGTGCATGTTCTAATGGCAGCTATATTGTTGTCTTCTGTTTGGAAAATTCCTCAAAAAATACGATTGTAACATAAATTCCACGCTTTCATCTGTCAAATGCTAGTAGTTTAATTACTTTGATTATACGAGTAGTTAAAGGGTGCTATAAGAAAAAGATTGTGCTAAAACTACTTAGCTGTAAAAAATATTCACTAGGCAAAAAAAGAAACGCAACTTCCTTTTCAATCCCTTCGTACGCAAAGACATCAAATCAGATTTAAACAAAATGTAATACATTTAAAGTAACACCATTTCCCCTTATAAAGTTCACAAAATCTTGTTTGTAGCAAATTCAATTAATAAAAAAAACCACCCAGATTACAACGGGCGTCAACACAATTTGACAAAAAAGTGTATGTAGGTCGAAAAACACATTCTGTTTCGTTTAGTTTGGTCCGATATTCGAATGTTGTGAAGTCCATGCGATTCACTAGCGGTCTCCGTTGCAGTCCTTAACCTATCCCATTGGTGGGGTTTACCTGAAGATACGGTCCTGCCGTGACGTCATATCTCTTACACCTCCGCTCCGTGTTCCATCGGTTGTGGTCCCATTGAGAGCCAACAGCGTAAACAGTCGAAAATGTGTCGATTTGTTGACCCATCAATGTCTTGCGACAATATTTTGACTTTTTCAACCAAACAACATCCGTACTGCAGATTGGCGCTGGTTTTTGCGCAGCCGTGTTATGTATAGGGTAGTGAGAAGTGTATGGACGCTTTGGCATCTTTTTGGTCCATAATTTTAGCTTGTGTTTGAAGAAAATTTGTTTTGATAGTAGTCATTTAGAAACCACGGCAGGGGGATAATCAGTTTTTAACAACTTACCATGTATCACGTGATGAATTTACGACATCTGAAGAAAATGACACTATATTAATGCGTATGGATGCATTTTTTTTTAAAAATGTACTCAATATCCATTAAAAACATATTTTGTCGAAAATATTACGAAAAGTTGGCGTTGCGTATCTTTTTTGTTGTATGCCTTTAACCCACGAATGGGTATAATTGAGCATTATTAAATATTCTTATTCTTATTCTTATTCTTATTCTTTGTTCTAGTATATATTTCACCCCAATAAATTGGTAGAGAAAACTCGCCTATGGCAGTGAAAGGGTAAAAATACCATCCACGAAGCCAATAAAACCAAACCATTAGAAGAGGGTCAAACTCAGAAGAGGCCAAATTGATGTCACAACAACAACAACATCATCATCATCATCATGAACAACAACAACAACAACAACAACAACAACAACAACAACAACAACAACAACAACAACAAAAAGCACATCATCAATAACACATACAGAAAAGCAGAAGAAAAGCCGGCCTACCGATCCTATTTTATCACGTGTATTACTTGTTTTATTCGATACGGCACTGGTCTTTTGTCTAATTTAAAAAAAAAAGTGTTCAAGCGACTTTTTATTCTATATAAATGATATAATATAACGATGCCTTTGCTCATTGTATTTACGATGTTTTGAAGAACAGCAACGATAAAGAGTTAATAGTAGCTATGATTTACCGTAATATCATTTTACAGCCGCATGAATTACTTTTATTGGGGATCTGGGATGTCTTGACTAACCTTATTACGAAGACATTAACCCTTTCCCAAACAAGACCTGCTTTTGACGTCCCTAATAGAATTGGCTTTGGAAAACATTGAAACAAAAGAAGAAACTGCTGATAACCAGCAGTTTCTCCTTTTGTCTCAATATTTTCAGTGCCATATTCTACAGGAATTCTATCTTTATTCACCTATTTTTTGTCATTTGTGGCAGTTTTTGAAGTGGAACATCCTAAATTTTCGTTGTTTGGGAAAGGATTAATTCTTTATTGTTATTCTGTTCTGTTTTTGGTCGAGCCCTGTGATAACATAGTCGATAACGTAGGCTCTATCAATACATCGCTGCTTTTCAAAAAAAATCTCGTAACTGCAGCCTAAAAGAATCTACCTTAACGATTTTTTTTGAAAAGTGACGCCATGATGTAGGTTCGAACCCGACTCCGTCAATATCCGTTATGACAATTGACAAAGCCATTTGAGCCGGAATCTGACAAAAGAACCCTTGCATCATTTTGAAAAATCGACTTTAGAGATACGCCTGTGGTTAAATGTAGCTTAAAATAGATCCAATCTACTAACTTACCATTGCAGCTGGTCATAAACAAACTATTGAAGAGCAATATGGATCTGGATCAGACTGTGCGTATGAACAGGCTGACCTGGATCCATGTTGTTCTCAAATGCCTAAAATGACCTTTCTCTAAGATCCCGGCCCATTTACTTTCTCATCAATGAATCCAGTGTTTCCGAACAGTACACATTGGATTAGAAGCTGGTGGCTCGAATTGGATGTTGAGATAGCATTCGTTCGAGAAGTACAACACACTCATGGTATGATTCACCATTCCCCGTGTTCATGACTGGAACATATCTTGAAATCTCCGTTTCCCTTCCCGAAATGACCAAAAACATATTGCCTCTGATTTGGAAGCTGCTGTTTATTGTGGTTATTGTCCATTACAATGGAAAAAATATTGAGGCAAAAAAATAATGGTAATAATTATGCTGGTCTCCAGCCTTTTGTCTAAATGTTTTCACAAGTCATTTCTATTATTGACTTCAAAACCAGATCTTGTTTGCGGAAAGGTATAATCAATGTTCTGCACACGTTTTATAGCATTGTGCAGATGAATAAAATAACATTTTGTTATTGCATTGCAATTCTATAATGAATTTTATTGCATGTAATAACAATGATTGTTTATTATATCACAAAGAATGCATACGTACGTAACATATGCTCTAACGCGAGACTACATTGGTTCCCAGCATTAAACAGTTGACTGGGATGTTATAAACAATTTATGACAAAAGGGGCTCTTTTCCATTTAAGTCATAAATAGATCTTAATAAGCCTGCACCATCGCACAATCTGGTCAAGAGCATTATTGGTCATAGAACGTCTTCGATACCTTCAATAAGAACTGTTAAAAATTGTCTTGGATTCTATAAACCCTTTGACAAACCACAAAAATTTAGAAAGTTCAGATTAAAAAGCTGATAATAGTAAACGTAATAGCTCAGAAAAATTAATATTGAGATAAAAGGGGACAATGCTGATTATCTCGTTGATTCCAAAAGCATCTTTTTTGTAGGGACCTTACAAAGTGTTAGAGTCTCTAACGCAATATTATCCACTTTCCCATATTTCTGCTCAGATGCATTATTGTCCTACTTCGCCGCGACATCTTTGTTCACGAACAAGCGTGTGTTGTTTAATTGGCAGTAAAAACCAATATATAAAAAACGATCCAGATTTCCAGACATTATATTGAAGAAACCATAGGTATGTTTTTCCGTCTCCAATTTCCTGAAAGGATTGGTTGGAAAAAGATTGATGCTAACGTGGATCGAGATCAGCCTGCGGACAAGCACAGCCTGATCAAAGTATTTTTTTTTTATTAAAACGTTGTCACCTGTAGCATTGCACATGACCACGTTCATGCCGCACCATTATTTCTTTCAACAGCGCACTAGTGTCAAACCCAATAAGGCGCATTTTCAATAAACCAGTTCAGATGCAATTATCATATCCTATTGTGAAGTCTTTGTTCGGGAACAGGGCAAATCAGGTTTAATTGGCAGTAAAAACCAATATTGCAATTTATTAGCACGAATTCCATGTCCCACATTTTATTTCAAAGAAATCAGTTGTTAGATCGCCAATCGTTACAACGCCAAGATGACGTATATCCTGTAGAGTTTAATTTACGACCACTTTTTTCTGTTGCATTTCAGCTGATGAAGTTCTGTCGGGGGCGAAAGCCATTTTATGCTCGCACATGAACACGACATAATGAAACATCAAAATTATAGCATTAAAGGGTCTATTGACTGATTATAAAGACAATTCAGACATGTATTTGCTTTATTTAACTTTAACAGCATTTTCTACTTTAAAGTGACATTTTCTACTTTAAAGTGACATTTCAGAATTTTTTGACATAAATTTTACTTTTATTTTTATCTGAAAGAGCATATTTCCTTATGAAAATTCTGAAAATTTCAACCCAAAATATTGCGCCGTTTACGAGAAATTTATATTTTTGTGTTAAAATTGAACAAATTGTTGTGGACAACAGTTCGGATTTATATGCAATTTATCGATTATGTCTCAACTTTAAATGCGTATTTCTCGCTTATTGGCAACAACTTAAAAAAACTAATAGTATTTATACTCATTAGAATAACCAATCTTGGCATCAAGACATACTTTAAAAAATTGAAATTGGAATGAAATGTCCCTTTAAAAAAAACTTAAGAATACAAAAAATCAGAGTGCGTTTGTGAAAGGGTTAATAAAAGCCCAATACAGCGTGCGACCTATTTTCATATAACATGATTATCTAGAAGTACTTGTCTTTTTCTTAGCTTCTTTCTTTGTAGGCAAGTATGCCGGATTATAAAGATTTTGTTGTGGATGAAGATAGCATGATCATTTAAGCATGCATTGTTAATGCTTAGTTGAAATTGACCCCGGAATGCTCTTTTTCCTGATGGTTTCACAAATTTATAGCCCTTCCTCAACCATACCAGACTAGGTTTTGGCACACATTTTTTGTAAAGAATCATGAGAATCAGATAACTAACAGTTTCCGTCGTATGTAAACTGTTTTCAACATCAATTGGTATGCAATCCCTTCTTTATTTAAAAACACCATTTTCGCCGTCTGTAGGAGCTTTCAAATTGGAAATCGTTATATTGAGAGACCCTCTGCATGTCTCCTAGGGAAAAAGGACAAAAAGCGAAATGTTTTAGATAAAGAATCGACTGAACTTAATGTGAAATACTTTTGGCATTTTCAAATTAAACATCGTTAACATTATAATATAACTGTATTTAAGTTGTAAATGATGAACATATGCACTACGCAAAATCGATCTTTTCTGACAGATTACGTAGAATTCTTAGAATTTCCGTCCTCGGGGGGGGGGGGGGGGGGTTAAAATACAAATGACAATTTAACACCTATAAACCGGTAACTCGGGAAATAGACGACGTTTTTTTGGTCCCATGTGTACAACATGCAAACACGCAAATCTAAAAACTTTGGCGTCATTGGATTTTCTGCTTGATATAAAACAAGATACTGTACAAAAGCAGAATTCATCTGAATCTTGTTAAATTTTAGGCATTTTGACTCTATACCGAGAAAGCAATGCTGGTAATCAGGATTTCTTCTTTTCATCAATATGTTCTTGCCTTTCTTGACAGAGACGTCATAATAGAGATATGTTTTGGAAAAGGATTACACACGTTAGAAAATACAGTTCTTTTAGTTGAAAGGTCTATGTGATATGTGATTTTCAGCCTCAATTAACTTTAGAATAAAGGGTATAATCAATGAAATTTCAATATTTCAAATCAAAATGTAGCATTTACTTTGAAATTTCACAGGCTACTTTTCAAATGGTCGTAGTCTGCATGTGCACATTTTTAACGAATTCTGTAAATTTGTTTTTAACTTATTAACAAAGATCTGAGTTGCGTTAGCAGTTTTGTCGAGTATTTATTGATAGAATTGCCTGAACGTTTTTTCTATCTTGTCCGCAGTATTTTTCGTCATCTAATGGTTACCCTGCATTTTTACACGCCTCCGGAGGCGGTCGTATATTGGCATCATCTTCTCCGTCTTTCCGTCCGTCCATCCGTCCGTACACGTACGTCCACTTTTCTTGTCAACGCATCTCCTCCTACGTTTCTGGCTGGATCTTCTTGAAACTTGGTCAATACTATCACCTCAATTGTTAGATGTGCATGAAATAACAATTTGATAGTTCATTGATTTTCGTCAGAGTTAAAACTTGGTTAGAGTTAAACCCCTTAAATCTTGGTCTCTGGGGCTTATTGAAATTGCAGTCTTGCGGCGTATATTGTGACTATGGCACTCTTGTTCATAATGCTAAAGTACCACCAACTGATCACAAATTCATGTTTACTAATGCATCTCTCACCTTGCTCTGGACACATACTTCAGCATGTGACTCAACCAGTTATATACTTTTTCAATATGTAGGCCTATTCCTTCATTTCTATTGAAATTTTACTGTATGGACGTATTAAACAAGAGGACCATGATGGTCCTTAATCGCTCACCTGCACCTAGAATGAAAGACCCAATGTTGTCAAGTTCAAGAGCACATAATTTAAGATGCGAGATTATGATCCAGCTAAAAACTGCTTTCATAATCTTGAATGATCAATATTTGAAGCTGTTACAGTAAAAACAAAGTGGAAGAAAACAACAATTTTGCCACAGTAAAGGGCACATAACTCTGTTCTGATAAAGATATTCTAATCAACATAATGTCTTAAAAAAGTTTTTTTTATTGATTAATATTTATTGCTGTTTGAGAGAAAACAAAGTAGAAACGGCAATTTTGTAACCATCCAATCAATCTGACAAATTAAAACATTTAAGATATTATGGTCACCAACATTGCGACAAAGTTGTGTCTTGATTGGTCCATATTTGTTTGTTAGAGAGAAAATAAAGTCGAAAACGGTAATTTTATGAAATGAAAGGGCCAATAACTCTTGTTTGTCTGGCTAAATCAAGCTGAAAATTTAACTCATCAAGGATCTTATGGTCACCAACATTGTGGCCAAGTTTTGTCTTGATTAGTCAATAAATGTAGATGCTACAGTGTAAACAAAGTCGAAAACAGCAATTTTGTCAAATTCAAGTACACATAACTCCAGACTTCCTGCTTCAATCACACTGAACATCGAACTATTCCAAGATCCTATAGTTACCAACATTGTGGCAAAATTTTGTCTTGATTGGTCAATATTTGTAGATGCTAGGGTGGTAACAAAGTCAAAACTAGCCATTTTTGACGTTCAATGGCACATAACTCCGGACTTCCTAGTCCGATCTGACTCAAAATCGAACTCATCCGAAAACTTATGGTCATACATTTTCCGATTAAGTTTGATAAAGATTGTTTAACATTTGTAGATACTAGAGTGGTAACAAAGTCAAAACTAGCCATTTTTGACGTTCAAGGGCTCATAACTCCGGACTTCCTTGTCCGATTTGACTCAATATCGAACTCATATGAGAACCTATGATTATACATGTTTTGACCAAGTTTAGTTAAGATTGGTCAATTTTTGTAGATACTAGAGTGGTAACAAAGTCAAAACTAACCATTTTTTACGTTCAAGGACACATAACTCCGGACTTTCTTGTCCGATCTAACTCAAAATCAAACTCATTCATGAACTTATAGTCATACATGTATTGACTAAGTTTGGTTAAGATTGGTCAATATTTGTAGATACTAGAGTGGTAACAAAGTCAAAACTAGCCATTTTTGATGTTCAAGGGCACATTACTCTGGATTTCCTGGCCTGATCTGACTCAAAATCAAACTCATCCGAGAACTTATGGTCATACATGTTTTGACCAAATTTGGTCAAGATTGGTCAATATTCGTTGATGCTAGAGTGGTAACAACAAACTGTGGACAGACGGACAGACGGACGACGGAAAAAGCGACCACAATAGCTCACCTTGAGCACTTCGTGCTCAGGTGAGCTAAAAATATTGTACGACAATAAATGATAAATTACATTTTGATACTTTTGTCTCTCTGAAAATGAAAGCAAAGCGTTTTAAAATATCACGCCTGCAACATGAATTCGTACTTAGCTTAAGGCTTGGTGTCAACTGGCTTGTACTTTGAAATGACAATAAAACCAAATAACAAACCGAAACAAACCGTTTCCATTTTTAGTCGGCGGTCTTTTCATGTTATGTATTTCACCACGAAAGCATACACAATGTATACTCAGTTCCAAAAGAAAGTGTGCACTTTCGCCTATTGCTGTAACCTTAATTTTAGCAAAGCTTTATGGCATTACATGGTGTAAAAGTGATATCATACTTCAGATTAGATCCTAAAGAAAATTGTTATCAGAATAGATGTCGATAGAATTGCTAATACTGCATACACGCAGCCAGATCATAAATGGTGTTGATGGTGTTGAGATTTGCACTCTTTGCAGCTTCTTCTGTAGAAAGATATACATGCTCATATGCCGTTGTAGGGTTTGGCCATGCCTTCAAAAGCCATGAACTTTCTTGTAGACGTTACGTAAACGTCATTGTTAGTAATCACTACGTAAGCAGTCTGGTAAATTGTCGTCGGACGGTGCAACAACGTTCTACAACACATTTGTAGGCCTTTAAGATGCAATACAAAAGGACACATGCTATTAGAAGATAAACATCGTACAGATTCAATTTTGTTAAGAACTTTTGTTTTCACCAGGTTCGGTCTTTTTTACCGACGTTAATTGTAATTCATTTCCCGCTAATGCACTATGTAATTTCCCGCTAATGCACTATGTACAAATGTATTTTACAAGTGTTTTTATGCTAAGGTATGCCAAAATGATTGCACTAAAATTAATTTCAGATCAATGACTCATCCAGCACGTGAGGCATATGTTAAACACAAAAAATGCTAAGTCGAAGCAAGCCGAAAATTCGTATGTGCTACGTTATTTCTTCATCAGTATATCGTTTGTAAATACTCTTGAGATGTGCTGTGCAAAATTTCCTGACGGTAGACGGTATACTTTTCGAAAAATTCAAAATTAAAAAGTGCACACTTTCTTATGGAACTGAGTATATTATTCAAGTTGCATTATGAACGCTGTCCTGCTAAAACTTAGTAACCGCTGCTTAATTTTTGCAGCAGTAACGAGGTTTTAGAAGAAAAGCGCCAATATGCGGTGTCTGCCCAAGGCCGAATGTCCAGTTAATGGAACTAATAAAAAATGCATGAATTCTGATGAGTGAAATAATGATCATGACGGTACGTTGACCCGAAACATCATTGATAACGACGACATGCAGATGTATTGGGGAACAACTATATACAAAGCCTGGGTATCCTCGATGCTCTTAAAATCCTTTTAATCACATGTTGTTGTTCTGATTAGGTTGAACAGCCACCGGCCAGTCATTTTCTGTTTATTGGTAATTTGCAGCTATGGTAGTATGCTGAATACAATGTCCGTCATTCTCGGCCATAATGTTCTAATTATTAGCTGGAAATGCTCTTCCAGGTCATTTAGCGTCGGTTATACGTTCAATTGCTTCGTTAGCACAGAAGCCGTAAAGGTTATAATTACTAACTTGTTCTCCCTGTACACTAACTCTTTCCAAACTAGGAAAAGATTACATTGACTTTCAATTTGAAAGCCGCTGAACGAGGTAGGATTCATGATACTTCGAATTTATTTCTGATACGTTACAGCACAGAAAATAGTGAGACAAAATAAGAAAATGCTGATCATCAGCATTTTCTTTAGTCGCGATGTTTTCCCGAACCTTTACTGTTAAGGACGCCGAAACCCAAGGCTTGTTTTTGTGAATGATCCTAAAGTCTGAAATTTCTTAAATATACACGAGCTTATTCTCTTTGCAAAGTTTTTTTAATAAACCATACGTACTTCAATAGTTCTAAAGCGGTAGTCATGAATTGGGCGTGGCTTCCATGCGTGATATTAGAATAAAAGATAAAAAATGGTACCAGTAAGGTGTATACGAATTAACCCTATTTTCGGCAAATATTTTTGAGTGACGTTCACGAACTTGTTTAAAAGTCCTTAATCGGCAAAACCTATGCTTGCTTAATTATTCGTCTTGTTAGTTTAAAGTACCAGAAATCAATCACAGCATCCTGTTCGCCAAATGACCCCAAACATTTCTCTATGATGAACAGAGTATCATGGCAGGCAGACAAGTTCCGCCATGGAAGTATTATGTTGTGAGCATTTTCATTTATTGAGTAATTTCGTAAATGCTTTTCGCATTTACGTATTTGCGGATATGCGAACAAGGTATAATATTGAAGTCTTAAAAAAAAGTAGAGTGACCTACCCTATTTTTACTACATGTACCACGAACCACACATACCTTTTTAACTTGCCTTACATTCTATTAGATCTACAAGTACAAGAAGATCGAGTGTAGAAGCTTTTTCCGGTCTGATATTCGGTGGGAAGTTCTGAAAACAAAAGTCGGTATGGTCTACATGTATATATGTAGTGCCCTTCGGAATTGGCAAAATTTTAATTAAGGCAGACCCCTACAGAACTCACTTGCCCAGTTTCGTAAAAGAGCGAAATATCATATTTATTGATAAGAATTAGTTATGTTATATTTTTCTTATCCCCTTATATACAAAGAATTACTGTTTTGCATAATCATATATTGGAATAAATGGTATGATATGGTGTCACCTTATGATAACTTTGTGAAAGTAAAAAAAAAAATTACTGAGAAACTAAAGAAAGTGTACCCATTTTGTTTGTCAATATATCTCTAAATTTCCACTATAACAACCTAAAACTTCGTACAATATAGTTTTACCCTCAAACATAATGACCAGTCAAGCTAAAAGTAACCTTATCTGATGTGTGAAAAATATCGACCCTAGTCACTCTGCGCAGTCCGCGCAGCCTGACTAGGGCCGATACTTATCATTTTTTTGTAATTGTCAGAATCCGTATTGTTTTATCTATCTTGATATATGTTTATTTCTCGCATACGGGATCTGTTTGACCTGTGCTGAGTCTGACAAGTTTATCAAAATGAGGATATTCGTAATTCGGATAAGGTCCCTTTTAACGTGACAGGTCACACTATAATAGAGAATTGATAAATGTTACCTGGAATTTCTTGACTACCCATACTCTTGTTACATGCCGAGTTTGCATACTTTGTATGTGCGACGTACGGGAGAATCGGATATTGCTATTCATCAGTATCTTATTTCTCTAAATGTACCATACTAAATAGCAAAAATATTATTTTTATCTTTAATTATGATATGAGTCCCTGTAGATGATAGAAAAATCGAGCAATACACAGATTATTTACATTTAATTTCCTTTTGCTATGACACAACCTAATATGGCAAACGATAATTTGCGCTTGAGTTACTAGAGTTTGCAATAACACCGACAATATGATGAAAAATTGCATCACTGACCTGGAGGGCAGAAATACTGACAGACAAAGAATATGACGTCAACGAACAACGATCTGCAGAGGCATTTAAAAGACATAGAAAAAATATATTAATTATTTTCTCTGCAAACGTAGAACTATGGTTTATACTTGTTTTTTACTCAGATTATATTTCGAAAATGTAGTTATTTTTAAGATTCTATCCTGAAAACATGCACTTGAATGTAGTTCGACTCGCTTTATGTCTGTGAATAACATCTGCAACAGTTCGAAGAAAAAATATCATTATATCTGTGACGTTTTCATTTATTCAAGCCATTGCATTTTTGAACTCACTTTGATATACAACATATTAAGATTTTGGAGTCGTTTAATATCAAGTACAAAGATATAGAAATGAGATTAAATGATTGACAACAAGTTCACGTCGATATATACATAGTACAAATGCAAAATATCTTAAAAGTGCGCTCGGAAGAATCAAACAAAAGCAATTGATGTTGCACATATCACTACAAACAATCTGTAAGCCTTGAGATTACATTTGCTAAATAATTTTAATATTCTTCGATGTTTCGTTTTCAGTTCAATTACGTGTTTCATTTATAAGGCTGGATGTATTGTTTTCAAACCCTTCATAAATTCCAACATTCTAATTGGAAAATTGCTTAAATGGTAGATGAAGTCAAAAGTATAAGTTGCCCTGCTCATAAAGCATTGTTGTCTTAATGAATGAATCGTTTGAATATTAAGATGCCCTCAAATGAGCATAGAATATTGAGATATAATGCATATTTTCATTTCTTAAAAAAATAATGAACACATGATGGAATACATGTCATCATGTTTTCTAAACATCTATCCTATTTATAAGCCCTGACATATTTTATTCTTTGTCGTAATGTCAGTTCTTACCAGATCCGTCATTTTGTATATAGCACTTCCGCCACCGGAAAACAGCATAGGTTAAGCCCAAAAACTACAATTTCTGAAATCGAAATTTCGATATAAAATTGTATGGATAGAAAGAAAAGTCAATTGTTTTTCACTTTAGTATAGCTTTAAAATAAAATGTTACCTTGTTTTATTTAAGTCAAACCAAATTTCCAACAACGGTAAACAAAAGCAAGATGACCGCCTCGCCTGCCAATTGAAATGAAAACATGTTTCAAAGGCAAAGTGTAGTATACAAAGCAATATTTTAGTAACGTCAAGGTAGTTTTAAACATTATGTAGTTGTTTTCCATTGTTTATGTCACACTTTACCTTGAATATGGACTTTGGATCATTTTTCATTTGCTACACAGACCGATCGCAACAGCTTGGACTACCTAAATATTGGCTTATATAGCGGTATTCAATTTCTGGAAGGCAACTTCTTCATCCATGTTGTTGTCCGGAGACCAAAACCTCATAACTCCAGCCGTTTAACCTCATAATTCCAGATTTTTTTAAAGCTGGAATTATTTGATGTTGATTTCCCACGAAAAATGTGCACTTCAGGATTTGAATTTTTACTTCATAAGTTAAGTGTGATGGTCTTTTGATAACGTAAGCCAATTACCGTTGCTCAGAATTCCTATTTATATCACATTTTCCTTATATATATACTTGGTAATCTTTTTATAAAATTGATTGCTAGCTTTATTGATAGCTATAGAAACTTTAATTAAAAAGATAGAAATTACAGGTGAACCAGGTGTGGACAAAGTGTCATTGACATTCGGAAGCATTCACGATTCAAAATCTATCTAAACTGAACCGATGTCCTGGTTAGTGTTGATGCTGTTATTTTGTTGTTGTTGTTGTTGTTGTTGTTGCCTCATGCTGTTGCTGCTTTTGCTGCTAAAGAGATACTGCGCACATGACTATCTTTATAATGCTAGTCTCAGATACTATAATGGATACTTGTCCAGACTATATAGCTTAATTATATTTGAGCTTGATTAAGAAAATGACAGTGATGCACATTTCTTATGCCCTTAGCATGTATTCCATGCATAAATAGGATGTATTGAGGTCCTAAGATACATCAAGCAATGATATTTTTCTCTATGTCAGCCAAGTCAGTTTGAGAGACGCCCGCACTCTTCATTAGGCCAGAAGCCGTAGATTCCCCAATTGCTTATCTGTGCTTCTGAGTAGTTTAAAGTACCATCAATCGATCACAGTTTCCTGTTCGCTGAATGACCCCTCAACTTGCGGCACAATTTAACCTGTACCATGCTAGTTAATTCGACCCGGTAAACGCAGGCATCATTTATTATTCAATGCAGGGCTATATTTATCTACAGTAAACCGGAATTAATTAATCATATTGATGTATCATCCGGTGTTTGAACCCACGAAACTCGTAAAGTGAGTTGTTCATTTATCAATCGAAAAAATAAGTTTTGAAAAATGTAACCTTTCGCATACCTATTTCGCAAATTAACTATCTATCTAAGCTATGACAACTTTTAATTGAAAATTAAGCACAGCGTTGATGTCAAACAATAGTACAGACAGTCCAGATCATTAATCCGGGACATCTGCATGTAATGGACCCACTTGTGCAATGTTTTGTTAATACGCTTAACTAATGGACTTTGCACACGAAAATTAAGTTATCCCGGGTTAATTTGGGTGGAGTATAAGACCCAAGAAATCTGTTAACAAATAAATATCAAAACCCACTCGAACATATCGTAAACGTGGAATACCACAGAATCACATTTTAGCGTGTAATTTCTACAGATTTGTAAACGAGTATTTGTCGTTATAGAGACCTTGTTTTGACGTACCTTTGAGAACTCTTTAATGTAAGTTTGGAGAGCGGCCATGTGACTTTCTTTGAAATTTTGTGTTTATGCTGCGGCACCAAATGCCTATGCTATAATGTTCATTAAATTTTTTAAGCGAGACATTCCCGAAGCGAATTGAAAAAAATATAATATGTGATTTTTCAACTTTTCCCATATTTTTTCCAGAAAATGGTTTTCAAATATTTCTTTCAATCATTTCATCACATTTGTGCATATGTTTAGTCTCTAAATTGATATAACATTTGAAATTATCCATTCTGAATAACTTGCCATACGACTTTAAAACATAATGATAATTTTTCGAAAATGGTCATTACTAGTCAAGGGCAGATAGCTCTGACACGGGAACGAGTCAGGAAACCTACCCTGATTTTTTCATATTTTGTTCAGGAAATGTTACTTTACAACATATGTACGAGTAAAAAAGATTCATTGGTCGGATAAAAGGTAACCCCCGAGTCCAAACTTACCCTAAGTCAAAAGAATTGAATGTTGATAATCAACAATTTCTCCTTTTGTCGCATTAATTTCTTTACTGTAATTTACAAAAAATATATTGTATTTACTTCAATGTTATCGTCTACAGAAACTTTCAAGTTGAAACACCCTAATGTTTTGTTGCTTTGAAAGAATTGATGCAATAAAGCTTCGTCGTGTCTCTCCAAATGCGGCCTCTCCGACTTTAATTGGCTACCGTATAATCTATTATATATATAACACCGAAATATACGGAATCCTGTTTCCGCCATCCACTTTTCTAAGAAAATTGAGTTTGTGAAATGTAGAAATGTTGAAGTTTTGTTTGTGACAATTGTCAGAAGTTAGTGTGACTAACTTCAACTTTTCGACTTTTCACAAACTCAATTTTGATAGAAAAGTTGAAATTAGTGCGACTAACTTCCACTTTTCTACCAAAATTGAGTTTGTGAAAAGTTGAAAAGTTGAAGTTAGTCACACTAACTTCTGACAATTGTCACTAACTTCTGACAATTGTCACAAACAAAACTTCAACTTTTCGACTTTTCACAAACTCAATGTTGGTAGAAAAGTGGAAGTTAGTCGCACTAACTTCCACTTTTCTACCAAAATTGAGTTTGTGAAAAGTCGAAAAGTTGAAGTTAGTCACACTAACTTCTGACAATTGTCACTAACTTCTGACTATTGTCACAAACAAAACTTCAACATTTCTACATTTCACAAACTCAATTTTCCTCGAAAAGTCGAAATCAGTGTGACTAACTTCACTTTTTCGTCTTTCCTAGGTAACATTCTTGTGAAAAGTCGAAAAGTTGAAACTATTGAGACTAATTTCGGGGTAGGAAAAAAATCCGGAAAGAATCTTTCTTCTGCCGCGTGAACCGGTGTATGCTTATAAAAATGACCCTATAAAAATTACTGTATCACCGGTCGATCACGACCCTCTAAAGTTTCGCCCCAAACAATGGCTTTGGAAGACGACTTACGCGGGTATTTCATGCAGGGCTATACATACAGAGAAATACAGACACTTCTGAAATTGGAGAAGGATGTTACAATCAGGTTTGACATTTTCATGTCCACCATCTTTGGTTAATTTTTGTTCCCAATTCGGGATTAGCCTTTCCTCTCATGCTTTCGATCAAACTCCACACAGCGACAATGCCTTACATTATCACTGCAGGCATATAAATCACGTGACCATGGTGAATGTCACGTGATATCGTAGATTTATTTTATATTTCTGAACTCATTTTTTAAATTCAAATATATTTTTTATTTAGATTCATATCTGACACCTCATATTCTTATAAAACATAACTTAAAGCATGTTTACTTTTTTAAAATAAATCAAAATAAAAAAAATCAATTACCTGAAATCCTGGTAACTCAAGCTGTGCCGGCAGAGATCTCCCCAACCCAAATTCAGGGGAGATAACTGTGAAGGAGATTGGCTTTCGATAGGTTCCATGGTTTCGATAGCCTTGTGATTTTTATAAGTCAAGTGATTACAATCTTAGTACCATTCCCTGTGCATTTAAATACTCTTGCTACAAACAAACTCTTTGGTCAAAGAAATTTGGAGACAACTGATTTTTTACACTGAAAATCTTTTTTGCAAAACAAAACAGAAACTAGACTCTGGAATATCAAGGTTAGGGTAAAAATCATTCAACCTTATCCAAGCCTTTTCAGTCCTAGAAAAGTTTTCAAGACGTTTGATTTTCCCCACGGTTGAGCGAGTCCCTATCCAAAAAATTGCAACAGCCTCGATAGCGCAGTGGTGAGAGCACTGCGCTTGTAACCTGGAGGATCCAGGTTCGAGTCCCGCTCGGGAGGTGTGTCAAGACACGTAATTGTTAACGCCTCAGTCTACCCAGCTGTAAATGGGTAGCAGTGAATTAAAAACTCATTGCCTCTCTTCTCTCTGCAAAAAAAATGGTAAAACTATATATAATGGGAAAGTCACTGTAAATTTGTATGTGTGATCGAGTTACATTGTGAGAAAGAGAACATTGATGGATGAAAGAGATCACAGTTGACGAGTAGCATATAAATAGCAAAACCAATGTCTACGCCAGTATGGCGGTGCCTCGAATTGAACGGGGGAAAATACACAGAAACGAACGAACGAACGTTATAAGGTCAACCTAGTAGTGATTTTTAGCTCGACTTTTCGAAGAAAATGAGAGCTTATACTGTCACCCGGGCGTTGGCGTTGGCGTTGCAACAAAGGTTAAAGTTTTTTCAAACATCAATAACTTCAATACTATCAAAGGGATTCAACCTAAACTTGGAACACTTATTTACCATCACGCCCTCTACCTTACTATCAGGGCCCATGACCCTGGGACCACTCTATTTTGAGTTATGCCCTCTTTATACTAAGCAACTTAGAAAGTCGAGCACGCTGTCTTCGGACAGCTCTTGTTATAGGAACAAAAACAAAGCCCTATCGAAATGACGAGAGCCGCACCTTGACGCAGCGTGATGACTTGCTTTGAATATTCTGGCCAATATATTTTTTTAGTCTCTTTACAAATGTTGTTTTCCATATTTCTATTCCCCCGATAGGGAGGCATCATAAATTTGACTTGTCCGTCCGTCTGTCCGTCTGTCTGTCCGTCCATCCGTCTGTCCGTCATTCCGTCCAAAAACTTTAACATTGGCCATAACTTTCTTATTACTTAACATATTCGCTTCATACTTTACCACAACATTCCTTGGTACATTACCTTTCTGTAGGCACATACTTTGGTGACCTTGACCCCTGGATGACCTTGACCTTGAACATAGATTGGCCATAATTTAAAATCAAAGCGGTGTCGGGGGAATTGTCATCTTACAGTGACAGCTCTTGTTTGTTTAGAACTTTGGGTCATGAATCTATTGAGATGGTCAGAATTTTATAAAATCAGTTTGTAACTATGCATGCACATGGTTTTAGAAATGGCTATCGAAACTATGGGACGTCCGGCTATAGCGTTTTCTTTGCTCACCAAAGCGTAACTGTTCAAAGTAGGGTGGTTCTCTAGGGTACCACAATAATTAACACTTTCCCAAACAAGACATGGTCTTGACGTCCCTAATAGGCATGAATCATGAAACTTCATAGGTGGATAGCTCTCATTATGGAGAGTTGACCTACATTATCATTACTCTGGTGATCATTTTTAGCTCGACTTTTCGAAGAAAATGAGAGCTTATACTGTCACCTGGGCGTCGGCGTTGCAACAAAGGTTAAAGTTTTTTCAAACATCAATAACTTCCATACTATCAAAGGGATTCAACCCATACTTGGAATACTTATTCACCAGCACACCCTCTACCTTACTACCATGGCCCATGACCCTGGCTCCACTATATTTGGAGTTATGCCCCCTTTATACTAAGCAACTTAGAAAGTCGAGCGCGCTGTCTTCGGACAGCTCTTGTACAGGCCCGTAGGAACGGGGGGGGGGGCTAGGGGGAGCTAAGCCCCCCCCCCCAAAGTTGGCCAAAAATGCCAAATTTTTCCTTATTTCGCTCTGAAATTTTTGGGAAAATTCAATTTAGCCCCCCCAATATTCAGACAATGAGGCTTTAGCCCCCCCATATGAAATTGCTTCCTACGTGCCTGTTGTATATGATATTTATAAGGCTTATAGTATGTTCAAAAACTTAGCATGGGTCCCTTTAAAAGCTGTATATGGCTCATGCTTGTTACTGTTTTTGCTTTTCACAAACAACTTAAAATTAGGATGGTCTGCTTTGAAAGCTGCTGAAGATGACAAAATAAATGAAATAAACTAGACAGTCCTGGTGGCCTGGAAGCGCTCCACAGGCCTGATTGTTTGTATTGTTGAATACAATTTCAAAGGTTCAGGCTGCGCAAACAAGCAAATGCATGACCAAGCTGAAAATTACAAGCAAGTAAGATCGTATGGTCAGTAAGATTTCTGTGAAAATTCTGTATTAATTAGTTAATACTAATGGTTGTAAAAGTAAGAATAAAGCCGAAAATGGCAATTTTGTCAATAACAAGGGCACTTAACTCATATAAAATTCAGATCAAGCTGAAAATTACACCAAGGCAAGGTCTTATAGTCACCAACATTCTGTACAAGTTTTGTCTTGATTGGTCAATATTTGTAGTTGCTAGAGTGAAAGCAATGTCAAAAAAGAGTCGAAAATGGCAATTTTGTCAATTTTAAGGGCACCTAACTGATAATATTAAATTCAGATCAAGCTGAAAATTATACCAAGGCAAGATCTTATGGTCATCAACATTCTGTACAAGTATTGACTAGGTTGGTCAATATTTGTAGTTGCTAGAGTGAAAACAAAGTCAAAATAGAGCCGAAAAGGGCAATTTTGTCAATTTCAAGGGCACATAACTCGTTATGTAAAATTCAGATCAAGCTGAAAATTATACCAAGGCAAGATCTTATAGTCACCAACATTCTGTTTTAGTTTTGTCTTGATTGGTTGATATTTGTGGATTTTAGAGTAAATTCAAAGTCAAAACCAGCTATTTTTGACATTCAAGGGCAGATAACTCAGGTTATTCTGATTCAATCCAAATTCTTTGAAGGAATCTGAGAGAGGGTCACCCAAGGATCATTCTTGTGAAGTTTGATTGAAATCCATCTGGTAGTTTCTGAGAAGAAGATTTTTAAAGAAAAAGTTTACGGACAGACGCACGCACAATGGACACACCGCCATGACAATAGCCCGCTGGCCTGTCGGCCAGTGGAGCTAAAAAGGCCACAATACGTTTGTTATAGCTCAGAAAATGTTGACGAAAAAGAAGAAAATGCTAGTCACCAGCATGTTCTTCTTTTGTCTCAATGTTTTCCCAAACCCTTTTCCAATATTTTCTTTGTTTTCTATCACATGCATTTACATTTTATACAAACACGAAAACACACAAAAATCAAATAGGAGCTAAGTTCTGCAACATCTTTGAATTGGTTTCACTTTCTGCCGTTTGGTTATCATTTAAACACCACCAGTACTTGTTGACTTGTTCCAATATGAGTGAAATAAAATTGAGAGGGACATTAAACTGCAAAATTGAGTTAGAAATAAATAAATGGAAAACATTTTTGTATATTTTCAGTTGTTGACCAGATTTCATGAAGTAGAGTATGGAGTACTCCGCACTGAGCCCTGAAGATTTGTTGGGAGAAATGTACCACCTTTCCGAGAGACTATAAACCCACAGAAACCCAACTAACCAAGTTAGAAGAGATGACCCGTTCCCAATCTGAAAGTTGTATTTAGAAACGCCAGAGGGAAGGACGGATAACAGCAACTGTTGACCATGGTATTAAAACACCGAGGTCTGATTCAACAGACAATATTTTGAAAAAGGTGATGAGATATGACGAAAAAGACCTTTCAAAAGTGGAGGCAGTAAGCTTTGGTATTTATAATGAAAGAAAAGCCAAGGATTTGTACTATTCCGCTGTGAAAAGTGAACATAAAGACTTTCATCTTAGAGACAGTGGATTGGTTGTAGATGCAGTCTGTCCACAATTTGCAGCATCACCTGGTGGAGTTAAAAACTGCAGTTGTCACGGGAAAGGCTTGTTAGAAGTGAAGTGCTCCTTTAAAGTTAAACACAAAGATTTGAATGTCAGTGAAATAGTTCTCACAGACCCCATTTTCTATCTTGACAAAGACTTCAAATTGAAACAGCATAGGTACTATACACAAATTCAGTTTCAAGTGTCAAAATGTATGTGTGTCAAGTAACATTTGGTGACTTTGTAGTGTTCATGTTAAAAGGAATTGCGATTCAGACTGTAGAGTACAATCCAGAATTTGTGTCAAAACATATTCAAAAGTACATGTACAGTGAATTTGCATTTAACCATCCTGAAATTCTGTGCCATAAACTAGTGAACATTGAATCCAAGACAAACATTGGTTCATGCAAACACCCTTCATTTGGAAAACAGTAAAATGTTCAAAGCCTGACTGGGAAATCAAGAAGTATCATTTGTCATGACTGTGTGAATCGTCGAAGAAAGCCTAGAGGTTTATGGACATATATGCAATGTATCCACTAGACTTCAACGATAAAAAAAGATTGGAAAAAGATTGAGACAAAAGAAGAAAATGCTTGTAACCAGCTATATTGTACATATTAATTGCTTATTCTATAATCATCAATTTGGTTCTGTTGAAGCTTTCAAATTCGACGTCACAAAAATTTGTCGTTTGGGAAACTGTTAAATATTCAAACAGGATTCTTCATAAGAATCTATTTTATGCTGTGCAATCATACATCTGACCAGTCCGTTTCCTCTACGTGTTAACAAAAATAATTTGTCGCTTTGCAATGAGAACCTCATAACTGTAGCATCTTTTAAGCTGCATTTACGAGGTTTTCGATTGAAAAACATCAAATTACTGCCTTCTTACCCCTTTCTCAAATGACAAAAATTTAGGGACAATATGTACAATATTGATCAGAAAAATTGAGCCAAATTACAAAAATGCTGGTTACTAGTATTTTCAAATGCCTCAATGTTTTCCCAACCATTTCCTTTCAGAAATTCAGAATCCGGTCTTGTTTGAAAAAGGGTCAACCTGAATTTTTAGCGAGCCGGGACTTTATGTCCGGGGAGCTAATGTCACAGCCCTAGTGTCGCGTCCCGTCGCGTCCCGAGGCGTCTTCAATTGAAAAACTTAAACCTGGTCTATATCTCAGGCGCTATTAGAGATACAGCCTTGATACTTCATACATGGATACATTACATCTCGACAAGACCTTTCATTTGGGACCATGACCTGTTACCTAGTGACCTTGACCTTGGAGTTTGACCTACTTTTGAAAAATTTTAACCTGGCCTATATCTCATGCACTATTATTGATAGAGCCTTGATATATCACCCATGGATACCTCCTGCCAAGACCTTTCATTTGGGACCATGACCTTTGACCTTGTGACCTTGACCCTGGAGTTTGACCTACTTTTGAAAAATTAGCTGTTTTTGTGACAAGCTCCCGTATAGGCGAGCTACATTGTCCGCGGACAACTCTTGTTAAGTGTCTTTCACAGACTTATGTGTATACATGTACCAGTGTTCTCCCCAGCTCAATAAGCTGTATCGGCCCCACTACAGCTTCATGTTAATCAGTGTAATGCCCCTACAGCTTCAAAACTACCCACAGCTTTATTTCTTCAAAATGGTTACCAAATAGAGGCTTTTTGAGGTATTTCATGCCAAACACTGTTTAATAATACATTTTTGTCATTGTAAATGTAATAATTATGAGTAAAAATATTATGGGAAAAGAAGAAATTGCTCAAGATGAGCAATTTCTTCTTTTTCCATAATGTTTTCACTCACAATTATATGCTTTCAAAGTTTACCAATTCTCATATAATTTGCCACTACAGCTTCCAAATATTCTGCGGAGAACCCTGTGTACAGTATAGTTCCTCTAAAAAACCACAAAATGAAGACTTTCTTTAATATTATGTTTATCAGCATTCAGCAATTTCTTCTTTACTCTCAATTTTACCAAATTATTTCAGATACGGATGTTTGAGACAGTATTTGTGTAAATATAGTCTAGTAAATTCTGAGGCCAAAGGACAAAAAGCTTTCCCAAAATGGCAAAAGTTATGGTTTGAGGTTCAATTCAAAAGCTTCTATAAACGAAAAAATGGATCTTGATAAAGATTGAATTTGTGTACAATATAGGCAGGGAAATATTGAGGCAAAGGGAGAAAATGCTGTTGATCAGCATTTTTTCCCTTTTGTTTCAATGTTTTCCCAAGCCTATCCTATTTTGGGCGTCAAAATCAGGTCTTGTTTGGGAAAGGGTTAAGCTACCACTTTCTGTGTTGTTTACCAGTAGCTTGGGAAACATAAACTTCAACATTCTTTTTAATTTTCAACTTTTATAATCGATTCGCTATTAAACGAGAATAATTACAGTTGAACTGCTTTATCAAAACAACTGAAATTATTCTCGTTTAATTGTGAATCTATTATAGTCTTTCTATTCAAGTTTTTTGTTGACACAACAACATAACAGTAACAGGGTGCCCACTGGTCAGGGAAAAGTCAGTGAAGTTTGTATTTTCTTCAAGGTCAGGGAAAAGTCAGGGAATTTTGAAAAATGGTCAGGGAAATCTGAAAAGCTTAAAAAGTCAGGGAATTTTGAAATTTTCTTTTGTTCAAACAAAACAAATAGAAGAAAATTAAATAAAGTAAAACAGATAATCATAGCTTTGGCATTTTTCAGGTTCTAATTAAAAAACCAGTTGTTCTTTTAAACATGACTCTACACTAATCATTTTATCATTTTAATGTTGAATTAATGGATCTTCTATAGATTTAAATCTAATGCTCTGAGGGCTAAATCTGTAAGCAAGAGGAAAAAAGTTGACAGTGAAGAGAAGAATATTGAACATCTTCAGAGGAGGTTGATGAAATATTGATACTAAGAGGGTAGTTACATTATGTGGTGTGGTATGCATATTAATACTTGCACTGTGAGCTGCAAGGACTACAGTGCACCATTTGGTTTTAATTGCTTTTGAGTTTGGTGATGAGTGTAACATGATTCGGTCATACATGCCATATCCTTCCAAATCACTTAGACATTACCATTGTCTTCTTTCAAGTGACATTTTTTATGTGTGAAGTGAATAGAGAAGGCCCTCAAATATATCTATTATCACCTGTTTCCTACAAACATTCATCAGTTGCACTTGTAACTGAGTGATAGAAAATCAATTTTAGCACAAAGCTGGTTTTAAAATGCTCTAAAATTGCAACACTTGAGCATGCGGTATGTCAAAAATGTACATCAATTTGTGCTAATGATAAACTGTTCACACATGCACAAAGGTATCCATTTTTGTCCAGAAAATGACAGAAAATAACTAGTAAACACTATAACAAGATAATACATGTATTTTAAATGAAGATAAATGTGAAAGACTATCAGTGCAGGATATTTTGATTGGAAAGTATCAAGATAAGTAAGGGCCTTATTAATTGGTCAGTTAATATTTGAAATGGAAAAAGGTTGGAGTGGAAGCAAATCTGTCCTTTAAATACCTTTCATGAGAATGATGCTCAAAAAAGAAGTTTGAAACAGTTAAAGTAAGACAAAGACTGAAGTAGTATTTCTCATTTTCTCTTATGTATTGAGGTGTACACTTTGAAGTTCAAGTCGTAATTTCAACCATAAGTATTAACATTTCAATTGTTGTCAAAGAAAGTGTATTTAAATATTTCAAGCAGGACAAAATTTAATTATCTTTCTCTCTTCATCATGTTTAAAAAGTTTTAAGGATTCTACTAATACATGTAAGTTCAACAATCACATTTGAATTGTTATTGTAAGGAATCTTAATAAATAGCTGATGGATCTGCCGGCTTTAGGGGACAATGAGGCTGTTTAGCGTGAAAAAAAGTCAGGGAAAAATGAATTTTGGTCAGGGAAAAGTCAGTGAAAAGTCAGGAAATTTTATTCCAGATGGAGGGTGGGCACCCTGAGTAAACAAAGAACAGCAAATATATTAAATGTGTTGCAATTTTACAGTTTTCTTGAGCACCATTCATATTTCATGAAATACATGCACATGGTGTTAGGAATTACAGGCCTGGTCAAATACGGTTCCGCATCCACATCACGTCCAAAAATATGCTGTGAAACTGGCCATTTTTGCATGTGCTCAGGCATCGATGTGAACGCGAAATTGTGTATGTGACCAGGCCTTAACATGGCATTATGACAACTAAACTGGCTTAATTAAATTCAAAAGCTGCTGTAGACAAGAAAATAAATGCTGAAAACACAAGATTTGGTGCAATTTGGTGCAGAAAATATTGATTTGCAAAAGAAGGAGAAGTTTCTGGTTATCAGCAATTTCTTCTCTTACCACAATGTCTTTCCAAGTCTTTTATATTGCAGACATCAAAACCAGATTTTGTTTGTAGCCTATAATTTATAAACCAGAATGAAAATTTATTTCAGATATGTTGCAGACGACAATTTCAAAGTGAATGACATTTTATATTTGTTTGTCTTTCTAATTGGAAATCAATTTGGGAAATGATCAAATTGCTTGCCACAAGCATTTTCTTCATTATCCACAATGATTTCTCAAGTGTCTTGTGGAGTGTCAAAATGTGTCATTATGTGGAAATCGGTTAAAAAACTCATTCAAATACATTCTTGAATCATTTTGAATTGATATTCTCAAATCATGAAACTATCAGTTGTAAATTCTTTAATTTACTGTTAATTAAATTTATTTAGATCTAGAATTCTGTTTGTGTTCAAAATTTTCCCAATGTGATGAGAAAATCAAGCAATTCACCACCAGATCTGATGCTAACTAGACTATAATGTTGCTTGATATGGCTAAAGGTTGGAATCTTTTGGTTTCAATAGTAGAGGCACGTTAAATACAATGGAGCCAAAACAAAGGCGCTGATAAGCTTCACAGTTACAGCAAAGGTGATCTGCGCCTTTGTTTTAGCATATGCTGATAGTAGATTTTCTCATAACAAGACCCATATCCCTTTCTGAAACAAGAGGACCATGATGGTCCTATATCGCTCACCTGAACCAAGATGATATGAGCCACAGTTATGTTTGAATCAATCAATCTCAACTTAAATTGTCTGTGAAATTTTTATTGTTCCATAAATGTGGGTGTGGCAGGGTGTGGCTTATCAGACTTGGAGATTCAGAAATCACAAAATAATTCTTTAAAAATCTTCTCTCAAATCAGTGGGCCAATAGTGACCAAAACTTTGCAGGAATGTTCCTTTGGTGAACCTTTACTTAAATTGTTCAAAGAATTTTGATTGGTTATTAAATGTGGGCGTGGCAGGGCGGGGCTTATCAGACTTAAGAAATCACAAAATAATTCTTTAAAAATCAACCTTTGGGCCAATTTTGACTTAACCTGGCATAAATGTACCTTAGGTGACTCTTTACTTAATTTGTCTGTGAAATTGTCATTGGTCTATAAATGTGGGCGTGGCAGGGCTGGGCTTATCTGACTTGGAGAAATCACAAAATATTTCTTTAAAAATCAACCATTTGGCCTATTTTGATCAAACTTGGTAGAAATGCACCTTAAGTGACCCTATACTTAAATTGTCAGTGAATTTTTTATTGGTATATAAATGTTGGCATGGCAGGGTGGGGCTTATCAGAATGGGAGAAATCACAAAAATAATCTTTAAAAATCAACCATAAGGAAAATTTTGACAAAAATTGGCAGAAAAGTTCCCTGGGCGTCCAATTAGTGAAATTTTGATTAGTCTATAAATGTTGGTGTGGCAGGGAAGGGCTTATCAGAATTGGACAAACCATGAAATAATTCTTTGAAATAAATCAATGGGCCTTTTCAAGATTTAGCAGTGCTAGGCTTACAAGAAATCATGAGATAATTATTTTACTTTAGCCAGTGGAGCAATTCAGGCCCTCTTGGGCCTCTTGTTTGTATGCAAATTGGTTTTGTCGCAGAGGACAACATTCAAATAACTATGAAGGAAATTTCTGTGCTATATAGAACAGAAAATATTGAGTCAAAAGGAGAAAATGTTGATTATCAGCACTTTTTTCTTTTGCTTCAATGTTTTCCAAAATATTTTCTTGTAGGGATGTCAGAACCCGCTCTTGTTTGGAAAAGGGTTAAAGCGAAGAAGCCTTCATCTCAAGTCAAATGTGGAAGGCCAAGATGGTGGAAATATTGGGATCGAACCTAGGACCTCGCAAGTGAGTGTTTAAAGCGCTATAAACTGCGCCGTGGCCGCGGACTACAGAAAAGACTTTGGAAGGCTGGAATATTATGCCAGGTGCTTTCTGATTGTAGTTTCTTTCATTTCAAGAAAAAAAGGTGATAAAAGGGTTATTGACAACCAAACAAAATTTTGGTTGGTCATCAATAACATTTTTAACAGCTGATTTTTTAAGATCTACCAGTCCCATTTAAATCCTGATGAGTACAATGTATCAGTCCTTTACTTATAGCAAAAATTAAGACTAGTCAAAATGCACAGGTGTTGCAGACAATCCCCTAACGGCATTTAAATTTCCTGACTTTCATGGTAGAAAACAAAACAGAAAATGATGAAATTGCTTGTCACAAGCAATTTCTCCTTTTTCCACATTTTCCCCAAAGCCTTTATATTGAGGGGTGCCAAAAGGTGTAATGGGTTGAAAATTTCTTGGAGATTTTCTGTGTCACATGATTGCCAGCTCACCCAGTATTTTAAGTGGCTAAAAAGCCATCAATTCTGATGAAAAGTGTAATGTAGTATAGAGTACACAGGTTTTGGGAAGTAGCAGTAAAGGAAGAGACTGATCTGTGTTTCAAGCGAAGAAGCTTCTATATCAAATCACACATGGAATGCCAAAATGGTGGAAATATTGGGGTCGAACCTAGGGCCTCACGAGTGAGAGTCTGAAGGGTTATAAACTGCGCCTTGGCCGCGGACTACATCCTTATTAAAAACAAGAGGCCCAAGAGGGCCTGAATCGCTCCACTGGCTAAAGTGGAAGAATTATCCAAAGATTTCTTGTAAGCCTTACACAGCCAAATCTCGAAATTTGTGAATGAATTTTAAAGAGAAACTCAAAGAACATTCTTGCAAAGTCTGGTTCAAATTGGCCTAATGGTTGATTTTTTAAAGAATTTTCTTATGATTTCTCTAAGTCTGATAAGCCCCTTTCTCCCTGCCACGACCACATTTTTTTACCAATGGAAAAAATTGTGAACAAATTTTAAAAAGAATGACTCAAGGCACATTGCTGCAAAGTTTGGTTCAATTGGGCACACAGGTTGATTTTTAAAGAATTTTCTTATGATTTCTCTAAGTCTGATAAGCCCCGCCCTGCCACGCCCACATTTATTGACGAATCAAAAATTCGCGAACAAGTTTTGAAAAGGGTCACTCAAGGAACATTCCTGCCAAGTTTGGTCAAAAATGGCCTACTGGTATAAGAGGAAAAGATGTTTAAAGAAAAAGTTAACGGACGCACGACGGACACAACGCCATGACAATAGCTCGCTGGCCTTCTGCCAGTGGAGCTAAAAACTTGAAAACATTGATGCAAAAGAAGAACATGCTGGTAATCCGCTTTTTCTTCCTTTGTCTCAATGTCTAAACTTTTCTGAGCTATACTGTACACAAATCCTTTACGTTTCAAGTTTCAAAATCTGTTTAATCCTTTCCAGCTTTCAAATTAGATTACCTAAAATGTGGCTGTTCCGGCAATTAACTGATAATAACTAACTAAGAAACTGCTACTTTTTTTTCAATAATATAATAGTCTGACTAGAAATATTTACAACTGTAACTCAATTAAATACATGTATAAAAAGCTTGGGAAAACAAGACAAAATAGGAAAAAAATGCTGATTATCAGCATTTTCTCCTTTTGCCACAATGTTTTCTGTGCTATACTGTACACAAACTCTATCTTTATCAACAAAAATTACATAGACTTAATTCTTTTCCAAAAGAGACCTGGTTTTGACGTCCCAAATTGAAGAGACCTGGGAAAACGTTGAGGCAAAAGAAGCAAATTCTGATAACCAGTATATTCTCCTTTTGCTCCAATATTTTCAATGCTATTGAATTCTGTTCACAAATTTTACCTTTAAAACATCTCTTTTCACCCTAAAATTTTGTTGTTTGGGGAAAAGGCCAGGGACAATAAAACTGATCAAAATCCCAAATGACAACTTTCAAATTCGAAGATTTTGCTGAGCGAGACAAAATTTATGCATGTCAGGATATTTGTTCGTCATTTGAAATCGAAAGTCCAACTTTACTATTTTCCCCCAAACAAGATCTAGTTTTGACATCCCTGATATTAAAAGGTTTGGGAAAACATTGAGGCAAAAGACAAAACTGCCAATGATCAGCATTTTCTCCTTTTGCCTCAACAGTTTCTGTGCAATATTCTTAAAGAAATGAATTTACTAAAGCAACATCCATATTGTCGCCTTCAGCAGCCTTTTAATTGCCATTGATAAAAAGGAGTATCAGCCTCACTCAAGTTCATTACAGTTTCATATAACTCACTCAACACATTGCCAGACAAGAAAACTTTGGACTGGACCAAATATTCAAAGATGTTGCAGATGGAAATTTGAGGCCAATGAAATTTTACATTTTTTGGTCTTTTGCATAAGAAAACATTGTGAGAAATGAAGAAATTGCTTCTGACAAGCAATTTCTTCATGTTACACAATGTTTTCTTTCTTTTGTATGGCGTCAAAATGTGTCAGTGTCTGGTAATGGGTTAATTCTCCTACAGCTTAAAAAAGTACCCCACAGCGGCACAGCCTGATATCCTCAAACTGGTTCGACACAAAATAAGGGTTTTTTTTTTAAAGATTTTATGTCAAAAACTGATATATATAATGGAATATTCTATAAGAATAAAATTTATAACTGGTTATAAAAAATTTAGGGGTATAAAGAAATTACTCAAAATGAGCAATTTCTTCTTCTTCCAATATATTTTATTCACAATAATTTGCATAAACAATGTGTTTCAGGAATAACTTTACCTTAGATAGTTTGCCCCTACAGCTTCAAAATATTTTGAAGAGAACCCTGATAGGAAAAGTAAATGTTTGTAGTCGTTTGGGAAAGGGCCAAGGGAATAGAAGACAAGAGGGCCAAGATGGCCCTATATCGCTCACCTTAGAGATCATCAAGATGATAATACTTGTCTCATCTCACAAACACAACTTCTTGCCAACGTTCATTAACCCATTACCAAACAACAAAATTTTGACATGTCCAAATTCAAAGATGTTGCAGACGACAATTAAGACTGAATGAAAGAGTACATTATTTAATCATTTTGTATGGAAAATATTGTGGGAAATGAAGAAATTGCTTGTCACAAGCAATTTTTCCATTTTCCACAATGTTTTCCACTGTCAGTTTCCTGTGGGGAGTCAAAAAGAGTCCCTTTGTGGTAATGGGTTAAAGGAAACAATTTAAACAATGCTGAGAGAGTTATACTACCATGGGAAGTGCAAAATTTACATAAAGGATCTCTGATGAACAGAATTGGAGAAGATTGTATCATTATGAGACAAATCTACATACACAATTTCAAAAGCCTTACGCCAAACAGTTTAGGAGAAAAAGATTGTACAAGATTTCCTTATTTGTCTCTATGTGAAATTCTATACCCACAACATAGGGTCAATTTTCCTTGTATCACAATAATTTGACATATTTTTGGTACAGGGCCTTGAGATGATTCTACACACAAAATTTCAAAGCTCTAGGCCAAACGGTTCAGGAGAAGAAGATTTACAAGATATCAATCTTTGTTTCTATATGAAATATGATACCCACAACATAGGGCAAATTTGTCTTGTATCACAATAATTTGAAGTATTTTGGTAGAGGGCCTTGAGATGATTCTACACGCAAAATTTCAAAGCTCTAGGCCAAATGGTTCAGGAGAAGAAGATTGTACAAGATTTCCTTCTTTGTCTCTATATGAAATTTGATACCCACAACATAGGGTCAATTTTCCTTGTATCACAAGAATTTGAAGCATTTTGGTAGAGGGCCTTGAGATGGTTTTACACACAAAATTTCAAAGCTCTATAAGCCAAACCGTTCAGGAGAAAATGATTTGTACAAGTTTCCTTCTTTGTCTCTATACCAAATTCGATACCCACAACATAGGGCCAATTTTCCTGGTATCACAATAATTTGAAATATTTTGGTGGAGGGCCTTGAGATTATTACACACACAAAATTTCAAAGCTCTAGGCAAAACGGTTCAGGAGGAGGTTTTACAAGATTTCCTTCTAGTTAGGCGGATATGGCATATGATCATTAATTTTTTCAGGAAAGCACCAAATTTGGCACACGTGTAGTCTAGACCTATACAAATGATGTGGTAGGCAGAGCCCAAAACTTTAGCCCCTAGATGGCCGCCAAATTGGATTTCAATATGGCCACCTAGTTTAACCTGTTATGGGCAATATCTCCCTCATTAGTGCAGATATTGACTTACCATTTACGTCTTACCAATACAATACCAGCGGATCCAATACTGTCACTTATATATGCATTTGGGATGGCCGTCTTATATTTCAAAGATGGCCGCCACTTACTACTGTTTTTTACTATCTTTCAAATTATAACTGACACAAATGAATATCTGATGCCTTACTGAACTTTTCAAAAGATATTGCTGATAAAAAATCATTTTCAAATATTTTTTTTCGTCCGTTTTGAATTCCAAGATGGCCGCCATTAAAAGAACCTGATTTTCTATTCATTAAATATCTGTGTTATATCTCCCATATTATGGCTTACTTTTTGTGTCTAGACCTATACAAATAATGTGGTAGGCAGAGCCCAAAATTGTAGCCCCTAGATGGCCGCCATATTGAATTTCAATATGGCTTCCTAGTAAAACCTGTTATGGGCAATATCTCCCTCATTTGTGCAGATATTGACTTACTTTTTACATCTTTACCAATAAAATACCAGCGGATCCAATACTGTTACTTAAATATGCATTTGGGATGGCCATCTCAGATTTCCAAGATGGCCGCCCCTTATTACTGTTTTTACTATCTTTCAACACAAATGAATTTCGGACGCCTTACCAAACTTTTTAAAGGATATTGCTGCATAAAAATCATTTTCAAATAAATTTGATTCATACATTTTGAATTTCAAGATGGCCGCCATTAAGAGGGTCTGGTTTTCTATTCATTTATCTTTGTTACTGCAAAATGTAGTTGACATAATAATTTGTAAAGCAGATTTGTCAATAATGTGTTTTGGAAAAAAAACTAGTGAAAATATTGCTCAATGTTAAATATTCAAAGTAGAAAAAAAAACCACCAGAACTTCCTTCTGGCTGCCGCGTTCTCAGATGGATGCCATTCGATAAATAAAAATCCTTTTAATTTGTATAAAATCACATGAAAATTGATACAGAGAGTTGGAATATGCTTTTATATTTAGATCGACTTAATTATAAATGTCTTATTAATATAGTTACACAATGCATGTTTGCCTTTCAGACATGGTCGCCGATGAACATGGTATGCTTATACATAGGGGACTGATATCACGCATTTAAATTCTGTAAAGTATTTGCTATAATTTATATCAAACATGTTTTTAAAAGAATAGAAAAGATCAACATTATACCACCATTTACATAATGACCTGATACAATGGAAGCTCGCCAGAGATGGCTACCTCAAGAATAGGAAGTACTATATTATGCATATGTCTACCCTCAATGGTTTAAAGACCTATCCAGCAGATCAAATGAAGTCACTTGTAGATCTACATGCATGTAGGATGGCCACTTTGGTGTTCACAAATGCCTACCACTTACAGTTATGATACCGATGATAAATTTCGAAAAAAATATAGTTTAAAGTATCATTGAAAGGAATTTCTAAAACTATGATTTAGATAATTCAATGTCGCACTACAGATATTAAGACACTTCCAATGTGTTGACCATAATTATTTCATTTTTATGTATCTTTGGTATCAATCAGACGAGTGTCTATCAAGATTACCTTAGGTTCAAGATTTAAACCCTGTTTGACTTAACGTTTCGTCTACTTGGTCCTCCAAAGATTTGTTCTAAAAAATATCCATTGAAAGCACTGACCACCACCACTATCATATACCGTAGAACAGCTTTATCTTTGGATAGCTTCTTCACGGCAACCCTCTGCCTTGAGAGACAATGACAACTGCATCAAGTCGATCAGGTTGATGACAAGCGATAGCGATAGCCTATAGTCCAATCCGAGATCCACAGCATTCTCATATAAGTAATCCAATTGTAATAAAGAATTGTGCACTTTCTATAAAGATGTCGTATGAAATGGTATCATCTTATTTTAAACAATGATATTGTTCTCGAGTAAATTCGGTTAGCTTAAAAGGTAAATGAAGAAAAGTAAAAAATGAATAACATTTGTAGAAATAATAAAAGTTCACATGACAGCCGTCTCTGATAAATTGTAAAATAGTAAATAAAAAAGATAATGAAATAGGATACATATCTGTGACAAATCGTATCTATCATGCCTTTTAATACTTACACAGCGTTGAATCTAGCTTTTCCATCCAGGGGGCCCGACGGCCCACACCTCTTGGTCAAGGGGGTCACCCAATCCAAATACTGAGACAAATGATTGAATAACTAAATTTCAAATATCAATAATTCATAATAGGCCTTTAGACATAATAAAGCCATAATTTGCATGTTTTCATTCAGAAAATACTTCGTAATGCATTAAGCAAAGTTTGTAATTTGGGCGTAGGCTTTGTTCTGAAGGCGGTCATATTGGATTTTAGGGGTGGCCCCCTCTGGATTCAACACTGACTTACAGACTCTCTTTATAAAAGGTAAACGCAACATTTCGCATATTTCAAAAATACTATTTATTGAAACATGGCAGCCAGTAGGAGCTAAAATTGGTTATCACTTTTTAGTTTGAAGGTAGGCCTACACATGAGGCAATATTCTCCATTACATTGAATCTTAAATCATAAAATAGACGAATTTATGAATATGTGCTCCAGAAGAAAAGCAACTCGACTTAATAATGGCCATTTAAGAGTTCTAACTGAGCTATTATAAACAATTTGAAACAATAGCTCTTCAAACAGTTTGTTTAAACATCGAAAGTTTATTTGCATCAATAATGATTTGAGATATAACAAAAACAGTAACTTGTGGCGGCCATCTTTGGAATCTAAGATGACGAACCAAAATGTATATATGGCTGGCTTTATGGACCCGCTGGTACTTTGAATATGGGTGAGGACACAAAAAGTAAGCCATAATATGGGAGATATAACAGTGATATTTCATGAATAGAAAATCAGGTTCTTTTACTGGCGGCCATCTTGGAATTCAAAACGGACGAAATAATTATTTGAAAATAATTTCTTAGCCACAATATTTTTTGAAAAGTTCAGTAAGGCATCAGATATTCATTTGTGTCAGTTATAATTTGAAAGATAGTAAAAAACAGTAATAAGTGGCGGCCATCTTTGAAATATAAGACGGCCATCCCAAATGCATATATAAGTAACAGTATTCGATCGGCTGGTACTAGTATTTTATTGTAAAGACGTAAATGGTATGTCAATAGCTGCACTAATGAGAGAGATACATGTATTGCCCATAACAGGTTAAACTAGGCGACCATTTTTAAATTCAATATGGCGGCCATCAAGTGGCTCAAAATTTGGGCTCTGACTACCACATCATTTGTATAGGTCTAGACACGAAAGGAAAGCCATTATATGGGATATATAAGACAGATATTTATTGAATAGAAAATCAGGTTATTTTAATGGCGGCCATCTTGGAATTCAAAACGGACGAAAAAAAATATTTAAAAATGATTTCTTAGCATCAATTTCTTTTGAAAAGTTCAGTAAGGCATCAGATATTCATTTGTGTCAGTTATAATTTGAAAGATAAGAAAAAAACAGTAATTAGTGGCGGCCATCTTTGAAATCTAAGACGGCCATCCCAAATGCATATATAAGTGACAGTATTGGATCCGCTGGTATTTTATTGTAAAGACGTAAATGATAAGCCAATATCTTCACTAATAAAGGAGATATTGCCCATAACAGGTTAAACTAGGCGGCCATATTGAAATTCAATTTGGCGGCCATCTAGGGGCTAAAACTTTGGGCTCTGCCTACCACATCATTTGTATATGTCTAGACTACACGTGTACCAAATTTGGTGCTTTCCTGAAAAAATTAATGATGGACCCCATATTTCTGATATATCCGCCTAACTATTCTTTGTTTCTATATGAAATTTGATACCCACAACATAGGGCCAATTTTCCTTGTATCACAATAATTTGAAGTATTTTGGTAAAGGGTCTTGAGACGATACTACATACAAAATTTCAAGACTCTATGCTTTATAGATTTGGAGGAGAAGATTTTATAGTAATTGTGGACAGACAGACGGATGGACGGACAACGGATGGTGAGCGATCACAATCGCTCACCCTCAGCACTTCGTGCTAAGGTGAGCTAAAAATGCATTTATAAGCATTTTCTTCTCTTCTTTTAGTACTTTCCTTTTAGCAATCTGTTTTGAAGACTTCAACTTAGTTTCTACAGAATGAACAAAAGCTTTTGATTGATACCATAACAAATAATGTGCAAAATGAGGCAATGATATCGGTATTTGGTAACTACCAGTAAGCAGCAATTCTACCTCTCGGGCTATAATATAAACATTTTGGGGGAATCATGTGACACATAAATTGCAAAAAATCCTTAGTAACTTTGTTAACCTATCATATGACTGGGTTTAAATGAATACATTTTTTCTTAAAATCATCTGATAAAAAAGTTATTGATGACCAACCAAAATTTTGATCGGTCAGCAATAACTTTTTTATTACCTGTTTTAAACATACTTATTGAAGATTTTCGGTAATTGCTGTCACATTGATTACCCACTTTGATAAATATTACATTTAACCCTTTCCCAAACAAGACCTGGTTTTGACGTCCCAATATATGAAAGTGCTTGAGAAAACATTAAGAAAAAAGAAGAAATTGCTGATAACCAGCAGTTCCTCCTTTTGTCTCAATATTTTCTGTGTCATATTTTACAAAAATTCTATCTTATATTATCTACGTGCATTTGGCACAAAACCAAACATCAATATTTTCAAGGGTTTTGTCTGTTACACCTGCACATGTATAATGAACCCAAACATCGCATTTCTCACAATTAACGGACTGTTCATCCTCTGAAACAAGGGCTTCAACAACATCCAAACCGCAAGTGCCGCATAAATACACCAGTTGTTTGGGTACACACTGTCTCTGTTGTTTGCGAGGTTGACTGTTGGACTTAACATTGTCTAATGGCATCAACGCTCTGTACACATCTGATTTGGTTGTTTTTCTTGTCTTCTCGGGGGTTTCTGGTGGGGGCTGATTCTTGTCACTCAAGAGAGCAGGCAAAACATGTCTAAACCAAAACCATTACAGACTCTCTACAACATTAGTCCAGAAGTCTTTATTAAAAGGGACACAGACGGTCAGGTTTCCATGGCAAGTATAAATAAAAAGGTCACAGAAAGGTCGCTTTAAAATTGCTATCCCCGGCACTTAGATTTCAGCAGCCTCTGATATTCTGTTTGTAGCTGTGTCAGCTGTTTTCGCAGTATATCATATCTTTCATCAGGCTCAGTATTCACCCCTGAAAAAAAAATAAGGTTTATAAATATGTAGATAAGAAAATATTATTAGGGACGTCAAAACAAGGTCTTGTTGGGAAAGAGTTAAATGCTAGTGTATGCAAATAATTGTGTATGAAACATTATGGGAAAAGAAGAAATTGCTCATTTTGAGCAATTTCTTCTTTGCTGTAGTATTTTTAGGTGGTCATCCGTCGTCAACATTTACCTTGTATGCACTCTAGAAGCCTCATTTTTGCCCAATCAACATGAAATATCGTCAGAATGTTTGTCTTGATAAAATCTCGGACAAGTTTGAAATTTGGTCAACTGGGGTCAAAAACTAGGTCACAGGGTTAAATATTAGAGAAGCCTTGTATGCACTCTAGAGGCCACATTTTTTTGCCTGATCAACATGAAATTTGGTCAGAATAATTGTCTTGATGATCTTATTGTAATCAACATCATATCCAAATTTCATCTTGTTTGTTCATTATTTGTGGTTGTTACAGTCGAAACAGCAATTTTGTCAAATTCAAGGGCACATGACTGACAACTTTCCCAATTGATTGGAGCAAAATTCAAACTTATGCAAGGTCTTATAATCAACAGCATAGTGTCCAAGTTTTGTCTCAATTAATTGTAGATTCTAGAGTGTAAGCAAAGTTGAAAACAACCGAAAAATGGCAATTTTGTTAAATTCAAGAGATCAAAGTCTTACAGTCGCCAACATTTTAAGTTTTGTCTTGATTGATCAATGAATTGTAGATTCTAGAGAGTTATTATAGTGTCAATATATAAACCTTTGCTTTTCGTTTTGTACCTGTAATCGGCATCGCTGTAAATGGTTCTTCATCTGCTGCATTACGCTGTATCCATGATCAAGAAGACTTTCCGTGATTTAGAAGACTGTCGTCCATTTCTACAAGAATAAGAACTTTACAGTGTTTATTTAAAAGTATTATGTATAATTTATAATTAAAAAAATATATCCGTTGATTTTGGCTTTTGCCATTACCAGTCCACACAGTGACTCTTTTTGACTCCTTACAAAAAAATTGCTTTGGATTGGAAAACATCGTGGAAAATGAAGAACCTGCTTGTGACAAGCAATTTTCTCATTTTCCACAATGTTTTCTACCTCAAAAGACCATGAAATGTAAAATTTGATTTACTTGAAACTGTCGCCTGCAACATCTTTAAATTTGGGCCAGTTTAAAATTTAAACGGCGGGTAATGCGTTAAATTCAGGAAAATCCGCCAGCAGAGAGATCGCGAAAACACATGACAAACCGAAGTTAAGTTTTAAAAAATAAACATATGAAGCACGGAACAAATAGCAACAACCTCTATTCGAATACTTAAATATATAAAGATCGATCACGTTAACAATTCTTTATAAATACCTTTGTCTTTTGTTCAAAACGTTGTTGTCTGTCACTTTTTACTTTCACTTCGAGTTCACCCTCTGATGAGTGACGTCATCACAAGGGAGGTAATTTGAATACTCTCCTAAATGAAGGCGTCTATTAGGTGCCCGGATAATGACGTCACATTGGAGAATTAAAAAAGGCGGTTAATATTCCCGCGGAAAATTAGTCCTACGGTCGTCAATTAAATCCTACTGCGAAATTAGTGTGACAATTGTCAACTTTTCTACATTTCACAAAATTGAGTTTGTGAAAAGTCGAAAAGTGGAAGTTAGTCGCACTAACTTCCACTTTTCTACCAAAATTGAGTTTGTGAAAAGTCGAAAAGTTGACGTTAGTCACACTAACTTCTGACAATTGTCACAAACAAAACTTCAACTTTTCGACTTTTCACAAACTCATTTTTGGTAGAAAAGTGGAAGTTAGTCGCACTAACTTCCACTTTTCTACCAAAAATGAGTTTGTGAAAAGTCGAAAAGTTGAAGTTAGTCACACTAATTTCTGACAATTGTCACTAACTTCTGACTATTGTCACAAACAAAACCTCAACTTTTCGACTTTTCACAAACTCAATTTTGGTAGAAAAGTGGAAGTTAGTCGCACTAACTTCCACTTTTCTACCAAAATTGAGTTTGTGAAAAGTCGAAAAGTTGAAGTTAGTCACACTAACTTCTGACAATTGTCACAGACAAAACTTCAAGTTTTCTACATTTCAAGGTCAAATTTTGGTAGAAAAGTAGAAGTTAGTCGCCTTAATTTCGACTTTTCGACTTTTCACAAACCCAATTTTCTTAGAAAAGTGGATGGCGGTAACAGGATTCCGTAGAAATAGGATTTAGTCAGAATTGCATGTCGCTACATTTACAAATCGACTTGTTCATCTACTCTAGAGTGTTTTAGCAACGAGTTCATATGCCGTCTTGATAAATATGCAACCTCCAAATCTATTTTGTTTATATCCAACAAAACAGAATATGTAGTCCGATCACAATTTAACCCATTACCAGACGGCAAAAGTTTGGACTGTTCCAATTTGAAAAGTGTTGCAGACGACAATTTCAAGCTGATATGATTTTAAAAGTCTTTCTATTTGGGTTATAAAACATTGTGAAAAATGAAGAAATTGTTTGTCGCAAGCAATTTCTTCATTTTCCACAGTGTTTTCCTAAGCCTTTTCTTTTGAGGGAGTCAAAAAGCGTCAGTGTTCAGTAATAGGTTAATGACACATGCTTACAAAATTTACCTACGTAAACGACACAATATTGAACTCAAAACTTCTGTAATTTTGCACATGATGATTTGAAAGTTGCAGGTGTGTTACACCTGCAAGATTCGAACCAACACTTGCAAAATCGTATTGAAAATTAAAAGCCCCCTACCTTTGTTTACATAGACACAATTTGAAAGTATATTATGCCGTGAGTTGATTATTGTCCAATGCCAAAACATGGGATAAATAATGGAGTGCTTTTGTCAGAAACCAATTTGCATCAGCTTATGGTTGAAGGATTAGAGATTGTCAGTAGTATTAGGATTTTCCCTCTCCCAAACAAGACCGTATTTAGCGTCCCTAGTTTTAATGAATTTGGAAAACATTGAGTCAAAAGAAGAAAATGCTAATAGTCACCATGTTCTCCTTTCCCTCGATATTTACTATGCTGTATTCTACACAAACCATCCATTTTGTCGTTTACAGCAGCTTGAAAATCGGACTACTATAAGAAATATTGTCGTTAGGGTAAGAATATAGTCCCTAGAAATGACATCCGAGATTCTGTACTAACTTCCCTCTGTCATGGAATTAACGACCGAATAATTGCTTTTATAATCGTTTTTGATGAGGAGATTATTCGGTAAAGTAGTTCTTTCACATGCACTTGTTTCTTTGGACAATAATAGCAGTGGTTTTACCGAAATGGCATCGGTTAACATTTTACCAAAATTGCACGCTTTGGCTGTTTCCCAATATAAGTCATAATTTCTTGCATTCCTTACATATCCATGTGCTAAGATGTATGTCTATTCGATGTATTTTTCAAACAATAACATGTATTGCGAGTACTAAGATTTATTTTCTTTGATCTACTTGCATCAATGCCATGTCAAGTAAAACGAGTGATAACATATTAGCTATATGTCATTCATTAATTGTGTAGGAATATTTGTATTTAAAAAGATATACATGTATATATTACAGTGTACTCATTCAATTTTGACTCATTTTCAGTTCTTTAAGGTAAGTTTGGAGAGCGACCATGTGACTTGCAAATTTTGTGTTTATTCTGCGGCACCAAATGCCCATGCTACAATTTTCATCAAATTCTTAAAGTGACATTTCATTATTATTCTTACATAAATTTTACTTTTATTCTATCTGAAAGAGCATGTTTTCTTATGAAAATTCTGAAAATTTCAAGCCAAAATATTGAACCCTTTACGAGAAATATATATTTTTGTGCTAAAATTAAATAAATTGTTGTGGACAACAGTTCAGATCTATACAGAATTTGTCATTTCTGTCTAAACTTTAAAGGCGTATTTTTCGCTTATAAATAATAGCTTTTCTTCGCATTAGAATAAACAATCTTTGCATCAAGACATACTTTTAAAAATGAAACAAATGTGAAGTGTCACTTTAAAGCAAAACATTCCACTTTTTTGTGACGGTGAATGTCAAATGAAGTATTTTATTGTTCTAAGTGTAAACATATGCCAGAAAAATTTAGTATTTTTTGGAAATATAGATATTTTTGTCATAATTAGGCTTAAACATGGTGGATGGGGTAAGATAAAGTAAAATATATGGATAGGTGTGCTGATTTTTTGTGTAAAAATAGCTCTTGGTGTTATCAAACAAAAAATATACAAGGGAAAATCAAAATCGGTTGATACCAAAAACTACTGTAAATGCTTTCCCAAGCAAAACACTTTGATTTTCCTAATACAAAGGGAAAATGATGAAACAAAAGAATATTCCGACAATAACCATTGTCTCCTTTTTTTAAAAAAAACTTTCTGTAAGATATTGTTCCCAAATTATACTTTGCCTTTATTAACACACATTAATTTTTGTCATTGGGGAAAGAGTAGGCCTAAGAACAGTTTTATTAGTTTTCTTAGCACTAAAAGTATGCTTTTATCTCATTTACAGTTTCTGTTTTTATCATGAAACGACTGGGAATATTGATAAAATACATGTTATGATATTTTACCTATGAAAAACATGGGGTCGTGGAGTTATTTACAAGTCTTCTCTTAACTTCAATAAACAACAATAACACCACCCTTTGCTGTACCACGACGAGGCGTTTATTAGGCGACAGAGAAGGCAGCCACAACATACATTCATGTATACATTTGTTCATGTCGTACTAAGCAATCGTTACCACTGGCATCATGACCCGTCTCGCCCAGGAACGACCAGAGATAAAACACATATGTGGAAAAAACTCTGGAAACCTGTGTCCATTTGTCAATGACAGGCTAGGAATGTTGGACCACATTCTAATTTGCAAAACTGAATCTGACTGCTCTGTGCGCCGTCGTCTGGTAGAATGACAATACACACGCCCCTCGAGGCATATATATCAGCATAAAACAAAACTCCCGTGCACCGCTACGCCCCATTGAGCACTTAACCACTGTATTGAACTATGTATACGCGAAGACAATCATTTCGAGCTATTCTAACCGAAACGCTCGAAATAACCAGTCTTCTCTTAACTTCAATAAACAACAATAACACCACCCTTTGCTGTACCACGACGAGGCGTTTAGAATGACCAAAGAACGGGCTGGTGGATGACGACAATTTACTGTTTTACTACATACAATGCATTTTGCCCTAACCATGATGCCAGCGTAACCAAATCAGTAAAAGAAAACGCTTGTAACTGTAATTACATGATCATTCATATCAAATGAAATCCATAATAATGTAAGGAAATCTTCATAAACCTAACTGACGTGAAACATCAAGCCTGCTTTCTAAAGAGTCTAACACATAACCATCCTTGCTGTTATCGCTTTTCCATCGACCATGACGCTTCCAGCATCTATCAAGCACACCTGCATTTGCAGCCAACGTAGCCCCACCGGACCTCAACGAATGCAAACCGAAATTTGAACCCGGGGCAATTTCTTTAATACGTTTAAGCACTGTTTCCCTTGCACGTGTATAACTTAAAGGCTTATCTTTAGTAATCAGTTTACATGTTGACTTTGATCTATAACATGGTCTAAATAGAAAAACGGACATATCTGTCGTCTGCTTAGTAAGCTCAAGGTAATGAGAAAGAATTTGATAAGGACAAGCAACTGTACTCCCCTTAGCAACCACTATCTCATCCCCCTGTCTGTAACGATCAGTCTTACTTCTTCGAATCTTTAAAGCAAAATACTCATCGTAGAACTGTATATCATTACAACGCAAATTTTTAATTTCATCGTACCTTAGAAATGCTGCAAAACCTAAAACAATGATACAAACATCTCTAGAAATCAAAACGTCATTGGAATTTGCATATTTTTGACATAATTCAAATAAAATGTTTTGTCCGACAGGCTCCTTTTTTAACACAGGCTTAGAGAAATTACGTTTCGCTGATTCTAAAAGGTTCTTCACAAATAGGTTGTCTGTAGGATCTTCCAAGTTTCTAATTGAGTGCACCCACTTAATACCGAATATTGTAGATGATATAACACCGTAAGAACACCCTTTATTCATTAAGTCAGTCATATATAAAGCCACCATAACTGGGGATGCTGGGATTGCTATACCTCCTTTGGCACTAACGAAGTCCTCCCACTTTTTGAAGTATCCGTAGTATTTACAGACTGTACTGTCAGCTCTCGATCCCACCAGATAACCCGCCATTGTCTCTGTTAAACCGTCCAACGATCCACTATTTACACCCGCTCTCTCCACCTCCTCACTGATACACCGCTTTAACTCCAGGCCTAAATAAATACATAAAATACAATTTAGCCCCACAGTCTCAATACCAACAGACCAAACGGCAGGGGTCTACCATCAAAAATGCCATTTTTACCCCTGCCGCGTCTGGTCAACAATCCTGGCTCAAAACGTACTACATCAACGACAAATTCTGCTCTTTTATGCGGACCAGGGAAAAGCATAGGCCAAAAAGGCGCAGATTTCCATTCTGGGACAATTAGTGTGCATTTGCTTTTCTCTCTTTCAATCTTTCTAGTACTTTTTGCTATGAGCTTTGGTGGCGGTACAACCCAGTAATTTTCTCCGCCCCAGTTACAATTAAACGCATCTACGCCTGAAGTGCCTGGGCACCAAAACCGGGAGTTGAACTTACAACATTTTGTATTATAGTCATATGCAAACCTATCAAATGTATGCGGACCCCATTTCTTTTCAATCACAGTGAAGATTTCATCACGGACGGACCAGTCATCACTATCAAGCACACGACTCAACTGATCTGCTCTCATATTATTTGACCTGGGTACCCATTTTGAATTAAGCTTAACATCATTTTGACTGCACATTTTCTCAAGTCCCAATGCAATGTGTTGAAGACCGGTTTTATTGCTACCGATGTGCATAATACTACATGCATTCTTGCTATCAGAATTTACACAAACCGACTTACCTCTCACTATGCTCTGACAAGCGCGCAACGTACGCCGAACAGCCTCTAGCTCTCTCCACGTAGAGCTCGATTCTGCTTCCAAATCAGACCATGTACCACATACCTGACTGTCAGCTACGCCCTCTATAAAACTGCCATACCCAGTGGCACTAGCATCAACATAGAGACTCAATCTCTCCGGGCTTACATCACCCGACTCACGGAAATCACATGCATTTAACGTGGAAAGAGTTTTCTTCCAAAATTCCAACTCTTTTATTGCCTGCTTATCTAACATAACTTGCGAATTCCATCCAGCTCTCTTAGCGATACATCTATACAAACAAGAGGCCCAAGAGGGCCTGTATCGCTCCACTGGCTCAGTATTTCAATCAATGAGACGGTTCAAGTATAGATTTTCATAAGGAAATTTGACAGGAAAGCTGATTCCAGAATAGACTTTACCTTGAGAAACCTTATTTCTCAGTGGTAATAAGTATTGTTTGTAAATAGGAAAAGTTATATATCGCTGCTTTTCTGCCAAAAACATGTATCTGCAGCTTAAAACAAGCTGCAGATACAAGGTTTTTGCAGAAAAGCGACAATATGTATATCCCTGTATTTCAACCAAACCTTGTAACCGCAGCTTAACCCTTTTCCAAACTGAAACAAGACCTGGGCTGCGTTCAGTAGACAAAACGTTTTGTCTTACTGGACGCAGGGCTGGTTTTGATGTCCCCGATAGAATAGGCTTGAGAAAACATTTAGGCAATAGAAGAAAATGCTGATAATCAGCACTTTCTCCTTTTGCCTCAATATTTTCTGTGTATTATTGTACTCAGATCCAACCTGCCATATCTTTTTCAGTGAAACTTAGTTAAAGATGAAATTCCAATATATTTTTTGACCCATTACCAAAATGGCAAAATTTGGGGCTTTTCCAAATTCAAAGATATTGCAGACGACAATTTCAAGTGAATGAAATTTAAAATATTTTGGTGTTTTGGCATAGAAAACATTGTGGGAAATGAAGAAATTGCTTGTCACATGCAATTTCTTCATTTTCCGCACTGTTTTTCAAAGCTGTTATCTTTTAGGGAGTCAATGTGTAGTAATGGGTTAAGTCCCGCAACAGATAGATGCTGGACGATGGACGATCATTAAAGCTCATATAATAGCACCTTGTGCTCAGGAGAGCTGAAAACAGGTGTAAATGATACTAATGATGCCAAGGCTTTAGTTTTATGGAAATAAGGCAGAATTTGGCTGGAAATTCTGTATCGTAGGGTTTTCCATCTTAGATTTCCACACAACACAAAATTATCATGGATATGATCTTTTTCATCTCTCTCTTTAAATTGCCGTAAAATGCACAATTTTGATTTATATGACCTTGCCAGATAGTTTTCACTGGTGGTGAACTCGGCCAAAGCGTTGGACATTTTTTCGCGATCATAGTATTTCGTCTGTGTTGTTTTAAATATTGTAACTACGGCTTGGATTAAGCTGTAGTTACGAGATTTTATAACAACACAGACGGTTTGTCTATACAAATTGCTACATCCGGTCTATTTTTAGAACAAATTCATTGTTATTAGAAAAACTATCCAATCAGATCTTTAAACTCACATTTAACTGAAATATCTGTACCTTGTGGTAGCGAAAAATGTCCCTTGCTTTGGCCGAGTTCACCACCAGTGGTTTTTATGTTTAACTTGATTTGGTAGTATAAATAAAACTCAAACACAAGTGTTTCTGTAAATAATGAAGTTTTATTAAAGAATGTTTAAGTAATTGAAATTGTTGTTTACAATAGCATACAATCAATACATATTTTCATTACATAAAAGTTGTTAAATAAACAACTTGCAGAATTCATATTATGCATGTACATGTATTACTTAAAATTTTCAATTAACCCTTTCCCAAATGGCATTGTTTTAGACTTCCAATTTAAAAGCTGCACCAGAAGACAAAATGGAAGGTGATGAAAACAGGTTTTGCACAATATAGCAAAATAAAAATGAATGAATAAATTTATGAAAAAAATGAAGCAAAAGAAGAAAATGCTGATTATCAGCACTCAATGTTTACAGAAGCCTCTTAAATTAGGGACGTCATGAACAAGCTCTTATTTGGGAAAGCGTTAAGTTTCATTACAGCTTATTCATGTTTTTGACAAAAGTAAAATGTTAATTCATCTCAACATTATCTGTTATTCAAACCTTTGTATAACATCTAAATTCAAAAAGCATATTGCTACTATCTGCTGATATTAACCCAGGACAACTTAATTTTTGTCAACAATGTTCTCTATAACTAGGCTGGGGCTCTGAAATGACTTGCCAAAGGCCATACCCACATGGATGGCAGCTTGAATGTAATCCAATCACATCACCCGCAACTTCTCACAAGAAATGAGTTTGGCATTCAAGCTACCATGTCAAGCAGGACCCCATTGTTTAAAATAGAATATGATCATATTTCATGTGTTTTGATCATCATTCTACCCTTTACAGACCGACAAGCCTTTCTGGATTGTCTTGATCTGTTATGAGTGACATCTTCACTATAAATGTACATATATGAGTTTTAGACCTGTAAGCTTTTATTCCAATGATAAAACAAAGTTTTGCAGATTGTACAGCTATATATTAAAATGCCTTTCCATCTATTATATGAAAGAATTGTTCTATGCCATACAAAAACATACTTAAGTGATTATTTCTAAACTATTATAATTAAATTTAAATACATACACATTTACAATGATGTTGCATTAATCCCTTTATATGAATATTTGACTGTCATAATGATATCAGTCCTCTTGTTATTTGAGTAACATATAATAAATAGTTTGTTTTTCTCTCTTTCCCTTGCTATCATCTGTCATGACTTTCATATGATTTATATATAAATGTGGTTATTGTGATATTCTTTGTGCAAAGCACCATTTCCACTTCTAACAAAGTCTATTTGTTAATCTATGACATTGCTATATATATTCATTAAGTATCTTTGAAATATATTCTCCTTTTGGATCAGTACTAGTCTTTGTTTTGATTTTCTAATCATTTCAGAGATTTATTCTAAAACTCGCATAAAACACTAAACTAATATTTTGAATCAAACAATGAATGGTACATGAACTTTTTCAGTAGATCAGCAGTTTTAACAAAAGTAAGACAGTGCTTTACTGAGCTTAGAACAAGTATAATCAAAATAGGAACAAGAGCTCCGCAGAGTGGCGCATATACACCCGAGAGGGGCTTGTTTGTAAAATTTGCCATTTTTTCAATTCAAGGGCAGATAATTCAAAAACGAAACAGGTTATCTGAATTCCGTAAGCGATGTGCACAAATAGACACAATGGAGAATCATTGTGGCAAGTTTGATTAAATTCCAATCAAAACTGTAGGAGAAGTTGCGCACACAAGAAATTGCTAACGGACAGACTGACGGACAGACAGACGACCGGGGCCATAACAATATGAACCTTCAGGCGTATAAAAATATAAATATTTGCTCTATTTGTCACAATAATCTTACCATTGTGCATAATTTTTCACCCTACAGGTCATTAATTTTTTGATGAGTTTTCTTCTCAATACTGAGGTTGATGTGAAATACAAAATTTGTGTAAGTTAGTGTGAACACATTTCGAAATTTAAAGAACATACTGCAATAAATATATATGAGATGTTAATCTACAAATCTCATTTAACTTGTTTTTATACGTGATGAACCATTTGCTAAGCTCTGCACTGCCTTCAGAAAAATTATGCAGAACGGAATAGTAATGTGAGTAAAAAGGTACAGTTGAATTAATGTAAAGTAGCAAGTTCATGTGTAACAGAAAGTAACAAATAGGAATCAATTCTATTAATTAAACAGTGACATAATTTCCGACAAACAATAGTATTTCCTCAGTGTAAATCTAAAAAATTTAACTTAGTCCAAATTCAAAAATGTTGCAGATGACAATTTAAAATGAATGAATCTTACATGTTTGGTCATCTTATGTAGAAAACATTGTGGGAAATGAAGAATTTGGTTTTCACAAGCAATTTCTTCATTTTCCACATGGTTTTCCATGGACATTATCTTCTGGGGAGTCAAAAGGAATCACTGTATGGTAATGGGTTAAAGGTGTAAAATGATCAGTCAACATGTGACTGCAGGCTGATCGTTATGTTAATCTTCTGCCACACAGTTCAGCATATGACAAGGCTTACAGTAGAAATTTCTCTCTTTCTTATTAGATGCTGAAATATGTGTTGAACATGAAGGAAAAAAAATAAGAAAAGAATGTTATATCGCTTGATCATAATTATGTGACCCGCCAAGCTTAACAGTACCTTATGGAAAGTGTGAAAAATATCAAACCTAGCCAGTCTGTGCAAACTAACTAGGATCAATTTTTTTCATTCTAAGGCAATTTCTTGGATATATATATATTTCGTTTCCTTGTTTGTTTTACATGTTCAATAAAATTCCAAATATGACATCTGGTTGATATCTGCTGAATCTCATGTATCTCAAGATTTGGTTAAATGGAAAAACCAGAAGGTCCCTTTCAGTGTGACAGGTCACATATCTTTGTGTCCACCTTTCTGCACCTATAGTGGCCACCCATACCTATATGAACCACCAGCTTTGTCTGCTGAAATAGCAGACAAAGCAAAAAACAATGACGGGTGAGATTTCAAACTGACCTCTTTCATTCAAAATAATATGTAAACTTGTCATTAGCTTCACACAACTCAATATTAATGATTTTTTTTTTAAACTTTATGAAAGATTGACACTGTGATTTGGCACAGCAGAATACACCATCGAATGATCAGACCAGACACATTCTATGACATCAGTGAGAATCAGTGGTATATTACTGTAAATATGATCAATTAAGGAGCCAGAATAATGGGTTGTTTTTGACACTTGTTGACTGCAGTTGAAGAAATCCTGCATAAACCTCTGGATAGTTGTATTCATATCCAATAAATCAATGTTGATATCACCTTGAATAATGAGGTGCTTCCCTTTGAAATGCTTTAAATTTTCAGTTAGAAATTTCTTCAGGTCAGTCACCGAAGATTTAGGAGAGTTGTACAATGTTGCAATGACTATTTCTTTATCTTGCACCAAGAGTTCTACAACAATCATTTCTATGTTTTTCTTTACCACAGAAAAGCTATGAGAAATATGAATGTTGTCCCGCACATAAACGATAATTCCTCTGTGAGGACGAGCATTGCTTACTTGTTTCCCATCTGCTCTAACAATTTGATATCCAGTTCTCTGCACTAAATCGATGGAATCATCTGCAGTTAACCATGTTTCTAATAAGCATAAACAATCTGCAGCTTTGACATTGGGATCTGAAAACAATTCATCCTTATGGCTTCTGTAAGACTGCATATTGTTGAAAAGGCATGTGAAATGAGTGTCACTAGTCATGTAAACTGGAGTGTAACATAGTTTCAATTTCTGTGATTCTCTTAAACGTATCATTTCTTCTTGAACTTTAGTTGACACAGAAATCTTGCTTTCATTCAAGTTTAGAATGTAAAGGCCTTTCAGGGATCTTGATCTACTTATTGCGACATAATGGGCATGGGAAAATACACGTTTTCCATCCATATCTATTACAACCTGACTCAACGTGTCTCCTTGAGATTTATGTACAGTTTTTGCTGTTGACTGGCGCAGAGGGATTTGTATTCTCACAAAAGTTTTTCTCAAATACACAAAGTTCCTCTTTGAATCAAAGATAGGTGTCCATAATGGATTAATAGCACTATGATACAAATGTCTGTACTTTGAACGCCATGATGTTCCGATTTTATCATCATTGAAAGAAACCCACACAATACTTGGTCTAGTAGTATTTTTCTGTCTGTATTCAATTTTATTTATCATACAAGAAGACCCATTTACTAATCCATCATCTACATCAAGGTTAAGACATAGGTCATAAATCATTCCAATAGCTATTCCTACCATCTGACTAAGCCCTGCAGTGTGTGTGGAATCATGTGGCAACTTTGATATTAGTTGTTGTTTAACTGTCACATTGTCATCTCCTAATACATGATCAAGAGCAGGAATGTTTACTTTTTCATTAGTATTATTAAGAAAGCTCCTGACATTGAAATTGTTCACTTTCTCATTGGTATTGAATAAATGTGTTGTATTTTGTGGATAGTCTGTACTAGCAGTATCAGTCAATCTCTTTTTTAGATTTTCAATGTCAACTTGTGTATGATTTCCTTCTCGTAATCTGTTCAAAAGTTCAGCAAATTGCTTGTCTTCCTTTTGCCTCATGATCTCATCCAATTCATGCATTACAATAAAATCCTGCCATAAGTTTGTAGCTAAAGGTCCAAAATTTGTTTTCAAATTCTCAAATATCCAACCATCCATCACTGGTTTCAACTGGAAAAGGTCTCCAATGAATATCATATGCAAGCCACCAAATGGAACATTACTGCCCTTTATTTGTTTTAATCTTTCATTTATGAGTTTAAGCATGTTATTTCCAACCATGGACACTTCATCAATCATAACAACAGACAAGTCTTTATATTTTGTTCGAAGGGTGTTTAAAGTGTCACTATTAAGTGGAGTACAATCATAACCCTGGCTTGCTGGAATGCGGAAAGCTGAATGTAATGTTACCCCATTTATATGAAAAGCAGCTTTACCTGTTGGTGCACAGAGAAGAACTCTACAGTTCTCAGGATTATCACCAGGATTAGATGTCAAGTAACGCTGCAAAGCTTCAAACAATGCACTTACAAGAACAGATTTTCCAACGCCTGCACCACCAGTTAAAAAAACTTTCAACTTTTGTTCATCACGCTTAACAGATTGGAAAACATGAATAAAAAATTCTCTCTGTTTCGTATTCAATGATTTTATCAATTGCCTGTAATCTATGTCTGACATTGTTTTCCTGCGTACACTAATATCTACAGAAGCAACACTTAAACCAACATCTCCAGCAATATCACCTTGTCTCTGATTTTCAGGTCTATCAGGATCAAAGAATATGAAACTTTCACTTTCTTTTGCACCAATATTTGAGTCATCCTGCTCAGACTGCTCTGTGCCTGGGGCAACATCATCAAAATCTTCCTCATTGTGAGCACGCTCCATTGCATCATCTAGTTCATCAGCATTCTTTTCATACTGCAAGGCTTTGTGCTCTATGAAATTTTTAATGGATCTGTACCTTGATAGGTAAGAGTCATGACCTTGTTTCAAATCAATACTTTCATCTCTCCATGAAGTAAATAGAAGCAATCTTTCTCTACAGAACTGTTCGATGTCAATTTTTTTCGAAAATCTTACATATCTTATGACTTTTCTTTGTTTCCTTTCACTTATAACAATTCCATTTTTGAGAACAATTCGACCCCCAGGAATAGAATATTGTCTATCCTCACTTGAATTATAGTCATTTGTGTCTGAGTCAAGCACCTCATCCTCGTTACAATATGTATCCATGTTTTCATTGTTTTCACCTTCATTGGTTTCTTCATTTAATGTTTCAGAAATGTTTTCACCTGAATTTCTTGCAGTGCCTTTGTCAGTGTTGTATTTGATATCAAGCTGGGACACATAGTCTGCTAAACACCAATTTTCAAGTTGTTTTGGTCTTTTAGAATATCTTTTAATGGTATTATCTGCTTCAATATCTGTAGAATTTGAAGATAATTTTTCAAGAGATTCCTTAGACTTAAGTAGGAATGTTCTCTCTTCAGGCAAAGAAGTGTTAATGAAAACAACATCCCTTGAGGCTTTTGTCAATGGCTGTTGTAAAAGTAAGTAGCAGGCTTCCTGGGCACTAACCTCAACACTATTCAAGAATTTATTTCCAATATGTCTAACCTGTTGTCGGAGATCCATATTTCCTCTTCTAGCTTCTTTACATGCCTCATTCATAAGAATACTCATTCCTCTCTGTGCTTTACTAATATATGAAACTATATATACAGCACATGCATATGGATCCAATACAAATTGTAAGTCATGGTTTGCACCCCAAGCGTTTAGAATAGGTTTCATGTATGCATTAATTCTAACCTCACTTAATTTTCTTTTCAGAAAAACCTTTGGACCACTCAATGAGCTTTGGACTGCTTTGATGTAATCATCCTTGCTTACTTTGATCTCAGTAAGGAAATCATCTACCGTAATATTTGTTTCCTTCAACTCATCCAATTTCTTTTGTATTTTGACAAATAAATCTTTGTAATTTTGCTTTTCTTTACAGTCATTTAACGGTTCCAATATAGTTGTGCTTTTCATTGGAGGAATGGGAAAACCAAATCTACAAATAGATTTCTGTTTCTTTCTACAAGACTTGGAATGTTTATGTATCTGTAGTTCTACAAGTTGTTGATCTGGATTTTTCTCACAAGATACATACTTATCTATGAAGGATGTTACTTCATCTAATGAACTTTCATGATATCTAGGAGCCTTTTCAATCCATATTAACATGTGGATGTGAGGTGAACCTCTTTGTTGGAATTCAACACGATAAAAGTAATCTATTATTTTTCCTAATGGGTCATGGGGACTTTTAAGTACAGTGTTTATGAATTCTTGTACTCGGTTGTCAAAATACCTTACACATGTAACTGGATCTTTTTGCACAAGTTTTGTTTTATCAATCCAAGTCAAGTTATCCAATTCTTCCACAGACATTGTTTTTCCATCATTTATCTGAGAGAGCATATTTAGTAGATCATGCCATCTGGTATCTGCCGACGAAAGAGATGTAAACCAAGTAGGTAATCCTAGTTGTCTAATCATTGCAAAAACATCTTTTTTACGGGCTTCAAAATATGGTGGTGAATTCCTTAAACTTCTGAAAATATAAAATCCCTCATCCAATCTCACAACACCTTTAAGATGATTTGTATCAAGCATTTGTGAGGCAGTAAATGTTTTACCTTCTGTTTTACATCTACGCAAAGCAAGATGGACTTTATCAGAAATTTGTTTCAGTTGAACTTTCTTTAACTTAAAGAAGATATTGGGAATATTTGATGCTACTCTGCGATCAATATGCCTCAGTTCTAGCTTGCATGTATCACTATAGTGAATGTGAACATGTTTTTTATCATTTGGACTTCTTCTCTGTCCACAGAAAATTGTAGGAAAAGACAAATATTCTGCATCAGGATCTTGATAAAGGCTGAGTGGTGTTTGACCCTCACCTGGAGCAAAAGTATAAGCGTTGTCTTTATTTGGGTCTGCAGCATCCAGCATAGTGTCACTATTACCAATAACCTTTTCTGTCTCGTCAACTTCACTAAAGTGATCAGAGTCATAATTCACATCATCATTACAATCTAATTCTTCACTTACGCTTTCACCTGTCATTCCAAAGAACTCTTTTACTGTATCACTACAATCTGAAGTAATTGATTGCATCCAGTCATCATCTACTTTAACACCAGATTCTTTATACAGTACACTATGGTTCACTAACCAATGAAGAGCACTTAAAACATGCAGAGGTCTAATATTTTCAGTGAAATCACATTTATTATATGAAAGTTTCTTCTTAAGTTTAACAGGTATTGTATAGTGACTATCTAATGTTCTTGGTAAACTGTGTATAACAGGCTGAATGTCAACCGGGACATTGACAACATTCCCTTTGATGGACAACTGACCTCCTCTTGGTAATTCTCTAATCTGCATAAATGGGATTCTCAAAGAAACTAATCTTTCCTCTAGCTGATGTAAATTCAGTTCCTTTGGCAGTACAGGAAATGCATTTTGATTGAAAACAGACATTGGAGGGACTTTGTTAAGTTTAATTTTTTCATAGCATGTTTTACACAGCCATTCACAATCATCAACAGAGATGTAATTTGTAGAAAATTTTTTAACTGCATCAGAAGAGCATTTAGAATTTAGTTTGTTGAATAACACAACAGAATGTTTAAACCATGTTTGGTTACAGCATGAACAAACATAAACAGGGCCTTTTGAAACATTCTTCTTAAATTTTTCAATGCAGTCGTCTAAGCTGGAACCATATCGCTTTGAACTTTTGTAGCTCTTTTCCTTAATTTTATAATCTAAATTAGACCTTAGACTCTGGCGCTTAGTCTTATTTCTTTCATTTTCTACTATCATATTGAATCTTGATGAACGTTTATTCTGTTTTTTCATCCTTTCTGAATCTTTATACAATTTACTAGAGCGGCACTTGTGCATTGATTTAAGAGTTAACATTCTTTCTTTCTTCTTTCTTTCCTCATTTTGTCTAACTTTTTGCATAGAACCCTTTGTCATTGACCTTTCTTTGACTTGCCTTTCTGGATTTTCTCTTGCTTTTTTCTTTGAAATATTTGTCATTGTCCGTTCCTTGACTTGCCTTTCAGGATTTTTTCTTGCTTTTTTCATTGAAGTATTAGTCATAGTCCGTTCCTTGACTTGCCTCTCTGAATCTTGTCTTGCCTTTTTCTTTGAAATACTAGTCATAGTCCGTTCCTTGACTTGCCTTTCTGGATTTTGTCTTGCTTTTTTCATTGAAATACTAGTCATAGTCTGTTCCTTGACTTGCCTTTCTGGATTTTTTCTTGCCTTTCTCTTTGAAATACTAGCCACTAATCTTTCCTTAGATTGTCTTTCAGGATCCTGCCTAATTTTCCTCATATAACTTTTCATATATTCATTTCTTTTTAATCTTTTACGTTCGTGTACAATTTCATAATCTGACCTAACTTCTTGTTTGCGCTTTTGTCTCTCTGCTTGATCCTTGAAATATATGTCAATCAAAGATAATTTCTCAGGTGGACAATTTGTAAATTCAATTTCATTTTTCTTGGATTCAGATTCATGGATTTTTTCTCCTATAACAAATCTAATTGGCATCATGTCAAATTGTTCATTTAGATCGATGTTCATACTTTGATACATTGCATACATGAACATTACCAAATCATCTATTGAAAGAAAAGAAGCTAATAATGATCTTCCATCATCATCTACCAATCCATCAACACCATGTGAATGAGAATCAAATAAACAATATCTACCATCCTGCCTGAAAATTGCAGAACAAACTGAACCAATGATAAATAAAAGATAAGAAGTTGTGTGAAATGCTTCCTTCAAACAACTGTGAAGTGATGACATATGAGTGTTGATAGAACTTTGAATAAATACACCAGATAAAATATTTCCTCTCACAATAGAAACATGTCTATCAAATGCAGTTACAGAACCTGGGATCTCTTCCAAATTCAAAAGCAAGCTTTGAAAGTCATTCCTCGCTTTCAGTCCAATCACTATTTCTCTATGTAATCTATCTCCTTCTATTAGAATTTCATCTAGATTTTGTGAAGATGGCAGATGTCTAAGCTCTGTGTATATCATCGAGCATAAGGCATTGGCTGTACATTGTAGATTTCGAGAGGATGGGTCAAACATTTGATTACCTTGATGAAAAGTTCCGAAAATCATTGTGTTGGATTCTGTATCTTCAGCAACAACTTCAGTAGCAAGAACAGTATTACCATCAGCACTAGCATCAATAACAGTGTCAGTAAGTATATCATCTGCAGTATTTGGTAAAGTATCATGAACAGTATCAAGAACAGTATCAAGAACAGTATCAAGAACAGTATCAAGAACAGTATCAAGAACAGTATCAAGAACAGTATCAAGAACAGTTTCAGAACAAATTCCAGACACAGATGGTTTTTGTGGGTGGGCAAGTCCCCCATCTGATATTCCAAAGACGCCCTCCATAGACACAGATGGTTTTTGTGGGTGGGCAAGTCCCCCATCTGATATTCCAAAGACGCCCTCCATAGACACAGATGGCCTTACATCTGTTTCATCCAAAACAGATGAAGGTAAAGGGTGGGATAGGCCCCCATCTGATAGTTCAAAGACACCCGTTAAATCAGCTGTGGTTTTCGTGAGTACATCTCTTCTGGCTCTACTCATTCGCCAATTCTTCTTGCGAGGCATTTTCCTTCTGCAATTAGAAAATATAAACTAAAATGGCAAATTTTCCAGACATTCAAAGACAACTTTTGACATTGTCTGATGACCAGGACCCTGTTTTACAAATGAATTGAAATGTTCATAAAATCATAAGAAAAACAGGGCCCTGGACCATAAAAGCTGCTACATGTGTATGAAGTGTAAATTTGCAAGCATGTATCGTTTTGACCTTGATAAGTCACTTTAACAATGTTATTAAGGGATTCATACCAATGAATTATGAACTGTTTTAATATCAAATTTGAGCACTACATCTTAATTTCTAACTTACAAGGAAAAAACAGACAAACTAATGGACAGACCAGATTTTATATTGATCCCTTTCTGATCTTTAGGTGCAGATAGTGTAAAAATTCAAGAGAAAGTAATAAAAAGCCAGTTCTTACATTAAACGGATAAATCAATGGTAAATCCAAGTCCCTTTTTCCTCTGTATCTCTTTTCTTTAACTTCGTCACACTGTACTCTATATCTTTCAGCAATCAACACAAAGTGATCTATATTAAGGTACACAACCTTAAGTCACATAGGGTAGAACTTATGTTCACAATAATTCCAATATATACTCCAATTCACTGTCACAATGAACTCACAGCTACATAAAAATCACAAAACTGTATTTAGAATTAAATCAGTGTTGCACAAAAATCATAAAAAAATGTTCACTATTAAAGTGTTCACAATTCACTGTTCCACACAAGAATCATAAAAATGTGTATAACATTTCCAATTTTGGAAATAATAATAAAAGTTCACAAATGTTCCAAGTGATATTACGGTAAGTCTTTTTGTAATATTGATAAATTTGTCTGAAATAAATAAGAACAGTTGTTGAAATCATGATTGATAGAATAGTTGAGTGACAAAATGTAAGTTTCTTGAAAGACAAGATGTGTTTGTGAAACATGAATGCCCGAAATGGCTATTTTTCTACAATGTTAAGTTTTTTAATTAAGAGTTGATAAGGGTTACATGGAACATATAGATATCATTGAAAGGAAGTTAGATACCAAATTTCAGCTTTGTTTGTCAAACACTTTTGGAGAAAATGCAAAATGTTAAGTTTTCTGACAGACAGACAGGAGTAAAACAATAGAAATCATGTTATTTTGCTAACCTATGTAAAAGATCTGGAAGTAATTGCGATTAGCAATTCTAAATTATTCACTGTGTGTTTAGTTTTGAGATTTAAATCTAAATTTGTTCAAAACGTTATAATAATTTAAATATTGGCATGACACTGTACATTACTAAAGACTAGAAAATCAAATTCAGTTTATTGTTGAAATATCATTTCCAAAACTTAAATAAATGTGTATCTCTGTTAAATTGATAGAAAATAATTTCCACTTTCTATGAAAGTGGTAAACTATTTTTTGTGATAAACAAGGCGGTTATCCCAAAAAGAGGCCCTCTTCATAACTGGTGATAATCATGTATGCAATTCAAAGAAAGCAAATAACAACTGTCTTTGAAATACACAATCCTACATACTCAAAAGATTCCTGCAGCATGTTTTGGTCACCAGCACACTTACCTGGTATAGGTTAACGTCTGCAATAGCCCCTAAAGAACAAAGTCTATCTAAACTTTTGATTTAAATAGAATTTAACAAAGTATGGGTTACAAATTATCAATCATTCTTCATAATAATCATAAACTGTTGTTGTTTTTTCTTCATTAACACAAACACTTGTCACGGGTCAAGAGGGTCTGAAATGAGAAAAAGAGTATATCACATTTTGGCATCAAACTTAACCATTTTCCAAACTCTTCCAATTTGAAAGGTGTTGCAGACCGCAATATCAAGTGCATGGAATTTTAAATTTTTTGGTGTTTTTTTGTTCAGAAAATATTGTGGAAAATGAAAAAAATTGCTTATCACAAGCAATTTCTTCATTTTCCACAATGTTTTCAAAAGCCTTTATCTTGCAGGGTGTTGAAAGGCGTCACTGTGTGGTAATGGGTTAAACAGTGGACTCTTAATAATTATATAATCCTGTTATAAGACATTCATTGCAAATTAGCAATTTCCTGTCTGCAAAAACTTAAAATTTTGAGAACAATATACTCCCTTTTTAGCTTTTTTCTGTTAATTGCAATAATTATCTTGACAAATAGACATTGCAGTTAAAAAGAATCCACTGTTTAGTGCATTTTCTCTTTTCTCAAACGATAAAAATTCAGACTGTCAAGATTTGACAGCTACTGCAGGTGATGAATTGGGTTACAAAACTATATGGAATTTGTGAACATTACAGAACAGAAAATACTGAAGGAAAAGGAGCAAGTGCTAATAATCAGCATTTTGTTTTTTCTTTCAAAGTTTTCTGACACTAAATTCCTTCAGAGACATGAAAACATGGTCTTGTTAGGGAAAGGGTTAATGAACGTTGAATTGATTTTCATGTGACTAAAATTCAACACAAAAGTTCTAAGAAGGGTGTCTCAAATAAAAAATGGTCTTGGAGATGTTTTGAAAATTCAAAGTAAAAATAAAAAAATTGCAAAAAGTCACCTAAGGAACATTCTGGCAAAGTACACTCATAATATGTCCAGTGATTACAGAAGCGGCAATCAATGAAAAATTTTCTAATGATTTCTGATAAGCCCCATCCTGCCATGCACCCATTTTTGGACAAAAAACAGTTTTTTTCTAACATTTGACCGCTTGACCTAGTTTTCAACCCCAGTGACCCAATTTCAATCCTTCAATGATTTCATCAAAACAATCACTCTGACCTCTTTTCAGATTGACTGGGCAGAAAATATGACCTCTGAAGGGCATACAAGGTTTTTCTAAGATTTGACCTAATAAAGATTTATGTTTAATTAAAGAACTTTTTCATGGTTTGTCATATTCTGATAAGCCCTACCCTGCCGCACCCAAATTTATAGACCAATTAAAATTTTACTAACAAAGTATTATTGAATAACAAAGTATGGTCGAAAGTAACAAAGTATGGTTGATTTTAAGAATTTCTCGTGATTTCTCCCATTCTGATAAGCCACGCCCTGCAATGCCCACATTTATGGACCAATCAAAATTTCATGAACAAGTTAAGTATAGGGTCACTTAAGGTGCATTTCTACCAAGTTTAATTGAAATTGGCCCAATCGTTGATTTTTAAAGAATTTAACAATTATTTTGTGATTTTTCTAAGTCAGATAAGCCCGGCCCTGCCACACTCAAATTTATGGACTAATAAAAATTTCACGAACAAGTTAAGTAAAGACTCACCCGATGTACATTTCTGCCAATTTTGGTCAAAATTGGCCGAATGGTAGATTTTTAAAGAATTATTTTGTGATTTCTCTAAGTCTGATAAGCCCAGCCTGGCCACGCCCACATTTATGGAGCAATCAAAGTTCTTTAAACAATTTAAGTATAGGGTCACCTAAGGAACATTCCTTCAAAGTTTGGTCAAAATTGACCAACTGGTTTGAGAGGAGAAGATTTTCAAAGAATTATTTTGTGATTTCTCGAAATTTGATAAGCCCCGCCCTGCCACACCCACATTTATAGACCAATCAAAATTTCGCTGACAAGTTAAGTAAAGAGTCACCCAAGGTACATTTCTGCCAAGTTTGGTCAAAGTTGGCCAAATGGTTGATTTTTAAAGAATTATTTTGTGATTTCTCTAAGTCTGATAAGCCCCTCCCTGCCACGCCCACATTTATGGACCAATCAAAATTCTTTGAACAATCTAAGTAAAGGGTCACCCGATGTACATTTCTGCCAAGTTTGGTCAAAATTGGCCAAATGGTTGATTTTTAAAGAATTATTTTGTGATTTCTCTAAGTCTGATAAGCCCCGCCCTGCCACGCCCACATTTATGGACCAATCAAAGTTCTTTAAACAATTTTAGTATAGGGTCACCTAAGGAACATTCCTTCAAAGTTTGGTCAAAATTGACCAACTGGTTTGAGAGGAGAAGATTTTCAAAGAATTATTTTGTGATTTCTCAAAATTTGATAAGCTCCGCCCTGCCACGCCCACATTTATAGGCCAATCAAAATTTCACTGACAAGTTAAGTAAAGAGTCACCCAAGGTACATTTCTGCCAAGTTTGGTCAAAGTTGGCCAAATGGTTGATTTTTAAAGAATTATTTTGTGATTTCTCTAAGTCTGATAAGCCCCGCCCTGCCACGCCCACATTTATGGACCAATCAAAATTCTTTGAACAATTTAAGTAAAGGGTCACCCAAGGAACATTCCTGCAAAGTTTGGTCAAAATTGGCCCACTGGTTTGAGAGGAGAAGATTTTTAAAGAAAAAGTTAACGGACGCACGGACGCACGGACGCACGCACGACGGACACACCGCCATGACAATAGCTCGCTGGCCTTCGGCCAGTGGAGCTAAAAACGAGTATGCATACGGACCACTTTACCGATGACACACTGCATTGATAACAGCTGACCGATCATAGCGGCCACCAGTCTAACCGATATCAACACCCCGTGATGATGTACGCGAGCTATCAATAAATCGAGCAGCTCTAGCGCTCTCACAACTCTCTCTTCAGACACTGAAATCTTACCCTCAACAGTATCCCAGTCTAATCCGAGCCATCTGGCACCCTTAACAGGTTCCCAACAACACTTCTCTTCCGCTATCAAAAACCCAAATTTTATCAGATCTTCCCTCATATAACAACTGGCATCTTTAGCCGAAATGTGACCCTTTTCTCCACCCATTCCATCATCAAGAAAAACAACCACTCTATAACCCAATCCTCGCCATTTTTCGACTACAGTACGCATGACCTTGGTAAATATATATCCAGCAGTGGACAAACCAAACGCTAAAACAGTGTAACAGTAATACCTTTTCCGCTTCCCGTCATGCCAAGCAAAGCCTAAATACGTGCAATGTTCAGGATTTATCATTATATGGTGATAAGCTCCCCTTATATCAGAAGTGAAGAGGAAATCATCCTTGTCAAACATCAGCCTTGCAACCGACTGGTCCTCAAAGTGACATTTAAACTTAAACAGTTCTGGATTAATGTGTCTGCAGTCTAATACCAACCTACGTTTACCAGACTTACCAAATGCAACCGTCAACGGGTTTACTATGTAGGGAGCCGTCTGCTCTTCTCGTATACAACCCTTACCAAGCAATTTCTCTATTTCCTCGATCACGAAATCAGCATTTTCTAAAGCAGATTTGTTATTTTTCAACTCACAGCTGACCGGTATTCTCATAAAAGGCAATTTATAACCATTCTCCACAACATCCATTATATACTCATTTGCATTTGCATTTTTCCAGTGTTCTATGCAACTCTTCAATCGACCAACCGGCGATTCAATAGCCAATTTTTGATCTTTTGTCTCAATTTTCTCATTCAAACAATCTACAACTGGCAAAGGACCTAACAAAGAACAATTAACAAATGAGCTACTTATCTGTGTATTAATAACCGCCGGCTCCATAACCGCCTTACACTCGGCCCTCCAATGGCCCAACTTCCCACAACGAAAACACGCCCCAGGTCGGTTCGCTGCCGTCACACCAGTATTAGCGCTGGTCGATACCGCGCCCGTGGTTTGTTTGTCCACCTCTGTAGACGCCGTATAAGGTCTGTATCGTCTGCCCGTAAAACGCTTCCCCTGACGAGCCTTCCGTTCGGCCTGGTTGTGAGCCCGCTGAATCCTCTTTTCGTCGTCCGAGTCGTCTGCTAGCGGGTTACACACATACTCCTGGACCACTTTCCAACCATGAACGGACGAATCCGCGAGCTTAATGCATTTCTGTCTATGGTTTATAAAACGAATACCTTCCGCTATCTTATCCCTGGCTCCATTCAAAGCGTCTGCATTACCAGCCGAGACCTCCTGCAAATAACCGTCAGCCTGGCCCAAATTGTCCAAAATACGACCATTGACCTTGAACTGCTCCTCATGGCCCTTCTTCCGAAATGTGTAATTGTCCGAGCTCCCAATACTCTGCTGGATAGCAGATAACTGTGACTGCGATAACTCTCGCTGGCTGACACTTAACCGCTGTTCGAAGTCCCTCAATTTAGAGCTAATAAGTTCCTCCATCTGCGAAAGAAGCGACGACTCCATGGCTGCCACGTGGTAAGAAACGAAATAAGCAAGTACTAAAGAACTGAATCTGACTGCTCTGTGCGCCGTCGTCTGGTAGAATGACAATACACACGCCCCTCGAGGCATATATATCAGCATAAAACAAAACTCCCGTGCACCGCTACGCCCCATTGAGCACTTAACCACTGTATTGAACTATGTATACGCGAAGACAATCATTTCGAGCTATTCTAACCGAAACGCTCGAAATAACCATTTATTTTCTCGTCCGCAGCTTATTCAAAACACTTCAGAGAAATAAGTGAAATGTTCGCTGGCTAGCTGGCGCATTTATTCGTTAACCCTTTCCCAAACAACAAACTTTTAGAGTGATCCACTTCAAAAACTGACACAAATAACAAACTAGATGTTATTAAAGATATAATTTGTGAAAAAAATGGCATAGAAAATATTGAGACAAAAGGAGAAACTGTTGGTTATTAGCAGTTTCTTCTTTTGTGTCAATGTTTTCCCAAGCATTTTCTATTAGGGACGTCAAAACAAGGTCTTGTTTGCTAAAGGGTTAAGGTAAACTTCCCGTTATGTGGCCATTTTGAAAAGCCTTAAACATTGGCTTTTTTCCGAGCGGCGTCGTTACGTATCCAGGCTTATTCGGATTCGGTCGTAAACATTCTGTGGTGGAAAGTTCACCACCGAATGTTTTCGACCGCGCCCAAATGATTCAGACGTCGCGCGAATCTCATTGGGGGTGGATTACCTTAATGTTGATGAACAAAATCAAACCAGTCAGTAAAATTATTGATCAAGTGTTGTAATTTATACAAACACTTATAGCATTGGAGGTAGCCATATTTCAAGATCAGTCAATGCCTAAGGGTGACAGAGACCGAGGCTGCTCTTTTGTGACTGATACAAGTCACTAAGAAGGTAATGGAGAACAAAATGGCTCCTGATCAGACTGCGTATATACGCAGACTGATCTGGAACCATGTTGGGCTCAAAAGCATTAAAGGACTTTTTTCCCGATCCTGGCTCAAATATGATGCAGTCGAACATGAAAAATAAAATAAAACACTACCAAAATTGAAATTATGAACACAATGTCAAGAATTGTCATGAAATACTAGGGTTCAAAACCTGTCTGCGATAATCGTCATGTCGTTAGCGGCATGTGAACCTGGGATCTGTAGATTTTGAAGACCGTATCCTAGCACTAGAAAAACACAGCCATATGTAAAATACTTTAAATGATAGCAAGCAAGCATAGAGTTTTGTGCATTTTTAGCTTATATGATAAACATAAGCTTGAGTCCAGTCGTCAAAAACAACATGGTCATTTAGATGACAAATAAAAGATTGACACCCGTTAATAAAGTGCGACACCAGTTTTAATAGTGTTGACATTGACGTGACATTTTGACCGAGGAAAGTACAATAGGAAAAAATGACCAGACTGAAACCCGATCTAAGAATATCGTCGCTTTTCTACAAGAACCTTTTAACTGCAGACTAAAACAAGTTGCAGTTACGAGTTTTTTTTGTTGTAAAGCGATGATGTACAGGAGAATTACCACAAGTTCACAGGAAAAAACATATAGGATGGCTATCATTTAGATATCATGACTGCGTTTGGCATAAATGTTGTTTTTCCCGACAAAAACAGAACTCCAATTGTGTCTTATTCCCGGCAATTCACAACATTCTCTGCTTTCTAAGTATTAGATAGAGGCTGTATAGCAGATTCTACGCGAAATAAACATTCATTTGCGCGCAGCGCATTGAATGTTTATATCGCGTAGAATCTATTACAGACTCTATCTGACTTGGTGTTCGCTAGCGGTTCATTGGAGACGGGGCGTGGCTATGTACAAACGTCACATAAACTAGCTGGCAGCCCGTTTATGCGAAATATAGCGGCGGGATTTTAAAATATACTGCAATTTCATTGGTCCATAAAGTAGGTCGAACACTAAATTGTTTTCCCACTTCCTTCCTTGCCTTGGTAAACCTCCATTCAATCAAATACCCAATAAAACCCATTTTGTCGTGACGAAGCACTGTTTATGAATGAAATATCCAAATCTATAGATAATCGTCCTGATTACATTGACTGCTAACGTCAACTCCGATAATGACATGGCTAGTCATGAATATGTTATCCGTCTTGAGCATGGAAAAAGGCGCATAGACACACATGGAACCAGCATAGTTTAAATATGCAAACAACCAGTGTCCGATTGTATAAACTGTGGTTATCCAATTTGGTTATCAAATTTGACTAATTCGTTAAAGTTCAAATTGAAAGAAGTTGCAGACAACATTTTCAAGTCGATGATTGTTTTTAATTTGACAATTTTTTTGTTAGAAAACATTGTGGAAAATGAAGAAATTGCTTGTCACAAGCAATTTCTTCATTTTCCACAATGTTTTCCAATGCTTTTTTCTTTAGGGGAGTCAAAAAGAGTCATTGTGTGGTAATGGGTTAACCAACGCCTGATAAAAAATATTGACGACCAGCCAATATGTTGGTGTGTCTTTAATAACTTTTTTATTATTTGTTGTTTCGAAGAGTCTTTGCATCCAGCAAATCATTAACGATTTTCCGCTTTTCCTCTGTTCAACCTTTTCCAAATCGGTCCCTACAATAACAAAGTTGCTTTAAAAAAAATATCGAAAATGCTGAATTACGGGATTTTCCATTGTGATCATTGACGTAAGAATATCGGAAAGGGTAGTCAACTTGATAATTTGTCAGTGGATCACAATCATTATCCTAATATTGTTTTGTTTTAAAAGACATACTTCATTACATGTATGTCTTCAGTGGATACATGTCTAAAATAAAGCACACCCATATACCCTCCAATAGCTATGGCTCATACCACCCGCAGAGTGAACGTTCGTTGCTCTTCACATATCATCTCTGCAAGACGCTACCTCGGCTAGAGTCCACGAATCGTGGTCTACCGAAGGAGAACGTATTTAGTTACTTTGTAACTATTTCACTTCTTGCATTATACATTAGAGAAAGCAATTATCATTCTGTTTGCATCAGAAGTGCTCTCAAAGTTAAGTATTGATCTAATTAAAATGGGACTATTTTCTTATTCTTCCTCATCAAAATGGGGCTATTTTCACACCGAAAAAGTCGTCCGCTTCAAGGTATGTTTCGTTTAATTTCTCAGCTTAATAATTATACTCTATTGATTTTGACAAGATAAAGTACATCGTACATGTACGCGCATTTAAAAGAGCTGTTCCCGTTTGTAACTCACTCTGCTCCGAATCCCGTGGTTTCTTCAAACATTCAAGCGAAAGTTGTTTTCGGTACACGTGAACTCTTTCCACTTTCGTTTTGCACTTACAAACACTTTGGCTCGAATGTTTGAAGAAACCAGTGGATTTAGAGCAGAGTGAGTTAGAGCCGGGATTAGCCCTCTCAACGGCGCGTTCCGTGCACTTTATCTCATCAAAATCAATAGAGTGCAAGCTGAGAAATTAAACAAAACATACATTGAAACGGGCGATTTTTCCGTGTGGACGCTTTCCAAAAGTCACGTGTGTTACCCACCGTGATAACAGAGGCGAAATGAAAAAGCCTCTGTGAAGGAGAGTGGCTATGGCTATGTCACGTGGTATTTCTGGTGGATGATTAAATGGTTGACGTACTTTAATAATGTCTTGGTTCGTAATGCATGTACAAAGTACTTTGTGTCATATCGTTGCTTTTCAACGAAACCATCGTAACTGCAGCTTATAACGAGCTGCAGTTACGAGGGTTCTGTTGAAAAGCAGCGATATTCTGTCTGTTTTGACCGATTTTCCGCCGTTGTAATCACCATCGGGAACAGGATGTGCCACATCATTCCAAATACAACAGAACGTGTCAGAACCACTATACTCTATTGCGTGAACGGTCAACGGCAAATGACACATAAAATAACGTCGCCTTTCAACGAAAACCTCGTAAATGTAGCTTGTTTTAGTCGCAGTTACGTTGTTTTCGTTGGAAAGCAGCAATAAGTCAAATACACATGGAACGAAGTCCCAAACTGTAACTTGTGTACTTGTCCGAAAGGTCAGGTGGGATAGCCTCCTGAACTATGATCGGTCATTTATATCGACACATCATTCTAACTACAAAACACACTGTCAGAAACACTCTACTCTATTGCGTGAACTGTCGATTGCAAATGACAGGCAGAATAAGTCAAATATATGTAATGAATTTCCAAACTGTAAGTTTTTATATGCTATGTACTTTTCTAAAAAGTCACGAGGGAGAGGCATACTGAACTATTGTCGGTCATTTACAGTTTCAATATCATTCTAAATACAATACAAACTGTCATTAACATTCGTCTCTGTGGCGCAAAAAAGTCAATAGGAAATGACAATCATAAGTCAAATAAATGTAACGCATTCCCAAGCCACTCGTTCCTATTTTATTTCGTGTGTGCATTTCCAAAAGGTTAGGTGGGATAGCCACCTTTAACCCTATTCCGGACTTTTGGGGTCCATTGGACCCCAAGGGGTATTTTGGGTATATCTACGGTGTCATTTAAAAAGCTACAGCATTTATATTTTAAGTAATCTATACCAGTCCATCGATGGTTCTTGGCACAAATTATTTTCCATGTACACTGAAGGGTTTTCATACTATAGCCAAAAAGAAGCCTGGGGTCCATTGGACCCCAGTTGGGGTCCACTGGACCCCATATACAATTATATAGGCAATAGTGAAGAAATGACGATATTTTTTCCATTTTAACTGAATATGAATGTACTCTGTTGTACACATTATTAAAATAAGTTGTGTTTGAACTGGTGTTATACTTACCTAAATGGTGTAGAGATAGTTTCGTTAAGTTAATACATCAAAAATAAGCAAAATCTGAGATTGACAGAAGAACGAATACAGAAAATCAACAAACTGGTATATATGAATAATGATTCCTAAAATGTATTATCCTCGGTCCATTAAATGTACATGCGAAATTTCATCTTGATCTGATCTATACAGAAACAGTTATTCAACTTCAAAGTAAAAATTTGCTTCTCGTGTCAATTTACCCCACCCACTTTGTTAGCCATTATCTCCAAAAATAATGTTTACACATACAAATTCATGATATTATGTAACCCTGTCAATGCACAGAATTTAAAGAAAATCCATTTATTGAGCCCTTGTTGCAACCCATCCTTTCAAGACTATAGGCCTTGTGGTTTGGGAGAAAATGACTTTTTTGTAATTTTGAACAGACGGGTAGGTGAACAGATGGACAGACAGACAGACAAATGACAGTGTACGATCACAGTACGTTATCCTCGGCACTTTGTGCTAAGGTAAGCTAATAAATCAATGTAACTTAACAATTCACATTGACACGTTATTTGAATTTTGCATGCATTTTTGTAATGGGGTCCAGTGGACCCCAATTGACCTTTAACGTAAGTTTAAGTCATTGACCGGAATAGGGTTAACTACCATCGGTCTAATATTGACACATCATTCTATTTTGTAATTGGTCAATGGCAAATGACAGTTGTCGGTTATATCACAGTGGACAAAGCACGTGACTTTTGGGAAACGTTTACACCGAAAAATCCTCTACTTCAAATATGTTTTCCTTCAATTCTCAGCTCATACTCTACGGATTTCAGCCAGACGTACACTTTACGCTCCTTTCTCGGTTTTAACTCATCCTGTACCGAAATCCATGGTTTCTTCAAACATTCAAAATAACGATTTCGCTTGAATGTTTGGAGAAACCATAATTCGATGCAGAGTAATTATATTATTCTTTTCCATTTTGTTTGCTTGTTTTGCAGTTGTTTTTGTTTCCTTCGTTCTCTGGTTTGCTTTGCTGTAATACCTTTTGAAATAATGATAAATTAAACTCGAACGTGAGGTTTCCAGCCATTTCAAGCTTGAAATTCGGCTAACCCAGATATGGGTGTGAAAAAACTAGAAGACCCGAAGGTCTTGAATCGCCCCACATGCCTGAGATTCTATTAATATTTAATCCAAGTTTTGATTTGATTTTTCGATACATGTGGTTCTTAGAGTATGAAGAAAGTACAGGAAAGGGGAAGAAATTCCAGCTTAGGATTATACTGGTAATGTAAACAGATACATACTAGTAGGCCATAAGATTGCTCAATGAACAATCAAAACTTTAATTTCACAAAGATATAAGAATGTCCTAAGTGTTTTTCAACTATAGCTAGTTAAACCTATTCCCAAACAAAGACACTTTTCGACGCTCAAGATAACAGCTTTGAAAACATTGTAGAAAATGAAGAAATTGCATGTGGCAATCAGTTTCTTTTCATATCCACAATGTTTTCTTCCCCCAAAAGACCAGAAAATGTAAAATTCATTTGACCTGAAATTGTCATATGCAATGTCTTCGTAATTAGACTAGCCTAAAATTTTGCCCTCTGGAAATGGGTCAACATGTATCACAATTTCTTGATAGTCACAAAAATTTTTCAAACTACACAATAATTGCATTCATTATGGTCCACTCAGATTAAGTTTAGTCCTATGGGTACCCTCTCTGCACTTCCCAATACACCCCTAAATATACCCTAAGAGATAAATACTGCAACAAGTATACCCTCCACCCATTTTACACTTTACTCATTACCTGACTGAGTTTATGCCATATAAATGAGCACATAACTCAGACAGTCAGATTCCGATCAAGCTGAAATAATTATACACTCATGTAAGATCTAACAATCACCAACATTCTGTCCAAGTTTTCTAATGATTAGTCAATATTTGTTGTTACTAGAGTGAAAAAAGCCAAAACGGTCATTTTGATATTCAAGGGCAGATAACTCCAGACATTCTTGTTCAATCAGAATTATTTTAAGGAATTTGAGAGAGAGAGCCAACCAAGGATCTTTCTTGTGAAGTTTGATTGAAATCCATCAAGTAGTTTCTGAGAAGAAAATCTTTAAAGAAAAAGGTTTACGACCGAACGGACAGACGAAACTCTTAAATTGCAGACATCCGCACGCCTGTAGTTTTGGCACTAACTGTGTCTTTCAAGCGAATAAATAAAATCATCCTCGGATAGCTCGGGGTATCCTTATTTCCTACGCTACATCGGCTACATCGACGATGTAGCGTAGCAAATAAGGAGATGCTGAGATATCCGAGGATGGAATAAATGGTAGATGTACAGTCAAGGGACATAAATATTCGCCACCCTGATGATTTTTGCATAAATTTTACTCATAATTTCAGTCTAAAACTGATGTTAAATCCTCATTTTCTTACACACCCCACAATATTTGGTATTATTCAAAAGTATAACAAATTGCGGACAAAATCTGTATAAATACTTTTTTTCAAATGGTTCAGAGACATGGTTGCCAGGCAACTTAGGAAAATTGGTGAAAATTTCTGACCAGCCTCCATAACATTGTTACCATGGTAACATAAGTTTAACTAAAGATATGATTTAATGAAAAAAACGATCTACAATAGATAAACTATATAAATATTATGTTTGCTGCAATATCCATAAAGTTTCCTTTGAGAGACAAATGTTTGAAATTTTATTTTTGTTGCAAAAATACCAAAACTGCAAAATTAACATAGGAGTGAATGGAGCGTTGCATTTTTCTGTGGTAACTTGGTCAAATAAAATTGTAGTACTTTGTAAGTAGCCATCCAATCTTATGAAAAATTTGTCACTTTTATATCTAGTATGTTGTGCATATTTACTATTGCTTAGTTATCAAAAAAGTCACTATATGTTGCCATGGCAATGGATTTTCGGAGGATTGGTAGAAATTTTCACTGATTTTCTTAAGGTGCCTAGCAACCGTGTCTTTGAGACATTCCAAAAGAAATTTCAAGCAGACTTTATCCGGTAATGGTTATACTTTTGAGTCATATCTAAGGTTTTCTGTTAAGTGAAAGAATAAAGGTTCTGTGACAGTTCTAGTCCAGAAAATTACTCAATTTTTCAATGAAAAATAGGTGGGTGGCGAATAATTATGTCCCATGAGTGTACTTTATTGTATTGACCAATGTGACCTGACTAAAGTACATTGTATCAGATCAGGGCCCGTATTCACCAACAAATTCTAAATTTTAGAATTAGACTTTGTCTAAATTCTAAATTCTTTACTCAGCCAAGAAAGTTCTAAATTCCTTATTCACCAACGCAATTTAGACCAGTCTTAATTTAGAATAGTTTGTACGCAGCATAAGCGGCCACAATCCTGCGCTGGTTTCCGGATTTTGATAGAGCGTAGGCAAATTATGCAACCAGCATCATGGTCTGTATATTTTGAGGATCAAAACATAGTAGACACCCTTCAACTTCTTTTAAGGGTCCGTTGGATCAAAGCCGAAGCGAAGAGACGGCATTGATCCAAACGGAACGAACGAAAGGACAGACTGTTTGACAATCGGCAAGCACTGTATTAATTTTTACCTTTTTAATATCGTCGATAATTAATCATTTGTGCGGCGTGTCCCATCTTCAGTACTATCTATTGCAAAGCAAACAATGTCTTATAGATCTAACGTTAGAACGATTAAAATAATTTATTTAAATGCATAAATTTCTGCATCCTAACTAAAGTGTACAACAACAGTTTTATATTTACCCCCATAATATATGGCAAATGTCTGTGAATCAGAAAATGATAAATAGACTGTGCCATTAAATCCTTAATTGTTATCGAGAGCACTTACTACTAGACATAAAATTCCCCACTTTAGGCCCCTCGATTAAAGATCTAAATATAAATCCAATGTCAAGTTCAAAGCTTTTTGTGACGTAATCTATGACGTTTTGATTTCTCTGGAGATGCAATGTTTACAGAACGACAAACCGGGAGGATTTTAATTCTGCGGATTTTGAAGGGATAGAGATCATCCAGAAAGTGGTTATTCATCTTATTTCAAGAAAATGGTATGCCTTGTGATACGTCAGGGTACCGTTGGTTTGAAATTTGCCATTTGGCCACGATCATCAGTTTCATCACTCGTCTTGTTCAAGTTGTTGTTTGAAAACATGGAAAATGGACGACCCCCGATAAACAGGAATAAGGTCAAGAATTTAGGAAGTTGCAGTTAGAGGGAATAAGCGATCAAAGAATATCATGGTATGTGCTCATGATCATGTTAAATTTGCTACGTTTTTCTCCGTTTCAAGTTAATTTTGTTCTTTGTTCAAACGGACCCTTCGGGCTTCCGATCCCAACCCACACTCGCTCATGAATGTGCACACAAAAACACACCGGCCAAGGTTCAGAGCTAGTTAACTTGTAAAGTTGAGTTGCATTCTTTGTTATTTGAGCTGATTTCTCTTTGATTTCTCTCTGACAATATTTGAAAACGAAATGTAGGCTAACATGTTTGTTTTGCCCATGACAAGTGAAAGATTTTGCGTCAGACAATCTGTCATGTTTACAAGAATGGCACTTTTCTTACCGGCTGACCTTCTGAGCCTGTCGAGTTACGATTTGCGCATTCAAATATCTTCAAAAAGTGATATCTCGTCGAATTTTTGTATAAGATTAAGTTTTAAATGGACTATTGTTTTGTTTTTGGATTCCTTTGTCGATTTCAAGCATGTAACAACCCTTGAAGCGGTGAACGGCGGCCATTTTTTCACCCATGAACCGTTCTTTAGCACGGCAGGGGGTAGACTTGGAAATCTAAAGAATTTTCTAAAGATTTAGATTTAGAATGCGTTGGTGAATACGTACTTTAGAATTAGACTCCCAATTTAGCAAATTCTTTAGATTTAGTCTAATTCTAAAATTTAGAATGCGTTGGTGAATACGGGCCCTGGTGTTTACAAATTTTCCGCCTGTATAAATACTACTGGATATCCGAATTGACAGATCATTCCAGATACTACATACAATGTCCAGAACGTCGATGCTTTTCAACGAAAACCTCGTAACTACAGCTTTAAACAAGCTGCAGTTACGAGATTTTCGTTGAAAAGCGACGACATTCTTCTCTGTGACGTGAACGGTTAATGGAAAATGAAGCCAGTTATATGTAACGCATTCCCAAACGACAAGTTTCTGTTTCATTTCGTGTCGACTTCTAAACATGTCACGTTGGATAGTTTCTATTGCGTTAAAGGTCAATGATTAATGACAAAAAGATTGAGCCAATTACTATGCTCAAAATAATTCAGAGAACACATAGATAGCATTGAATGTTGTGCTAAAAATAGATTTGGTTTATTGTTATATTTCGATAATCCGTCGGTGTTGTTACAAATCTCGTAACTACGGCTTGAATCAAGCCATAGTTACGATGTTTTATAACAACGCATACGAAATACCTTTAAAATTGTCAGAAAGTAAGTCATGTTTTACTGGATAAAATCGTTCCCAATTCAATAGTTCTTATTTTTTGTATATTTGAAACGCAGGAAAACCCCTCTCGCCAACAGCTTACCAACTTTAGAATATGTACAAAACTGGAATGTCTTTGAATACCGTTCAGCTGAGATAAGCCACATTGTAATTGATTATAATACGATTTCCATTTTCCGCAAAGTTTTTTTCTTCTTCAAACACGAAGCTTCTTTTCTTTAATCATTATGAAAAACATAACATTGAAAATTCTTTAATGAAAATCCCATAACCTACCCCCATAGAAGGCCTCGCGGCATTACAAAAATAGGGCCTATGTGAAAAAGCCGAAACACATTCGGCCTAAATCTAGCATTGGTAAAGAACCATATTTCGACAAAGGAGACGCTAATTCATGATCAGAGTAGAATTTTATTTGATTCAGCATGCACGGACATAAATAACTAGCAATCAAACACAGAGTTGGTATACCTTTAAGAAGTTTAATCAGTGTATTTGTAACGAATTCTATTTTTCGTGTACTTTTCTGAAAAGTCACCTGCGATAGCCATCCTAAACTATGATCGGTTACTTAAATTTAAACAACATTCTAAATACAATACACATTGTCAGGAACATTCCTTTCTATGACGTGAACTGTCCATTGACAAAATGACAAACAGAATAACGCCGCTTTTCAACGAAAACCTCGTAACTGCAGCTTGTTTTAAGCTGCAGTTACGTGGTTTTCGTTGGAAAGCAGCGATAAGTCAAATGTATGTAACGAATTCACAAGCTGCAAGTTTCTAATTTGTGTGTCCTTTTCTAAAAAGTCACGTCAGAGAGCCACCCTTAACTATGATCGGTCACAGAACGGTCATTTATATCGACACACCATTCTAAATACACTCCACATTGCCAAAAACAGTCTTCTCTATGACGCGAATGGTCAATGGCAAATGACAGTCAGAAGTCAAATAGATGTAACGCATTCACAAGCCACACGTTCCTTTTCTATTTCGTGTAAACTTTTCTAAAAGAAAGTCACATGGGATAGCCAATCTGAACCCGGATCAGTCATCTAAATTGACATAATATTCCAAGTACAACATACAATGACCAGAAAATTCTCCTCTGTGAAGTAAACGGTCAATTAAAATGACAAAAATCAGTTATATGTAACGCTTTCTCAAACTGAATGTTCCTATTCCTATGTACTTTTCCAGAAAGGCCACATGGGATAGCCCGCCGAACTAGGATCTGTCATTTAGATTGACACATTATTCCAAATACAACATATAATGTTCGGAACATTCTCCTCTGTGAAGTGAACTGTCAATAGCAAATGACAGACAGACGTCAAATAAATATAGCGCATTTCCAAGTCACATGTTCATTTTTCATTTCATTTGTACTTTTCTAAAAGGTCACATGGGATATCTACCTTTCGGCCATCTAAATTGACACATAATTCCCAAAACAACAGACACTATCAGATAAACTTACTTCTATATCGAGATTTTCGTTGAAATGCGACGGCATTCTCCTCTGTGACGTGAATGTTTAATGGAAAATGATAGAAGTCAGTTACATGTTACAAATAGCGCATTCCTACACGGAAAGTTTCTGTTTCATTTCGCGTCGACTTCTAAGCATGACACGTTGGACACGTTCCATTTTCCGCACAGTTTTCTTCAAACACGAAGCTCCTTTCATACAATCATTATAAAAAACATACCATTGAAAATTCTTTAATGAAAATCCAATAACCTACCGCCACAGAAGGCCTCGCGGCATTACAAAAATAGGGCCTGTGTAAAAAAACCGAAACACATTCGGCCTAAATCTAGCATTGGTAAAGAATTGTATTTCGACAAAGGAGATGCTAATTCATGATCAGAGTAGACTGTTATTTAATTCAGCATGAACGGATATAAATAACTAGCAATCAAAAACAGAGTTGGTGTTCCTTTAATAATTTTTAATCAGTGTATATGTAACGAATTCCCGAACTGCAAGTTTCTATTTTGTGTGTACTTTTCTAAAAAGCCACGTGAGAGAGCCATCCTTAACCGTCATCGGTCACAGAACGACCATTTATATCGACACATCATTCTAAATACACTCCACACTGCCAGGAACAGGTCTTCTCTATGACGCGAATGGTCAATGGCAAATGACAGTCAGACGTCAAATAAATGTAACGCATTCAGAAGCAACAGGTTCCTGTTTTATTTCTATGTACTTTTCTAAAAACTTCACATGGGATAGCCACCCTGAACTAGGATCGGTCATCTAAATTGGCACATTATTCCAAGTACAGCAGTACAATGACCAGAAAATTCTCCTCTGTAAAGTAAACGGTCAATTAAAATGACAAAAATCAACTATATGTAAGGCTTTATCCAACTGAAAGTACCTATTCCTATGTACTTTTCCAAAAAGGCCACATGGGATAGTCACCCTGAACTAGGATCGGTCATCTATATTGACACATTATTTCAACATGTTCGGAACATTCTCCTCTGTGAAGTGAACTGTCAATAGCAAATGACAGACAGACGTCAAATAAATATAGCGCATTTCCAAGTCACATGTTCATTTTTCATTCCATTTGTACTTTTCTAAAAGGTCGCATGGGATATATACCTTTCGGCCATCTTAATTGACACATAATTCCAAAAACAACAGACGCTATCAGATAAATTTACTGCTATATCGTGAACGGTCATTGGCAAATCACGGTGTATCACGGTGGATAACCCACGTGAATTTTGGGAAACGTTCACACCGAAAAATCATGAGCTTTGAGTATTATTTGTTTAATTTCTCAGCTAATACTCTACGGATTATGACGAAATGTACATCGGACGCGCCTTTCTCGGTTTTAACTCGCCCTGCACCGAAATCCATGGTTCCTCCAAACATTCAAAACAATGCTTTCGCTTGAATGTTTGAAGAAACCTTATTTCGATGCAGAGTAATTATATTGTTCTTGTCCATATTGTTTGCTTGTTTTGCTGTTTTGTTCCCTTCGTTCTCTGGGTTTGACGACCAGCTTTACTGTAACACCTTTTGAAATTATAATAAATTAAACTCGACCATGAGGTTTCCAGCAATTTCAAGCTTGAGAATTATGCTAACTCACAAAATGTCTTCAAGAACAAAGAATATGATCATATTAAGTATTACGAGTGTATACCACAAATTTCAAATAGGAAGTACCAGATATTTGGAATCAAACTGCTTTATTTTTCAACATAGTCTTCTTCCAGCTCCACACATTTATTGCATCTGAGGTGCGTTCTTTAGAGCGAGATTTCTTGAGATTTCTTAAGATGTTTTAGGATAAAGCGTTCCTCTGAGCAAGACTTTTAAGACGATCACTGGGAGCCACTATTGCTCTATACTTCTTTCGGAACCCCTCGATAAATTCTGTAGAATCTATATGGGCTAGAATTGACCGAGTTGTTCCGAATGCTCCATGATTCATAAACCGCGGAGTTCCGAATGCTCAATACTTCATAAAAATGCCGTCATGATGACGTCATTTGTATGAAGTATGGAACATTCGGAACACCTCGCTTATAATCTCTGTCTCAAAGACGCTTTATCAAAAACATCTTAAGAAATCTTTAAAAATCTCGCTCTAAAGAACGCGCCTCTGGTCTCACAATCATTGGTGCCCGTTCTATAGAAGTCAGCGTCTTATTGCCCTAATTACTCCTAGAAATAGCAGTCAATTCATCATTTTGTCTTCTTTACTCTCCCTGTATCTCTGGAATTCATTCATCCTGATAATTGCAAAAGAATGAGCGGAGCCCCTACAAACTAAAATAAATTGCTCGTCAACCCTTTTGACAGACTCAAGCCCCAAGACTAGAACCCGTATCACAACTCTGTTCTCCATATTGTCCATTTTGCCGATAGTTTGGGGTAGGGTATGTCTTGTCAACATTTTCCCGTGGCTTTATCATACAAGATAGCAATATGGTTATGCATTCAATTCGTATTTAACCCTTTCCCAAACAAGACCTGGTTTTGACGTCCCTAATAGAAAAGGCATGGGAAAACATTGAAACAAAAGAAGAAACTGCTGATAACCAGCAGTTTCTCCTTTTGTCTCAATATTTTCTGTGCCATATTTTGCATAAATTCTATCTTTAATAACACCAATTTTGTCATTTGTGGCAGTTTTTGAAGCGGATCACCCTAAATTTTTGCTGTTTGGAAAAGGGTTAAAATAGAGACGTACAAAAATAATAATATCTTGATGGCACCAATACCCTTTGCTCTTAACTTTTATTTGATATCCCCTCGTACATTATAATTTACTAATATGATCTTATAAAGTACATTTATTTTGAGTCTAAAATATAAGTGAGAGTAATTGATCCGTCTGTCGTGATATATTGGCTATATAATCAGAATTGCACGAATTAACCCTTTCTCTAACAGATTCTGGTTTTGGCGATCCAACTAAATATGGGTTTACGAGTATGTGCAGATACATGTACCTTGTACGAAATAAGAAATTTTAATCAGTTATTCTCTCCTTCTATAGGCTACTGTACATGCTGTTATTTAGAATTTCCTACGAGTAAATGTTTATCAACATTTTCTTCTTTTGTCTTAATGTTTTCCCAAGCCTTTTCAAGTAGGGAAGTCAAAATCAGGTCTTGTTTAGGAAAGGATTGAAAACCCGATCACATCTTAACAGATATATTTGCCTTGTAACATGTTCACACAGTGGTTGTGAGAAATAAGAAACATTAACCCTTTCACTGCCAAATATTTTTTTCGGACGCTTCTCTCACCTCTGAATTAGTTCGAAGAAATTTCCAAGAATCGATAACATGTACACAAAAACATACATAACTTTTAACCTGTTTGATTGATTCCTTTCAAATTTTCAGCACATACAGACAAATGAAGCATCTATATGTGAACAAAATTTCAGAGTTGACAATATTTTTTCTTTTTATTTAACTCACGAATTTTTAAAATCTAGTAGAACAATGGGAAATTGGGTGAGCAAACCTCGACTAAATGTTTCCGTTGAAAGTATAATAATTTGATGGAACAGATTGTTGAATCGTCAACTAAACATAATTTCAAAGCATTTTTGGTGTCATTTATAGTGGTATTTACAGCTTGTATGCATAAATAGCAAATGCATGTTCTAATGGCAGCCATATTGTTGTCTTTTGTTTTGGAAAATTATCATAAAAATATTGAAAACTTACCGATTGTAACACAAATTCTACTGTTTCACCTGTCAAACGCTAGTACTTTGATTATTAAAATGGTGCTATAAGAAAAAGAATGTGTGAGAACCACTTAGCTGTAAAAATATTCATTAATTTCGCCCCCATAAATTTGTCGACTAAAGTCGCCTATGGCAGGGACCCCCCTGTACTCGACAAAAGTCGCCTATGGCAGTGAAAGGGTTAAAACATTTCTTAAAGGGGGGCCAGCTAGGTCGTTGAAAATGCAAATGGAACAATAATTACAAACCAGAAATAACGTATGAAATTACCAACCTGAAGGGGTAGATCATTTATGCCCATTGTAAGCACTCATCGAGCTTTATTAAGTCTTAAAATCCAAGTCAATTAATAACGTGCGGGTCCGTTTCACACTGTCCTTGTTTTTATTTTGTAACGGTTAAATATGCCCAACATTCAAAAATCAATTACGTCAGAGGTACGTCATGTGTGCTCAGTGAGATTCAACAAACTGTACAACCGGCTGCGTCGAAAGTCATCGAAAGCAGATTCGGCATCTGATGTCATGTGCATGGTAGGTCAAATGAATTCACTTTTATAAATAAACGAAAGGATCTTTGGTATTCTATAGTTGATAAATACGCGTATAAATGTTCAGTGCTTGTACAAAATAAACCTTTCCATGTATCCCTCGCAAATAAGGCCACAGTCATAGACACAGCCGGTTGTACGGTGTGTTGATACCGCGGAGGTGTGTCTCGTTGACCTTGACCTTGTCTCGTTTTGAAGTAAAAATAGAATGTGTAAACACGCTTGTATAGGATTGATCTACAGCAAAGGAAAAAATGGTTATTCGCCGTGATTGAGGTTTTTAATGCATTGCAAATTGTTTTTCCATGCACAAATATGAGTTCCCGAACAGTTCGGATCGAAGCATAAAAACCTAGCATGGCTCCCTTTAATATTTAAGATTGTTTTTGATATATTATTTATTCCGATTATGCTGTATATTTTGACATTAATCTACAGTAATGACCTTATTTTGACATATATTCATCTTGAAATTCTCGAGGTGGGGAACCACATGACATAAAACAACAACAATAAAAACAACAACACCAAGCACAGAAAAGCCTCAATAGTTTGGTCTATACGTGAACAATTTGAAAATGATTTGAATCAGGGAAGAGGGAAAAAGGGCTGGGATTTTTCTGGGTGTGTTGGATCTTTTAAACAAGACCCGATGTGCGTTCTCTTTAGAGCACGGTATTTTAAGATATCCCGGGTTTTCTTTAGAAGTTCTAAGAAAAGTCGTTCTTTAGAACGAGACTTTTAAAGCCATTTAAAGCCATTGAATGAAGATCGCCATTGCTATTTTTCTTGCGAAACCCCTCGGTCAATTTTGCAGAATTAATAATGTCCGAGTTGTTCCAAATGCTCCATGATAAATAAACCGCGGAGTTCCGAATGCTCCATACATGTACTTCACACAAGTAACGTCATGAGGACGACATGAGCTTCAAAACTTATGTATTTACTAAAAACACTTCAGGATTTATAGGTGTTAAAAGTGTAAATATGCATAATTTTTGTGTTCAGAATTTGCAATACAGGAATAAATATTCTGGATCTCGATACTTTATAATTTATATGTTTTTGAGGTGTATATTTATTTAGAAAATGTCACATTAAAGGGACATAACATTCCAATTTCATTTTTTAAAGTATGTCTCGATGCAAGGATTGGTTACTCTAATGCGTGTAATTGGTATTAGTTTTTTAAGTTGTTTTTATTAGCGATACAAACGCCTTTAAAGTTGAGACAGAAATGGCAATTTCCATATAAATCTGAACTATTGTGGACATCAATTTGTTTAATATTAGCACAAAAATATAAAATTCTTGTAAACGGCGGCATATTTTGGCTTGAATTTTTCAGAATTTTCATAAGAAAATAGAATCTTTCAGTTTCAGATAAGAATGAAAGTAAAATTTATGAAAAAAAAATATTGTGAAATGTCATTTTATGTTATGTTACCCCTTATTAGATAACAAACAACTCTTGCAATTTCGATTCCTACTTCGTCGTTTTCCATGACAACGTGGCAAGGATATTTAGATTGTAAAAATCCGGATACCTTCGTCAATCTCCGTGGTCACGAATGACGCCGAAGCTGCACGAAGTGTTTGATGTCTAAAGCTGATTGCTAAACCTTAAATAGGGAAAGGTAAAGAGAAATAGATCAAGAATCAAATTCAATATTAACCGTGGTACATGCAGGGTACACAATATGAGCCGGGATCTTGAAATGGGTCCAAAATGGTATTCGTGAACTAAATGGATCCAGATCAGCCTGTGCATACGCACAGTCTGATCAGGTTTCATGTTGTTCTCAAATATCTTCTTCATAGCATGTAGCAACCCAACTGTGAGAGAGCAGTATCGATCAAGATCAGACTGCACTTAGGTACATACTGATCTGGAAACATGATACTATCAAAAGTTATGAAGGCATTTTTTCTGGTCTCGGCTCATATTTAGTATTCCGAATCTAAAATGTAGTCGTAAACTTTTGAACGGACAACTGATTCACGTTTGTGATACCTCGTTAGTAACTCATTAGCAGTATACTTGGCACAACTTTCTAAATCGGCATTTATGAATAGTTTGGGAGCGGACCCGAACGCTAACATAAATCAATGGTCATGAATGAAAATTCATAGAATTCAATAATTGAATTCGATCTTCATAAGCGGATAGCTTTTTACTTGTAATATTAGGTTATCAAATATCATATCATGTTGTTGATTTAGTGGGATTGAGCGACATAAGACAAACCATTCCTAAATGTTTTGCGAATGTTTGAGATAATAATTCAAAATCTGATATATAGCAGCAAATCTCAACCATATTCGTAACTATTTCTCTCATTATCATTTGTTTAGCGTTGACGCTTTTTGACCTTTTTCCAGACCTTTGCTCAAATGTAGTCCCGTGTGGTCTGACTAGTGGTTAGGATTCCGCACCCTCACAGCGGCGCCAAGTTTTTAGATTGGGCTATTTATAGCCCAATCTATTAAAACCAGTTTTTCACTTCAGACATCACTCCAGACACTACGTTCTAACCCTAACCCGCTGAGCTATGTGTTCAAGCCAAACTATGTTATTTCAAACACCACAGAAACATCATTTATCAGTCAATATCTTCAAAGTTTTTCATCTCTTTCACAAATAAGGAGAGGGTTAATAATTACATTTGATGAAATTTTCCCTTAAATTAAATACCTATTAGTATTTTCAGCGTTTTTACAATCTTATCCGTTGAGTAAAGAGCTTAAAAGCAAAATAGTGTAACTCTCAGATAAATTCCATATAGTTACAATATTACTGCTCTGACTTTCAATGGTCGTTTACCAGTGAATGCATTGCCAGGTGTTTAACTGGGTCACTGCTTGACACTGCCACTGTTAGTGTATTTATACCCTTAGCCCATTCACTAGATACAATGTGTGCGCTTTACCCATTCCTATATTCTGACACCTTTAGGTTCCCATTAGGTTTATGTGTTTGGAAAACATGGTAGAAAATGAAGAAATGATTGTGAAAAGCTAGTTCTTCATTTCCCACAATATTTTCTTCTCAGAAAGACCAAACAAAGTAACGATTTATTTGCTTGAAATTGGGTTAAGGATTTATTCTGCATTGATCGCTTTATCTTTATTGTTTTTTTTAACTCAGTGTGTTAAAGGCTCTTCCAAACGACAATATCTTAGAGTAGTTCAAATAAGACAGAGTTGCAGACGACGAAACGGGTGACGATAAATATGAAATCATGTTATGTACAATGAAGCACAGAAAACATTGGGACAAAGGAGAAATTTCCGGTTATCTTTGTATGTTTCATATTATTTGCTTCACAACAATGTCTTGTTTGGAAAAGGACGAATGGTTCGAGGCTATAGAGTATAAACACTGTGATTTTAAATTATGTTAATCAAAGTAAAACCATCGTCTTAAATTTGCCGTTTTGTAGAATTTTAACATTTTTACCACATATACTGTTCTTAGACTGATCATTTGATCCAATGAACAAGTGCATTCTATTTAATCGAAAAATGTTTGCAGACCGAGTTACAGATCAGAGATCAGTTAGGCTAAGCCTCTATAATGGGTCCGTACTTGGTATTACTCTGATTAGCTAAGAATAAGAATAATTCAACATGTTGATTTAATGTAAAATCCAGTAAAGTGTAACATTTCCTTTTCCCAAACGGCCTCACCTTTTGGATTCACCTGGAGGGTGCACATTCAACTTGTTTTTATCACCTATGCACGTTTGCCTACACATTGATTAACCATTTTCCAAACGATGACGCCTTTTTACTCGCTTCATAGAAAATGCTTAAAAAAAACATCGAATAGAGAATGGGACAATTTTGCAAATCAGCATATTGTCCTTTTGTCAAAATATCAATTTCTCAGTGATGCCCAATCTACAGTGCTGACAGCACTTTGATTATCAATTTTTAGTTTTGAGAAAAAGGTATTAAATGCTACTGATTTCATGTGACATGGCGCAGCATTAGCTTTCGTTATCATGAATTACACACTTGAGCCTTTTCTTTCAATTGTACGGCGCACTCAACTTGCCGCACATTATGGCATACCTTTCGAGGTTTACTGGATATGAAATCTGTATTATAGGCTATTGTATTAATATGAGAATATACTTGTCGAACGAGTTCTTTTGGCAGAGTAGCCCGAGCTAGCCGAGGGCTACTACGCCAGAAGAACGAGTTCGACAAAATACTTTGAATGGCGGCAGCCATTATTTTTGACTCGGTGTGGAACTGTAGTAAAAGGTATTGAATTTGAGATGATTGTTGTATATCAATCTTCCTAATAATATGTACATTTGCCGTTTTGTATATTTTCATTAGCTTAAATTTGTTCATTTGGCGTATTTGCAATCAGAGTTGACTTGCTTCACAAAGGCAATATCCGTGATAGTTTGAAAGATTTTTTTCTCCAATTAACCTTTGTTTAGCTCTTTTAGCGTTGGTAAAGGTCATTATGGATTTATAAGTAAATTATCAGGTATGAAAGTGGTGAAGTGGGAGAGATGACTGGAATTATAGTTCCGTCATTGACGAATGCGCGTGTTACAGTTCCAGTGCAATACCAGAGTATGCAATATCAAAAAATATTGCATACGTTCCTCCCATTCAAATACACAGGGACAATATCAAAGTATATAATAATATAGGATATTGCATTAATAAGGGGATGTATTGTGTCGAACGAGTTCTTTAGGCAGAGTAGCCCGAACTTGCCGAGGGCTCCTACGCCAACAGAACGAGTTCGACACAATATATTCCCATCATAATGCAATAACCTTCTTATTATATACTTTGATATTGTTTTAGAAAAGTTATCATAAACCGAATTCATAAAAAATAGTTTTTGTATTTTATCGAGTATAACTTAGGCCTACTTAAAGCAGAAAATGTTTTTATAAACGTCTTTCGGTTGAACGTAAATTACGCGGGAAAAGTAACATCATTGTAATATGATTACGTCACTAGGATCCAAATAGTATTTATGTTTGTGTATAAATTAGAAATGATACATTTCATTATTTACTATTTGTATATTTGTTAGGAACTGACTCCAAAATTAGACACAAAAATGAATTCAATTGCTTCTATCGAAATGTTTAATAATCTATTTTGACTATACATCATAATTATTTCTATTTGAGTGGATCGTTGAAATACAAAACTTGAGCTTTTGAATTGCATTCCGTTTGTTACATCTACTCACATATTTCAGAATTGTAGCACAAGGACAATAATGTATATCAGATGTTATTATTGGTAATATTTTCTTTTCTAATGCATTCTTGACAAGGTATTTGAAAATACACACTATCTCTTAATTGGAATTATGTCCCTTCCCTAGACAAATACGTTTTAGCATGTATGCGGTTATTTAACCCATTACCAGACAGCAAAATTTTAGACTATTTTCAATTTGAAATGTGTTGCAGACAACAATTTGAAGTGAATGAAATACCCATTTCGATATTTCATGGTAGAAAGCATTGTGGGAAATGAAGAAATTGCTTGTCACAAACAATTTCTTCATTTTCCACAATGTTTCCCAAGCCCTTTGCTTTGGAGGAGTCAAAAAGAGTCACTGTGTGGTAATAGGTTAATTGTTTGCTTTGTTATATTTTGCCTTTAACCGCTTGAGGGTATATCTGAGCAATAAGATAATTCTATTCTATTCTATTCTATTCAACTTTGAATGACGGCGGCCATTGTTTTCGACTCGGACTGGAATCCTCGTAAAAGGTATTGAATTTGAAATATTTGTTACAGATTTTTCTTCAATCTTCCTAAAATATGTACATTTTGTCGCAGGTCGCAAATCTATAATACGTTTAGTCTCGTAGTCTCGCTTTGAATTCTATACATGGATGTACATACCTTAAACATGTGAACTTTGTTATATCGCTTACTAATACCTGATTGATGTTAATGACGTATTTATCTGCAGAAGATATATACAAACGCATTTGCCTTTGGATATGAATATGGGGGCTAGAAAATATATGTGGGACTTGGATTCTGAAACGACATGCTGCCGCTTGGTTACTAAAGATATCATCTATATTGTTGTTGTTGTTCCTGGGTCCACGACGTTTTGTATATTTTCATTTGCTGAAATATGCACATTTCGTGGATTTGTAATCAGAGTTGACTTGCTTCACAAAGTTAATATCCGTGATATTTTGAAAGATATTTTTTTCTTTTCTCCAATTCACTTTTTGTTGAGCTCTCTCAGCATTTGTGATGGTCAATATGGATTTATAGGAGAATTATCTGGCTTGAAAGTTGTGAAGCTGAAGTGATGCCTGGAATTATAGTTCCGTCCTTGACGACTTCGCGTGTTAAAGTTCCCGTGCAATATCAAATTATGCAATATCCAAAAATAGTGCATACTTTCTTCCCGTTCAAAAGTATAGGGATAATATCAAAGCGACCATGGAGTAACCAACAGCTCCATGGAATCTATTTTTAGACGTCACGAACTGTTCATAACTACAATTTGGCCGATGTTTGGCTGTTCCATTTATTTCATCCAACCTCAATCTGTGTCAGCCGATCATTTTTTTTATGTCGACACTGATTGGTTTGCTGTTGGGTCTGAATTGTGTGGTTTCTTGACCAAATGTTTGCGGATGGTCTGAATAGTCTTGCGAAAGGTATGTCAAATAGCTCGCACCATCAGTGTTCGCTTGAAGCTCAAGCTTTAACCCATTACCAAACGGCAAATTTTTAGACTAGTCCAAATTCAAAGATGATGCAGACGAAAATTCCATTTCAAGAGAATGAAATTTTGATTTTTTTTTTTGTCTTTTTATGAAGAAAACATTTTGGTAAATGAAGAAATTGCTTGTCACAAGCAATTTCTTCATTTTCCACGATGTTTTCCAAAGTCATTATCCTGTGGGGAGTCAAAAGGAGTCACTGTGTGGTAATGGGTGGATATATTGTGCCGATTTTCGTTTTTGCCTATTTTCGAAAATCGGTAAATCCCTGCAGAACTCATTTGCCTAATTTCGAAACTAGGCGAAATAGCTAATTTATAAATATTTTATGGTATATCGTGCCATTTTCTGTGCAGAACTCATCTTCAAAATATCCGTTTTTAGGGAGGTATAACAGTTAGCACTTACAAAATCATTTTAAGCCGTTTTTAGTCCAATAAGAGTTCGGTACGGAACAGCTAAAGTTCCGTACCGAACAGAACATACGGAACATTCTTCTTCCGTTTGCGCGGAAGTTGATTCGTACCCTAAGCAATTCGCACCTTATCTTTTATCAGAGACATAGATAAACATTATATCATAATTATGTCTCTGCTTTTATCAATTCGTTTACACGTTCAGCAGGACATCAAATTTATAGATAATATTGCCATAAAAATAATATCTACACCCGATTTCATTTATTTATTCAAAAAGTTGCAGTTCCGTATTTTTTCGGAGCCTGAATTAGATCCATTGCTTTGGCTTTCTAACCACCGAAATTAAAACGGTTTCACTAAGTTAAATATCGGCATTTTAGAAATGGTTCAAGATTTATTACGAAGCTTTTCATCTGCTAAATATATGTGATCTACCATAGATCTGCATACTTATGTTAATTAATTTGATATGTTCTAATTTCATTTAGACTTTGAAGATAACTAAATCAAAATAGTGAGCCCACCATGCTGGCGAGAACAAGCGACCAAACCAGCAGAACAAACCTATCCTTCCCACTGTGCTGGCTAGAACTAGCGACCAACTCAGCCGAACAAGCCAATCCTTCCCACCGTGCTGGCCAGAATAAGCGACCGACCCATCCGAACAAGCAGATCCTTCCCACCGTGCTGGCCAGAACTAGCGACTGACCTGGCCAAACAAGCAGATTCTTCCCACTATGCTGGCCAGAACAAGCGACCGACCCAGCCGAACAAACCAATCCTTCCCACCATGCTGGCCAGAACTAGCGACCAACCCAGCCAAACAAGCCGATACTTCCCACCGTGCTTGCCAGAATAAGCGACCGACCCATCCGAACAAGCAGATCGTTCCCACCGTGCTGCCCAGAACTAGCGACTGACCTAGCTGAACAAGCGGATTCTTCCCACTATGATGGCCAGAACAAGCAACCGACCCAGCCAAACAAGCGGATTCTTCCCACTATGCTGGCCAAAACAAGCGACCGACCCAGCCGAACAAGCCAATCCTTCCCACCGTGCTGGCCAGAATAAGCGACCGACCCATCCAAACAAGCAGATCCTTCCCACCGTGCTGGCCAGAACTAGCGACTGACCTAGCCAAACAAGCGGATTCTTCGCACTATGCTGGCCAGAACAAGCGACCGACCCAGCTGAACAAGCCGATCCTTCCCACCGTGCTGGCCAGAATAAGCGACCGACCCATCCGAACAAGCAGATCCTTCCCACCGTGCTGGCCAGAACTAGCGACTGACATAGCCGAACAAGCGGATTCTTCCCACTATGCTGGCCAGAACAAGCGACCGACCCTGCCGAACAAACCGATTCTTCCCATGTGCTGGCCAGAACTAGCGACCAACTCAGCCAAACAAACCAATCCTTCCCACCGTGCTGGCCAGAACAAGCGACCGACCCATCCAAACAAGCATATCCTTCCCACCGTGCTGGCCAGAACTAGCGACTGACCTAGCCGAACAAGGGGATTCTTCCCACTATGCTGGCCAGAACAAGCGACCAACCCTGCCGAACAAACCGATCCTTCCCACCATGCTGGCCAGAACCAGCGACCAACCCAGCCGAACAAGCCGATACTTCCCACCGTGCTGGCCAGAACTAGCGACTGACCTAGCCGAACAAGCGGATCCTTCCCACCGTGCTGGCCAGAACTAGCGACTGACCTAGCCGAACAAGGGGATTCTTCCCACTATGCTGGCCAGAACAAGCGACCAACCCTGCCGAACAAACCGATCCTTCCCACCATGCTGGCCAGAACCAGCGACCAACCCATCCGAACAAGCAGATCCTTCCCACCATGCTGGCCAGAACTAGCGACTGACCTAGCCGAACAAGCGGATTCTTCCCACTATGCTGGCCAGAACAAGCGACCGACCAAGCCGAACAAGCCGATCCTTCCCACCGTGCTGGCCAGAACAAGCGACTGAACCATCCGAACAAGCAGATCCTTCCCACCGTGCTGGCCAGAACTAGCGACTGACCTAGCCGAACAAGCGGATTCTTCCCACTGTGCTGGCCAGAACAAGCGACCGACCCTGCCGAACAAACCGATCCTTCCCACCATGCTGGCCAGAACCAGCGACCAACACAGCCGAACAAGCCGATACTTCCCACCGTGCTGGCCAGAACAAGCGACCGACCCATCCGAACAAGCAGATCCTTCCCACCGTACTGGCCAGAACTAGCGACTGACCTAGCCGAACAAGCGGATTCTTCCCACTATGCTGGCTAGAATAAGCGACCGACCAAGCCGAACAAGCCGATCCTTCCCACCGTGCTGGCCAGAATAAGTGACCGAACCATCCGAACAAGCAGATCCTTCCCACCGTGCTGGCCAGAACTAGCGACTGACCTAGCCGAACAAGCGGATTCTTCCCACTTTACTGGCCAGAACAAGCGACCGACCCTGCCGAACAAACCGATCCTTCCCACCATGCTGGCCAGAACCAGCGACCAACCCAGCCGAACAAGCCGATACTTCCCACCGTGCTGGCCAGAACAAGCAACCGACCCATCCGAACAAGCAGATCCTTCCCACCGTACTGGCAAGAACTAGCGACTGACCTAGCCGAACAAGCGGATTCTTCCCACTATGCTGGCAAGAACAAGCGGCCGACCCAGCCGAACAAACAGATTCTTCCTATGTGCTGGCCAGAACAAGCGACTGACCCAGCCGAACAAACCGATCCTTCCCACCGTGCTGGCTAGAACTAGCGACCAACCCAGCCAAACAAACCAATCCTTCCCACAGTGCTGGCCAGAAAGAGCAAGTGACCCAGCCGAACAAGCGGATCCTTCCCACCATGCTGGCCAGAACTACAGAATGAGAAATGGATCTTATACTATTATAATCATTCTAATAAGTACGCATGATTCCGCTTACAGTACGACCTCGCAACGTAATGATGACATCATTTATCCTGTGACCTAATTCTATCAGAAAATTCAGATAAAATGTTGCCGTATTCCTATCATCACACAATTCTGACTGAATTTTTGCATGAAATCAAAATAATTAGGCTTCAGAGGAGATTGATTCGCCCCTCCCTGAACCCCCTCTGAATCTGCCAATGTCTCTGCAGCCTGATTAATTAATTCATTTCAATGCAGAAATTCCGAAATGAATTCAGTGCTGCCCCCATAGTTTAGAAAAGGGGCCCCTATGCCCCCCTTAATACACCCACATTTCCATTCACTTTAACAATTGCCCCCCGCCCCCCCCCCCCCAATATTGTAAACCTTCCTACGCCACTGCAATACTGGGCAAACGAACCTCTCTATTTTTAAATTCGAATCCCATCTGAATCAGTCGGCATGACGTCATAGCCTCACTTTCATTTTTTCATCGAGGGTACTACCTCGGTCTTTATCGTTACGGGACACCATTTTTGAAGCAGAATATTTCAAAAATCCATCGTTAAAATTCATAAACAAAACTCTTTTTTAAAAGAATGTGATTTAAACTTTCTAACTACCAATGCATTTTTAATAATCGGGCGTAGTCCTCGAGATATTAATGCTGAAAGTTGGTAATGCTTTAAGGAAAAAGACCGAAGCTTTCACCTCCACCGAATGAGTGCAGGTGCGCGTGGTATGACTGACGACGTTTTTGATTGGCTGAAGGGATTGTGCCGACCGAATCAATATCCTTGATCCGCCGCAGCAACGAGTACGTAGGAAGTATCAAAAATCAGAGTAAACCGTACAAATGGGCAAAAATAATCAGTTCGGACGTCGTTTGATTCATTATCAATAAATCACTGAGGAAAACACGACAATAAATCGACAGAAATAGTTCTGCATGACAGTTTCGCAGTAAACCGTAAATAATATTAACATTTCGGGCGTTTGTATGATTCAATTATCAATAAATCGTCGAAAAAGATCGACAGAAATAGTTCTGCATGACACACGGAACTTCCGGAATCATAATTTCGAAAATGGATGGCCAATTTCGAAATTGGACAAAGTTCCGTGCCCAATTTCGAAATTGGGCATGCCCAATTTCGAATTTAGGCAATAATCTTAAAATCGGCACAACAGATACACATTAAATGAAATTCCTTCACAACACAAAAACTATTAACTATGCCGTCGCTATAATTACAAAACCTCGTAACTACAGCTGTAATTAAGGTATAGTTACTAGGTTTTGCAATAACATCGACGATATTTAAGTTGGTTTGAGTTTATTGGGGTTTTACGCCGTTTTTTCAACTACCAGGGTCATATCGCGGCGGCTGGAGCACCTACCCATGGATTCCTATTGTTTCTCAAACCAGTACTACCGCAACACCCTTACCGAGCCTCCAGCTGCTCGCCCACTTAGGTTAACGATTTCAAACCCATTGGTGGGTGACAGTTTTGTCAGAAAGGGTATTAGCCACGGCCGGGTATGGAACCCGGGACCTCTCCAATGAGGGTCAGATGCGCTACCAACTGCGCTAAGGCCGCTGCCGATATTAAAGTTGGACAAATAAGAATGAAATGTGTTATTTTGACATCAATTTTATCACGTGACAACTTTAATGTGATGACGTACAAATGGTTTTTTATTGGTACTCCAAAAGCTAATAAGTTAATTTTTTAGGTACGCATTCTTCAAATCACAACCTCGTAGACAAACAGTCGTAACTAAACCTTGAAAGGGCTGGAGTTACGAGGTTTTGATCTTTCACCATCGAACGTACATGTATATACATATTACCGCACATGACTATTATCAGATGATTGTTTAGGGAGTGTAGATGCATAGAAAACAATATAATAAGAAACTATTTTCGGAAACACTTGCCAGAATTTCTTATTTGCTGACTTATACCAATACAATTTATTCATACATTTTGTTTTGTTTTGTTTCTCGTAATTTCCTCGTCTTCCATATTCATTAGTCCAATGTTATTAGTGAGCGAAACTTTTTTTCTGATGTTGTAAACTTCAGAAGATCTAGTGAAAACATTTTAATTTGCTACATCGTCGATGAGCACATCGTTTGTGGTAGATCTAACATTCGTTATTTCAGCTTTTTATCAAGCTGTAGTAACAATTTGTTGACCTCAAAGTAACGACATTTTATTCGTAATAATAATTTCTGGTTCAACACATGTCTTGTCAAAATGCAATCACTCTGTATTTCTATCTATTACTTACTTTCATACACGATCTTTAACTTTCTGGTTCAACACATGTCTTGTCAAAATGCAATCACTCTGTATTTCTATCTATTACTTACTTCCATACACGATCTTTAACTTAATAAAATAATTTTGGGGGAGGGAGGGGGGGGGGGGGATTAGACCCTAAGAAAATAAAACGTTAGCTGCGTTCGAAACACCGTAACTATAGCTTGATCAATCTGTATTTACAACTTGTTTCGAAAAAGCCGACCAAATTTTTTTGCTTGATAGCTCTTACATGATGACGTGTTTCCCATAAATTGTCCACAAATAAAGCTCGAAAATTAATTGTGATGCTCTTTATTTCTGTATTTGCACGTTGACTTACCCACGTGTCATTTGGAAACGTACACACATTAAATCACCCCTTCAGTGTATGTTATATCTTATTTCCCAGCGTATATTAGATCTGTCACGAACATTGCGTGAACGTATTTGATATAGTTTTGGTTCTTGGTATAAAGTGAGATAGACCCAGAAATGGCACTATCGGAGGCGCGTACGGCACAATTCATCTCATCAAAATCCAATGCGTATAAGCCGAGACATTATATATAAAAAACAACAACAATTATTAAAGGGGGCCAGCTAGGCTGTCGAAAATGCAAATGGCACAATAATTACAAAGCAGAAATAACGTACGAAATTACCAACCTGAAGGGGTAGATCATTTATCTCCATTGTAAGCGTTCATCGAGCTTTATTAAGTAATAAAATCCTAGTCAATTAATAACATGCTAGCAGTCATTGTTTTTGTTTTGTAACGGTTAAATATGTCCGACCTTCAAAAATCAATTACGTCAGATGTACGTCATTTGTGCTCAGCGAGATTCGATACACCATACAACCGGCTGCGTCGAAAGTCAGCGAAGACAGATTCGGCATCTCATGTCATGTACATGGTAGGTCAAATGAATTCACTTTTATAAATAAACAAAGCGTTCTTTGGTATTCTATAGTTGATAAATACGCGTATAAATGTCCAGTGCTTGCGCAAAATAAACCTTTCCACGTATCCCTCGCAAATAAGGTCACATTCATCGACACAGCCGGTTGTACGGTGTGTTGATACCGCGGAGGTGTGTCTCGTTGACCTTGACCTTGTCTTGTTTTGAAGTAAAAATAGAATGTGTAAACACGCTTGTAAAGGATTGATCTATAGCAAAGGAAAGATGGTTATTCGCCGTGATTGAGGTTTTTATGCATTGCAAATTGTTTTTCCATGCACAAATATGAGTTCCCGAACAGTTAGGAAGCATAAAAACCTAGCATGGCCCCCTTTAACAGTATAAACATGATGAAGAATAAAAAAATTGGCCATAACCTTTGGATAAGTATTACTGGTTTCATTTTTTACATTGCGCCGATTATAATTATGCAAAGCTTGTCAAATCGAAATCAAATTGGATATAATTATTGACGAGTTTTCTGTAGATGTGGTGGTAAATAATTCCCCACCATTTTTATATCAAAGGTAGAAGCGCTGTCCAATAACCCTGTTATCAAAAAAAGTTGGTGGGTTGACGTATAAGGTTTGCAAAAATAATGGCCTGATTCTGACAATTGTAAGCAATAAATGATTAGATTACTGAAATATGTCACTGACGTTACACAAAACTATTTCAGTCTGTACTTTTATCGCGATCCCTTGTTTGGCTTTGACAGTAAATTCGTCATTCGAGGGAAACTTTCAAGTAACACGTGCTTCGAAATGGTTCGACATGCATTTTTGAATGTTAAAGGTGTGGATATCACACGTGTCTTTTTTAAAAGTGCATACGCACAAGCAACAATCTTTCGATTCTGTTTTGTTTGCCCGTCAATAACAGGTTGTATTGAAAGTGCTCCTTTCTAAGATATTTTATCTACATCGATAGTTATAGCTTCTTACAGTTTCACTAACATATAGGCTATAACATGAGTTTGATTGGTTTGTTCAAGGTAGGATACCCATAATGTGGCCATTTTGAGATTAATAAAACATCGGGTTTTTCAAGCGGCGTCTTTACGTATCTGAACTTGTTCTGGTGCGGTCGTAAACATTCGGCGGTGGAAAGTTCCACCTACGAATGTTTACGACAAAAATTTCCACCACCGAATGTTTACGACATCGCCCGAATGATTCCGACGTCGCGCGAATCTCATTAGGGATAGGCTACCTTAAAGATGCAGACTTGGGAACTTCCTTTGTCATTGAAGATAACCCCTATATGCCATCCTATTACTGTAGACAGTAACGTTTTCTACTAGAATTGGTGACATGTCGATCGGGCCGAAAAGCTATATCCCCTCGATGCCTTGGTGTTTTACGATGACTTCTTATAGATAGCTTTCAGACATATCAATTCGCAGCAACGAATACTTTAAGATCCATTTTGTAATTTTAATGGCTGCTCTCTCTTATTTTCTCAAAATAATTCTTTGCAATACAGAGTGTCCCAAAAAAACGGAACCCTAATTCGAAGTCAAATATTTTAAAGCGTAATCAAAGAATCTAATTTTTGAGTTTGCAGTACTGAAGATACATTATTTTTGCATTTGTGTTCCAAATTTCACTTAAAAATATGCATTGATTCAAAAGTTATAAGCAAATTAATAATGGCACTAAAAAGCCGACTTGACATGATATTGATTTTTGCGTCTTGTTTGTTCGTGAAAGCGCTCTAACGGCCAGCTGTTGAATTCTGTAGAGTTGTACATGTATGTACCGATTTTCTAAAAAAATAATGTGTACACGTTATGTACGTCCAAATTGAGTCCATGGGGTGGTTGCATGAATTAATTTCAAATTATTATGTGATTCATTTCACATGGCGCAGTTTTAACTTTTATTTTCAATTGAAAGCTTCAGATGTTTACTAAAATTAGTCCAGTCATAATTTTCTTGTATAGTATACATTTCTGTGGACTGTGATTTAATTCTTTTAGGTGATTTTGGTGTTATTTGTCTTATATGAACATGTTTTGCATGAAGGGCAGTGTCAGGTCTAATGCAACCCGTAATACTTTTCATTTGAGTGCTGACCGGCATGTTGGTCAGAAATAAAATAAGTGCCTATGATTATTATTCATGAGTCTGTGATGCACTTGGATATTTTGTTTGTATTCATTTTAGTTATATCGCAGCTCTTGTTTTATTAGTTTATTTATAATATTTATTAGCAAAAAAGCACGTTTGTGAATAGAATGTTTCAAAATCACTTTTGTATTGTATTGAATATATTAACCAATTGTGAAGCGTTAATTAATTCAATGAGTGTAGGCGCGAGCTGCAAAACGAAAAAATCGATATCGTGTTAAAATGGTTTTCAGGGTACATTCATTTGAATGCATATATTTTCAAAAGTAATCATTATTTTTCAACCAATTTTAACTGATTATAGAAAACTGTCGTTGCTATGGCATATGTAAATTTAGTGGAGAAATATTACTTGATACATGAGGAATGCACTTTCAAAAATGGGTTCCGTTTTTTGGGGGACACTCTGTAGTCTCTAAAAGCGGGCGTTGTTTAACCATGTCATTAACGACAAATATAATTAGAAAGGGTTCAAGAAAATAGTACTAAACGTTGCTCATGCAATATTTTTGTCCTAAACGACATCTGTAATATTGACATTTTGTATTTCAATTTTACTGTAGATACAAAAAACTGGAAACCAAATTGTCAGCCATAGTTACGAAATGTGTGTCGTTCTATCTTTTTGTCAAATGTCTGGTTCACAATGTCTCACTGACTAAGAAACTCATCTTTGCGGACAAACACACACCATACTTTTAAGTCTTTCTCTTACAACAACTTCTTTTTAATTCTCTATTGGTTGGAAAAAGCTTAAAAAACATTAGGAACAAAGAGTATTTATAATGCTGATAACCATCATTTCTGCCTTTCGCCTCATTCATAACTAGATCTACAGATAAAAAGGATATGATTAAGCCGGGATCTGGAAAAACGTCCATTATAGCATTTTTCAAAATTGAGTTTGAATATCAGCCTGTTGTCAACTGGAGTCCAATATGCATACATGCTGCTCTCTTTAAGTTACTACAGCCACGGAGAAGCTATTAGAGAACAATATGGATCCTGATCAGACTGTGCGTATGCACAGGCTGATCCGGATCTATGTTGGGCTCAAAAGCCTTAAGGGACGTTTTTCCAGATCCTGGCTCAACTAGATCTATAAGCCTTTCAAAATGCAATATATTATTTTGTTTTTATATTTTGCTTTTGTTTATCAAACCACATGTTGTGGCCATTTAAATGATTACCCACAACATAGGGGTTGAATTTGAAATTACAAATTTAGAATGTATTATTCGTCACGTAAACATAGTTTATAATCACAGTGGCTCTACAAAAATAATATTATTAACAGGGGTCAGTTTCGTCAAAGCATTTACAGAGGCATCCAATTCCGAGTTTACTCTTGCAAAATATGTTTTGGTGCAAAGAGAGTTTTTTTCTATTTGTTATAATGGTATAATTCTCTTTTTTTAAATTGTTACTGATAAGCGAAAAAAAACGTCGGGTTTGAAGTATCCACTGGTAGACTGCTTACCGTCCCTGAAACGTAAAATAAGTGACAAACAGATGAGAAGTGCTCAGTACCAGTTCAATTGTGTTCACCACACTTAATTTGATTTAAGAAAAGATATATTCCCCGTAAACGGCGAAATACTTTGACTTGAAAATTACAGATTTTTCACAAGAAAATATGCTCTTTCAATTTATAACAGATGATTTATGGGATATCTTCGATGTAATTTTGTCCTACACATATCCTAAAAACGATATATTTATGTTACGCGTCTATTGCCATAAGCCTGTCGATTGACATCGCTAAAACATATTATTTACGTGTAGAAAATTTTAAAGAAACTTGGCCCCGTAAATTTTATGTCGTAGTGGAAAGGATTACGTGTAATAGTTGCTAATACTTGTGTAACAGATACTAAAAACTCTTATTAACCCATTCCAAAACGACAAAAATTGGGGGTGTCCCAAATTCAAAGACATTGCAGACGACAAATTCAAATGAATGAAATTCAAAATTTGTTGATCATTTTGGGTAGAAAACATTGTGAGAAATGAAGAAATTGATTGTCACAAGCAATTTCTTCATTTCTCACAATGTTTTCCAAAGCCATTATCTTGTGGGGAGTCAAAAAGAGTCAGTGTGTGGTAATGGGTTAACAACGTATGTTTTTATGTAACATCGTGTTTATGAAGATGTATAACTCATTCACTGGGTTTTATAATTATTATCATATCAAAACTTCAAAGTGAACTTCTTACCATTTGCCAAAACAGTGATTCAAATGACAAACTCCATAGATACAAGATCTAGTTTAGAAAACATTGATTACCAGAATTTTCCCCTTTTCTGTCAAGGTTTTGTACGTTGTCAATTATGTCTTTTCGTACGTGACGACAATTTTAAACGGATAATTCACAAAACGCAAGATTTTCATTGCGAGAATATTTGCTACATTTTGGGCGAATTTAATCTACTTTCAGGGCATCATTCTGTTCGCTTAGATCTTCTATTTTCAAAGCTACTTTAAAGTGACATTTCACAATAATTTTTACATAGATTTTACTTTTATTTCATCTGAAAGAGCATATTTTCTTATGAAAATTCTGAAATTTTCAAGCCAAAATATTGAACTGTTTACGAGAAATATATATTTTTAAGCTAAAATTTAACAAACTGTTGTGGACAACAGTTCAGATTTATATAGAATTTGTCATTTCTGTCTCAACATTAAAGGCATATTTTTCGTTTATAGATAACAACTTAAAAAAACTGATAGCATTTCAACGCATTAGAATAACCAATCTTTGCATCAAAACATACTTGTAAGAAATGAAATAAATATGAAATGTCACTTTAACGCAGATTTGTACCACAATTTTGCAAAATATATATTTTTTTTTTCAAACTTCACATGAACTGATAAAATCAAAATATTGTTAAAATATCGAAAGGCAACTATCCAACTTGTCACAGTTTGATGCAAAATTATCAAAGCAATGTCAAAAGTGCGACAAACGCTGCATGCTCGACTACAAGCTGAATCATGTCCATGATGATGTCACGATCAAGTTGGGGTTTATCCCTTTCCCAAACGACAAATCTTTAGGGTGATCCACTTCGAAAACTGCCACAGATGACAAAATAGTTGTTAATAAAGATAGAATTTGTGTAAAATATGACGTAGAAAATATTGAAACAAAAGGAGAAACTGCTGGTTATCAGCAGTTTCTTCTTTTGTTTCAATGTTTTCCCAAGCATTTCGTATTAGGGACGTCAAAACCAGGTCTTGTTTGGGAAAGGGTTAAATGCACTTCCTTTAAATTCTAAATACATTGACGATGTAGGTTCAGTCCGAGTGTTCATTCTTACATAATACACCCCATTATCTCCAGATGGACGACATAAATGGACCCCGGAACCACGTTATTATTTCCTTCCTTAAACTACGCATGCTCAGAGCTCTTGCTCAATGTACAGGTCTGATGTTTCAGTTATCTAGGAAGTATATCTACATATCTATGGACTAAAATTTATGACTCTTTGGTGCATTTTAAGCTATTTCCCAAATATGACCATGTCTTGCTTAAAGGTCAGTGCCAGGTCAAATGAAACCCGTAATAATTCAAATGTAACTAGCACAAAAGTTTTGCTAAAATTCATTCAAAGTATTTCGGGTTGTCTTTACAAATTAACCATGCGCTTTGTCGTAGCTTTAAATCTACATTTACTGTAGTTACCAGATTTTGGAACGTGCCGAAAGATGGTAGATCCACAATTTCGTCTAGTACAGGCTTAAGTCTTCCCAACCCATCAATGCCTCCCGTCCAAATCCAATCTTTACATGTAATTCGATACGTTACATAACGTCTGCCAGGTTCAAAAGCGTCATAACTACATATTATTAAGCTGAAGTTACGACAGTTTAAACGTGACAAAAAATAACATGTCCATAATTTCGTCCACTAATGGGTATATCGTTGGTTGTTTAAGTTGTAGTTACGAGGTTTTGACCTCCAACCAACGAATAATGCTCATGACCGAATGACGCCATTCGACCCACTCCCATCATAATCCGATACGTTACATAAACTAATTAACTGACAACTAACACAGACCTAAATTATGGATTCAGATTTTTCTCGGCATTAACGGCCTTTCTTAGCGCTTAACGCTTTTTATATGGGATATGTGGTTCAGTTTTTGTCATAACGTACTTTACAACTCTTTTTCTAAAAAGAAAATTGTTGCTATACAGCTTCTTTTAGCTATATAGTTACGAGGATTAAAGGGAAATGCACTGTTTGACTAGTCCTTGAAGCCAAATTACACAGGCCTAAATTACGGATTCATATTTTTCTCGTTATTTGTCAGCATAGTGAACTACATCAGGCCCTGGTTTCTAGAAAAAAACATAAGTATATACTCATGAGTACTTGCTAAACTTCAATAGAATACTTTCCAACGTTAAATGGTATTCCATTGAAGTTCACGTGAATTTCGTGTGATTTGAGCACGGTGCACATATTTGAGTCTGAGAACGTACTTAAGGTTTTTTTTTTCGAGAAACAGGGGCCTGGAACTACACCCGGTAGATAAACAGAGTTGCAGGTCGTAAATTGGCTTCATCTTCTCCGTCTGTCCGTCCGTCCGCCCGTCCTTAGGTACGTCCACTTTTCTTGTCTACGCAACTCCTCCCTTTTTCTTGCTGGATCTTTTTGAAACTTGGTCAATGTTATCACCTCAATTGGAAGATGTGCATGAAGGGAGGATTTTGTGGTTCATTGATTTTTGTCTGAGTTATGCCCCTTTAAAACTTAGTCTTTGGGGCGGCGTATTTTGTGACCATGGCACCCTTGTTCTTTATGACTTCGAAGCCAACTTGCTGATTTGATTCCATAGAAGAGAAATTGCCGTAAGAAAAAAGATAAATGCTGATAATCGCTGCTTTTCAACAAACAATCTCGTAACTATAGCTTAAAAAGCTACGTAATACAGGTTTGTCTTCGTAAATCAATGTTTTAGAAACGAGCATAGGTATTGAAAGGGGCTCTTTTATAATTTCATACCATCATGGATCCAAATCTCCAGGTCTCCAGTTCTGCAAATACAGGTAGTCAGATTATGATCCAAATCGTTCTCTCATAGCATCTTTGACACTAAGTGCTGTACTGCAGCAAAGTGTGTCAAGATCAGAGCGAATTTAGGCTTGAGCTAATTTGGAAACATGGTAGTCTCAGAACTCAGCTCGGTTTGTTACTTAGTCGTGTGTTGTCTCGAGAACAAAGGTCTTGGGTTTCGGATATAATAATACTATGTACATATAGACTCATGCATCAACAGCGTCGAGTTGTATGCTAAAAATAGACTTGTTTACTGTTGTGCATTTGTAAACCGTCGGTGTTGTTATAAAACCTAGTAACTACGGCTTGGAGCAAGCAGTAATTGCGAAGTTTTATAACAACATGAACGAAATGCTATTGTTTGTCCGAAATTACGTCAATATTAACTTGATGAAATCGATCCATATTGAAGAATAGACAAAGTAAAGCAGAGTCATAAAATTGAGAGATAGCCATTATCAGTTATGTGGTCTGTAACTCCTTTCATTATAACCTAGGGTTTGTGTTAATTTTTTGTTTCTTATAAAAGAGGTACTGATTACGTTAATAATTAAAATTTGACATTTAAAATACAGAATAATATCAAAATCGTGAATTGGTCATTATCAGGTTTGTGGTCTGCAACACCTTTCATTTTGAGATAGGGTTAGTGTTAATTTTTGTTTGTTATAAAAGAGGTAACATTGACGTTAATAACTAAGAGTTGACATTTAAAATACAGAATAATACTAAAATCGTGAATGGGTTATTATCAGTTTTGTGGTATGCAACTCCTTTCAGTCTCAGCTAGGGCTTGGTGTTAGAATTTGTTTATTTAAAAAGAGGTTAACAGCGACGTTGAAAATTAACAGTTGGTCTTGAATTTTAACCTTCTCATTTCGATCATTTCAAGGTATTCCAAATATGATTCTCTTGCATGGATGATTTTAAATTTCGAACTGGAACAGGTTGCCAATGTCGCCGGTTGGTGACTTTCAAACAATAGCTTGATAAGGTCATTCAAGGTCAAGGTCAAAGTCATCTGATCAAACTGCCTGATAAAATGTATGCTATTGGGTAAAACAGTTTATGTGGAATAATTCCTGAAAGTTTCAGCTTAATATTCATCAAATAATGAATTTTTACTATTTCATAAACTGATAAGCTCTGTTATGTAGTTTCCAATATTTGGCAGGTTTCGATAGGTCAGATAGAGAGTACTTTGGAAATCATAGACAGAAAAGTACACAATGCTGATAGTACGACTTCTGGGACATTTGACCTGTCCGAAAAGTGCGTCAAATGGGGAAAGGGTTGATTGAACACAACTCTGCCAATAAGGAAAGAAGACAGAATAAATGATAATTCAGAACAATATTTTTTTTCAAAATGAAGAAATGAATAAATGATTGATGTGAAATAAAATACAAATGAAGTCAGGAATGTTAATATGTCTCTCGCCAAAGCGTAAATCCATATTTTTGTCTGAATGGCAATGAATTGTGTGCTAAAAAAAGACTATGTTAACCGTTATCTTGCGATGAACCGTCGGTGTTGTTATAAGATCTCGTAACTACGGCTTGATTCAAGCCGTAGTTACGAGATTTTATAACAAAACACACGAAATACCATTTGTTTGTCCGAAGTTACGTCACGGTTAACTGGGTAAATTCGTTGCCTATTCAAACAAACTGTAAATCCATATCTTACATAAATGAAACTCTATATTTTGCCAAATTGTTAAGCCGTATTTTGCGAAGTTTTCTTAAATCCAATGGATGGATTTCATTTTGGAGTTTCTCAATATTTTCTATTTCCACTTCAAATTACGATATCTAGAGTCACATACAAAAGTCACTTTCTATCAAATATTTTGAACCCAGAGATTCTATTTAAGGTATGTAAAACCAAAATGATCGGATTTTACAATTCTGTAGACTCGGTTAATTCCGTAATTGTCCGTAAAAAAGTATTCTTAGTGATCGCTTTGTCAATTCGAGCAGACACCCGAATTAATTACACTTGGAAAAATAATTCGTTTTATAAAATCACATCGAAATCTACATAAATTTTGCCAATTTGCACTTTTTTGAAACAAGAGATGTTTGTAAAACATATATGCCCCCTCAAGGGCCTACATTTGATGTAGGTCAAAGTCCAAGGTCAAGTTAACAAGGTCCAAGGTCATGGTCAAATATGAAAGGTCTTGGTAGGAGGTGTCTATGTGTGAAATATCAAAGCTGTATATGTAAAAGTAAAATGAAACATAGGCCAGGTTAAAAATTTTAAAAGTAGGCCAAATGCCAAGGTCAAGGTCATGGTCAAATGTGAAAGGTCTTGGTTGGAGGTGTCCATGTGTGAAATATTAAGGCTGTAGGTGTAAAAGGACATGATATGTGAAAGGTCTTGGTAGAAGGTGTCTATGTGTGAAATATCAAGGCTGTAGGTGTAATAGGACATAAGATAAAGGCTAGGGTTAATATTTCTAAAAGTATGAAAAATAAAAGGTAAAGGTCACACAGGCCAAGGTCATGGTCAAATGTGAAATGTCTTGGTAGGAGGTGTCCATGTGTAAAATATTGAGACTGTATAGGTAACAGGACATGAGATATAGGCCTAGTTTAAGATTTTTAAAAGTAGGTCAAACTCCAAGGTCAAGGTCCAAGGTCATGGTCAAAAGTGAAATATCTTGGTTGGAAGTGACCATGTGTGATATATCAAGGCTGTATATGTGAAATGACATGAAATATAGGCCAGGTTAATGTATTATTAAAGTAGGTCAAACACCAAGGTCAAGGTCACAAGGTCCAAAGTCATGGTCAAATGTGAAAGGTCTTGATCGTAGGTGTCCATGTGTCAAATATCAAGGCTGTGTGTGTAAAAGGACATGATATATCGGCTAGGTTAAAGTTTTTTTAAAGTAGGTCAAAGTCCGAGGTCAAGGTCACAAGGTCCAAGGTCATGGTCAAATGTGAAAGGCCTTGGTAAGATGTGTCCATGTATGAAATACCAAGGCTGTATGTGTAATAGCACGTAAGATATAGGCCCAGTTTAATTTTTTTAAAAGTAGGTCAAACTCCAAGGTCAAAGCCACATGGTCCAAGGTCATAGTCGTTTGTGATAGGTCTAGGTCGGAGGTTTCCATGTGTCAAATATCAAGGCTGTATGTGTAAATGGACGTGATATATCGGCCAGGTTAAAGTTTTTTAAAAGTAGGTCAAACTCCAAGGTCAAGGTCACAAGGTCCAAGGTCATGGTCAATTGTGAAAGGTCTTGGTAAGATGTGTCCATGTGTGAAATATCAATGCTGTATTTGTAAAAGGTCATTAGATATATGCCGGGTTTAATTTTTTTTAAAAGTAGGTCAAACTCCAAGGTCAAGGTCACAAGGTCCAAGGTCATGGTTAAATGTGAACGATGTTGATAGGAGGTATCTATGTGTGAGATATCAAAGCTGTATGTGTAGAAGGACACGAGGCAAGGTTAAGAATAAAGTGTAAAAATCAACAAAGGGCAATAACTCCAAGAAATTGATTGGCAGAGTTACGGTTCTTGTGCACTGCACCTCTCCATAATGAAACCTATTCACCTGTAAAGTTTCATGATTCTGCCTTACATATTTTTTGAGTTGTGCTCCGGACAAGAATCAAGTTATAAAATCAACAAAGGGCAATAACTCACAAAATTTGATTGGCAGAGTTACGGTTCTTGTGCACTGCACCTCTCCATAATGAGATCTATCCACCTGTAAAGTTTCATGATTCTACCTAACATAGTTTTTGAGTTATGCTCCGGACAAGAATCAAGTTTGAAAATCAACAAAGGGCAATAACTCAAAAAATTTGATCAGCAGAGTTACGGTTCTTGTGCACTGCACCTCTCCACCTGTAAAGTTTTATGACAAAAACCTCGTATCTGCAGCTTTTTAAAAGCTGTATATATGAAGTTTTTGTTGAAAAGCAACGGTATACAGACGCCTGTGAAATTGTTATCTACATTACACTGGTCCCCATTCTCTCCGGTAAATATGACAGTTTAAGATGACTCTGGCCTTTCTGGAAATGTATAAGAAACAAAATTTATAATCTTTCTTAGAAACAGCATATTTACAGTATGTCGTTCATGTAGCTGTTGTGGACGTTCCTTGATACAAAAGGTTAATCGAAAACGTTGTCTGTAACTGAATTTCAGAAAAATATGAGACAAGATATCGAAAAAAAAATCCAAGTATGACATTTAAACTAACTTGGCTTAATATCACCCTTTGTACACAATGTAGAATCTTTGAGATCGAAGTTGTTTTTATCAGCTGCTACGTGCTACATAGCAGCTCAAAGACAGTAGCATTACTCGTTTTCAGACAGCAGACCAAAAAATACTAGGACAACACCCTGCTTCATAAATCCTTTTCAGAAATGGCAATGGACTGGTTGAATGCGGTTTAGCACCAATTTAAAAATGGGTGGTTTTCACCAAATAAAGTCTTACCCTAAATTACACAACAACCCATCCGATTGGTCGAGACATACGTCTCTTCCAATCAGATAACCTTAATGTAGGTTTACTTTAGGAAACCGATTAAGAAATGTTGGTGAATACAGCCCTACATTTAGTTCCTATATGCAAGTTGTTCATGGCTGGAACTCTTTTCATCGGGCTCGTGTCGTTTAATCCACCAGTACTAAACCAACATTATTATCAAGCGTTCTGTTGCTCATTCTACTATGAATTACGATTATTCATCTATTGATTGGAGACAATTGTCAGGAAGGATAGGGTACGGTATGCCACGAACTTTGAATCCATAAATGAGAGTCCGAAGCAATACCAACTATGCGATGTATTCAGCACAAATAACAAACTAGGTTGAGAGAACAAATGTTGTTCCAGACTTTAGTTAATCATTCTTTATAAAACACAAATTTGAGGTTTTATAAAACGATTGTCAGTGGTTGGAATTAATTGTTTCCTTTCATATTTCATCTGGATTAATTTCATACTTTGACACCTGAGAAATTATAATGGATGTCGATCAGATTTCACCAATTTTGTCTAGAAACATTGACAGATACACGTATCCTCGATAAAGAAATGTCCAGAGAAAATACTGTACCCAAAATGGGCATCTCAATATAATTCCATTTAAAAAGAAAAAAATCATTAACCAGGATTATTGATGTTAGTTATTTCCTAAAACAATACGAGACAGTCGCATTTCCGTGTGGATCTGTTTTTGTTTCATACAAAGAGAAAAAGAAACATTGACATTTTCTATGGACATCAACAATGGAAAATGTCATTAATCAAACTTATTTCGTTTCCTGTAACAAAAAAAAAATATCGTCAGTGATTTGTCTGAAGCGATAAACAGAACATCATCTTTTACAAAAAAAAACCCTGAACTTCAGCTGACCACGATGCACATATACCATTTTCGAACGAGTTAAGAGGTTTTCGAAGAAAAGCGACGATATTCACCATTCTAGTGATATAGATGGACATTAATACTCGACTTTTATGTTCCTAAATGTTTTACAGAACATTTCTTTTGTTGTATATTCCTCTTTATTTCCATAAACGACAAAAAGGTCAAAAGTTCTTTTATGGTAACGTAATATAGATCTAGATATTTCTTTTGTAAGGATTGGTATATAACATACTATAAGGAAAACATTGAGGGATGACTAAACTTTCCTTGACAATAATTTTACACCTAAATAATTGTACTCTTTCCCAAACGTCATAATCACCGAAAAGTCTCATTTGAGAGTACCAATAAACAATACAAAATTTTTGATACATGTACCATTTGTGTACCGTCTTTTATCCCAAGTCTTGAATTTCTTGTTCAGCCACTAATGGTAGATCGTTTCGAACCAGCGTGCACTGGCTTGAAGTAACATTAGACCATATTTAAGCACCAAGTTAAAGTACTTACAATTGTTTCTTGTCTACGCTCGGTTCTAAGAAACCTGTCAAAATAATTTCTCGCAGACATATTTTGTTTTTGTCATCTACAAGAGCCTTGAATTTTGAATTTACGCAAATATTGTTGGATGATAATTGGTTTGACATTTCAAGAAGCCATAATCGGCTATTTTTCTCTACATATATATTGGATTTGAAATAAATTTCTACGTATTCAATCGATTTCAAACGTCGATTAAGGCATACTACTCTGCAAAAAAAGATAAATGGCCAACCCGTGAACTCTTACGGCGACTAAAACTAGTCAAACGTGTCTTTTAGCATGCACTTATATCTTTCCCGTTCATGTGTATATTCTACGCGTGTACATATTGAATTTAGAATATTAGTCATACACGTGTGTAATAAACGTCTGTACGCCTATTTCATATGCATGTACGCTAGAAATAATTTTTTGAACCATTTGTAACGTCACAGTAAATAAGCTACAACACACAAAATAAACTACAGCACACAGCACACATTTTTGTTTGCTGATTTTAGGGGGATTTTTTTATTTTCATTTTTTTCCTGATTTTTTAGGGGGGGGGGTTGTTGTGCTTGTTCTTGTTTGGTGGTGGTGGTGGTGGTGGATAAAATTACAACGAGAAACGTCTGGTTTCTGTGAGAGATATATAACAATGTTTTCGAGAAGTCCCCAGGATAAAAACCTAATAAGTGTGTATAAATAAGGCGTAATGGCTGACTTGTTTGTGCCTTCCTTACGCATCCATTAACAGATTAACTGACGCTGGGAAACGTTTTCTCTGTAAACAGGAACAACAATGCAACAAAACACACTTAGCACCTTCTTGGTTTAATTACACATTGTCTACTTCGGAAATAAGTTTGATATAAATATATTTATGCTATGTTTATGCGTTCATTTCACAGTACAATAATGAATTAGAAAATCCGGAAACTTACATAATATTAAGTTCTGAAAGTATGAATTGTGTTTTTCAAAAATAAGAAAACATTATATCTATATCAAACTGATGCCGTCAGATTTCTTGTAAATAGTCGGTTTTGTTCAAAACTGTTACTACAGCTTATTTAAGATGTAGTTACGACGCTTTTGAGTGTAACCAACGATATGCCAAAATCGTCGGTGGTATTGCAAAACCTCGTAACTCCAGCTTGTTAAACAAGCTGGAGTTACGAGGTTTTGCGAAAACTTCGATGAAATACTGGAAACTGAAAACAAGCAATTCTACCTCATTATTTTAACCTTGTCTATGTAATACTTTTTATTAGACCCCTCGAGAGCCATAAAATTTCTTCATCTAGACAAGAAGGAGATAGTCCAGTTTAAAATAGATTCAATTGATATTTGGCATTATCACACTAGGACAAAGGGTAATAATTGTTTAGAAAAGAAATGGACTAGCGACGTCGCTTTTTTATGTACCAGTCCATGTACAAGATGCTATCATTATACGACAACTCACAAGAAAGTGCTATTCATCCACAAGATTATAAAAGTAGGCGTGAAATGTCTTTTCTATGTGCCGTGATGAAAATAGTTAATTCAGGACAATAACCTTGTCTCATTCGTAATCAATTCATTCATCAAGACTAATTCCAATGTAATATCCTATTTTGGATTGTGTCAAATGATATCCAATATCAGTTTCATTGCAGGATAATATTAAACTACACCTCTGGAATTAAATCTTTATAGTACGGATAATTGTCTTAATTTGTTTTCAGTTTCCCCCTGATTCGACTAGATTATCTAGGGTGAAAACCCCGAGATGTGTATTAAAGACCGAGATTTGTTCAGGGTTCTATTACGACATTTTAGATAAAGCGTTTTAGAGACTGAGATTTTAAGCGAAGTGTTCTGAGTGTTCCATACTCTATACAAATGACATCATCATGACGTCATTTGTATAAAATATGGAACTTTCGGAACGCCACGGTCTATAAAAAATGAAACATTCGGAACAACTCGGTCATTTCATACACATATTGTTTCTACAGAAATGGCCGATAGGCTCCGTAAGAATTATAGATGAATAGTGCCTCCCATTGAGCGGCTTTATAATTTTGCTCTTAAGAACGTATTGTCTTTTAATATCTTAAGACATCCAAAGAAACTTTTTTTCTCTTTTTTAAATTTCGCTCAAAAGAACACGTCTCTGGTAGTTTTACTAGGGTACAGAAGGTGGTGTTTAGGAGTTTGTATGAGGTTCAGTGTATCTATTAGTAATGAATTTAAATGTTATAATGGTTGATTAGTTAATCAATTCATTTAAATCGACTTCGTCGTACATCTCACCTTTTCGCAAGAAACAAGTTCATGTCCATTTGTTCTTTATGTGATGTACAAGTAATAGATTTTTCCGTCTTGACGCAAATTTGAATAAAAAGAAGTTCAATTAAATGTAAATCATTCCTAATGACTTCCTAAAATGGAGATTAAATTGGGTTTTTTTTTGATAAGTGACACAGTTAAAAAGACAACGTCAATGCCCTTATTTTGGAGATTCTTCTGAAACAAATTAAATCCCATTAAGTTAAGATATGACGCAACTGTATCACTGTCACGACAGAATTACACGTTAAAGATTAATCTAAAAAGATGTATTTTAATAATTTGAACAGGAATCAAACGGGAATTTGTTGAACTAGCTATCGCTTTTCATGACATGTCTGATAAATCCATTGTCTAAAATATGTAAAGCATAAGTTGTCTAATCAACAACCGGTTCAAAAATTAATAAACTGATGATATGATTCAGTCAATAAGGCCGATTAATTGGAAAATTTATCAATTATTAGTTACTTTAAAAAATTCAGCATCTCTAAATTGATCTATCTCAGCAGCAGCCGTTCTCTTTCTTGTGTACCTTTTAGCTCACTTTTAGCTCACATGCACACGAAGTGCTCAAGGTGAGCTATTGTGATCGCGTTTGGTGACGTCTCAACATTATAATCGAGGATTTACTGCAATCATTGTGTCACGTGATTCCATGTCGTCAGAATGGTCCGATTTTCTTTAACGTTAGTGTCAATAAAACGTGTTTTCTAGTGCGACCGTGCACGAATAGGTTCGGATACGTAAGGACGCCGGTCGAAAAAAGCCGATATTTTATGAATTTCAAAATGGCCTCATTACGCTTAAAACCAGACATTATATTAGTTAAGGATGGACTAAAATTGCATATTGGTGCATTTCAGTTATCCTTTGTGTGAATTTCAGTTGTTAGCTTGTCATTCAAAAACCAAAACTTAATAATGAGTAAAATTTAAAATCAGATAAATCTCATTTGTTTTTGACAAATAATTTCGGACACATCGACCTGGTTAGTTAAATCAAATGAAAGTAATCACGTAATAATTGGAATGCAGTGGAGTTATCTAAAAATATATCCTTACTCTGAGACTGTTGTCTTAAAAAAATTGTTATAAAGGAACTATTCGGTGGATATTCGGGGGGGGGGGGATATTTTACATTCAAAATTCCCACTAATATTCTGAGAAGCCATAGTCTTAAAAATATATGGCAATTCATTAACCCATTCCCAAACAAGATCTGCCGTTGACGCACATGGTAGAAAATACTTAAGAAAACATTGAGGCCACAGTAGAAAGTGCTGATAATCCTTTTGTCTCAATAATTTCTCAGCTAGCTCGTCCATTATTCCTTTCTTTAGCAACACCAGTTTTGTCATCTTCAACAGCTTTCAAATTAGAGCAACCTAACATTTTGCCGTTTGTGAAAGAATTAAACGAATTGTTAAATATTAGATTCTCCAGTACTGCAACCAGATACACAAATGTCATTAACCCAAGGACTGCTAGCTATAATTTTGCATCCACTTTATATCAGATATCAATGACTCAAATCATTGAACCCGACTTCCGAGTATTTTGACTATATCATAAACGATTTAAACGCGTGTTTCTTATTTTATCGCTCATAGGGAAGCTTAATCAAATTTCAATTTAAATCTAATGTTCCTAATGGACATTTAAATGCACCTGCTAAACGATATAGGGAAGCGACATGGGTCATTTTGTATACTAAAGAGAAATAAGTTAAAATCACGAATGTGTAAAAAGGTCCCTTACAGCATTTTAGAACTGTAGGAGTCCCGAACAGCATGTATATATACAAATCTAATTGTACTCTTAGTTGTTCGAGACGATTCAAATGAGTATCCATGTCTTCACCCACGCCTATTCACGGAGGTTGATCACATGACTCAAAATTTCAGAAATATCAGAAAAAGATAAGACTGCTTTAGAAAACAATGAAAGAAAAACACACAAGTTTGAAAGCAAACAAATTCTAAGACTTTTGCCCTGTCCGAAAAGTGAGTCAAATGGGAAAAGAGTCGATTAAATACAACTCTGAGAATAAGGAAAGAAGACAGACTTTAGACAACCAAAACAATGTATTTTTTTTTCAAAATGAACAAATGCTTAAATTAGTGTTGTGAAATAAAATACAAATCCAGTAAGGAATGTTAAGTCGTCTCTCGCAAGAGTGTAAATCCATATTTTACTGAAATGTCAATCTATATTTCTTTTAGAAAAAATGCAGATCTTACCAAAAGGAAACTGTATATTTTGCAATGTTGATAATCCAAATTTATACAAAACTTTTATTTTCAAATCTAATAGATGCATTTAGAGTTTCTCAATATGTCGAATTGCCACTTTACATCACGATAAAGTCACATACAAAAATCACTTTCCAGCAAATATTTTGATCCCAGAGATTCCATTCAAGGTTTGTTAACCCAAATGATCGGATTTTGTAGACACGGTTAATTCCGTAATTGACCAAACGCCGACTGTCAATCAAAACCATCGATTAGCCAATGGACGATCAGAAAAATGCCACATCATCATTTTTTTACTTTAATTGTTCGTTGCACGTGGTATTGTATCGATATGTCGACTGACAACCAAAACAATCGACATGCCAATGTCCTCACTGTTTGTATTAGATTCTACGTTGGGCGCAGCGATCTATCGATTGGCGTTTGGTCAATTGTCCGTATAAAGCCACCTTATTCATCGATATGCTTTGTCAATTCGAGCAGACAAATTCAGCTCTCTTTTTAATAACATCTGAAAGATCACATCGAATGCTACATTTGCCGATGTTTACATAAAAAAATAAGTTTCTCTGCTTCAGCTCAATTAAGTCAAGCTCGTTTAAAGGAAAGTGTAAAAATGACGGTAGAAACACTGTCATATAATCAATATATTCAATTTATGATTTGTCTATTGTAATGGTAAAGAATGTAAATTCCGATCCTTTGGGTCTCAAAACCTAATATAGTGTACCAAAATTAATCCGAAACAACTTCATCTTCGTAGACAAAGTCCGTTACTTGAGCGTTTCCATGTATTTAATTCATATTTAGACACCAAAGAGTTCGTGCATCTTCGGTATCATCCGGAGCAACGGCGATTGACGAGAATATTCGAATTTTCGGGATCCCTCGTCGATTTACCTAACCACAAAAACAGCCGAATAATGAGCCGAAATTGCACATAGTGTTTGGTATCTAATAACGTGTGAAACATGTTATGTAAGTCTTGCCGAAATCAGGTCATTACTTATGCAGGTGTCCCGGATTAATTCTCTTGCACTATATCTGTATAAATGTCCTTTTTGTTTAGCCTATTATCACGTTTTACTGTGTTAATCCATCGACCTCTGTATGGACATTATCAGCTGGATCAAAGGTCACCAAGAGAGTCTTTTGCGTATCCGTTTTCGATGTTTTCATGAGCATTTCTCTACATTGATCTTTTTCAAAGGCACTTTTTTCGACTGATGCACAATTTTCCGATTTCTGTTTCAGACAAAACAAATCTCGGAAAACTTTCCTGAATTTGCTCCCGAATATGTAATAAACGATCAGATTCATTGAGAGTGAGATATAGTAAGCTTGTAGAGCAATGTTCTGTATAGCGGCGTCCATAGGGGACACAGCGTTATGTCCTTTCAGAAATGACATCATCATGAGTCTAAGTCTGATCACATGGGATGGCAGATTCAGACAGAAGAAAGTGACAGTGACCGCTAACAGCATCTTCGTGACCTTGGCCATGGGGTTCTTCACCCTCTTGACGGTCGGGGCGCTCAGTCGGCCTCGACGATTGTACGACTTAATGAGACTGTAGATGATCCCAATCATGAGGACGGCGATAAACATTGTGGGAATGACGAGAGTGAGAAGCGTGTCGGTGTAGATAAAACCCTGAATCGTATGCACGTGCGCCATGTTAGGACTGCAGTCAGGATTCATAGCCCAGAATGGAAAGTTGTAAATACATAGCACGATCACGATAAGTCCCAGAATGGCTATCTTCGCTATTGTCGTCTTACATACCCTGTTTACTATGAAGGGCTTGCAGATTCGGACGTAATTTTCCAGTGTGACAAACACAACAAGCCATACGGACACACAACCGCACACGTAGGACAGAAATATGATGAGCTGACAGACGCCATGTTGAGCACCGAGTTTCAGTTCAAACGTCTGTGATACCCAGATCAGAATGAGCGTGGATAAAAAGCCGTTATCCGATATCCCTCTCGTCGCGAGGAAAATACTGCAAGATGAGCTTCTGAGAGACTTCTGTAGGAACACAATCGAAGATAATGTGTTTGCTATGAGGCCAAAACCACATATAAGTGGTATTGTGTATTGTTGTAACACATTTGTGATCACGTGATGATTATCCGACACAATTCCGTCTGTGTAATTGTTATATATGTCGCTATTTTGTGTTGTTGTGAGATTACTCTCGTTCAGTCCGGAAATAATGGCCGTTCTTGTAGTTAACTCTGCCATTTCTGAAAATATAAAATTACAAGCATTTTATTAATCTTGTCATTTTCATTACTATCGACTGTATTTTACTATATTAACTAAAAGTGTTGTATATCGCTGCTTAAAAGAAGCTGCAAATTCGATGTTTTTTGTTGAAAAGCGACGATATGTCACTATCATGTGTTATTGTTAATCTACTCCAGTTCTGTCCCTTAACTGTGGCAGTTCTAGTTTAGTCCGCTATTTCTAGAAATGAAATGATATCATTCATGAAATGTCTAAGAACAATTACGTATACTGCCGTCTGTGTTGTCGCTTTTCAACAACAACAAAAACCTGGTAACCGCAGCTTAAACCAGACTGCCGTTACGTGTTTTTTGTTGAAAAGCATCGATACAGATGTCCCAATTGCGTGTTGCTGCGTGATTGGTCTCGCTATGTCCGGTTATGGTGACAGTTCTTGTGTCATTCTGTAATGGTTGTATTTCCTTTCCATAGATTCCTGTCGTATCACCAACTAGTACAACAATAACATTATTTCCGAGCCTTCGGCAGACAGACAGGATATGGTACGATATGCCACAACCTTTTGATTCATAGCTGAGAGTCCGAAGCGCTACTATCTGTGTAATGTATGCAGTACAAATAACACACAAATAAAGTACTAGTACAAAAATGAGTTTTTTTAAAGAAAGATTTCTGTGGGCGGAATTTATTGTTTCTTTTCATATTTCATTTGGATTAATTTCATACTTTGACACCTGAGATATTATAATTGCTGTAGCTCAGATTTCACTTATTTTGTCTAGAAATATTGACAGATACACGTACCCTCAATAAAGAAGTTTCCAGAGAAATATAATGTATAGTGTACCGAAAATGGTCATTTAAATACATTTCTTTGAAACAGAAAAAAGAAATTAACCAGGATTAGTGATATTGTTTATTTCCTAAAATAATACAAAAACAGTCGCATTTCCTTGGAACAGAGTTATACATTTTTGTCGTGGATCTGCTTTTGTGTCGTACAAATGTAAGTCACAAAAACAGTGACATTTTCTAGGGACATCGACAATGGTAAATGTCATTAATCAAATTAATCTCGTTTCCTGCTTTCTTTAGATATACATGTAAATGTACATTAACATTCGTCTTTAATGTTCCTAGATGTTTTCCAGACCAATTTGTCTGTTGTATATTTCCCTTTATAGCCGTTAGTAAACGACAAAAAGGTCAAAAATTTACAAAAAAGGATTCGTTTTATGATAAGATACTTTAGGTCTAGATATTTCTTTTCAAAGGTTCGTAATATAACACCCTATAAGGAAAACCTTGAGCGATAACTGAAAGCTTGACAATTACTTCCGACTGAACAACTGTACTTCAACACTTTCCCAAACGAAAAGCCTCTGAGAAGTCTAATGTGAAAGTATCTACTAAAAACAAAATAGATATTGATAAAGATAAAGTTTGTGTACCGTCTTTAATCCTAAACATTGCAACTAACATGATTAAAAAGTCGACAATGCAAACAGACAATACCGGTAGATATTCAAGAAGTCTTGAAGATCGTTTCAAACCTTTAAGTTACTTTAGACCCTCAAATTTAACCATCTATTAAAATTACTTGCAATATTTTCTTGTCTACGCTCGGTTCTAAGAAACCTGTCAGAAATAATTTCTCGGCGACTTTTTTTGTCTTTGCCATCTACAAGTGCCTTGAATTTTGAATTGACGCAAATGTTGTTGAATGATAATTGGTATGACATTTCAAGAGGCCAAATCGACAAATTTCTACAAAAGATTTGAAATAAAACGTCTACATTTTCAAACAATTTAAAGTGCCGATTAAGGCACACTGCTCTGCGAAAAAAATCAATGGCCGCTCCTCGAACTCTTATGACGTACAAAACAGGCCACAAGTGTCTTTCAGTGTGCACTTATATCTTTCCCGTCACTTGAAATAAATTTCAGCGCATGAAATAAACTACAGCATATAGTACGCATGTTTGTATGTTGTTTTGGGGGTTGTTGTTGTTGTACTTGTCCTTGCTGCGTCGGTGGTCCTGGTGGATTAAATTGCAAAGTCTGGTTTCTGAGAGAGATATTTAAGGTGTTTTTGAGAATTTCCCAGGATAAGAACCTAATAAGGTTGTATAAATAACGCCTAATGGCTGACTTGTTTGTGCCTTCCTTATGCATCCATTAACAGATTAACTCACGCAGGGAAACTTTTCTATGTAAACAGGACAGCAGTGCAACAAAACACAGTTAACGGTTTCTTGGCTTAATGACACATTTTCCACTTCGGAAATAAGTTTGAATAAATCTAAAATAGAGGGTTATGTTTATGTATTCATAGTGTATTATTTCAAAGCAATGTTAACGACATATTTTTTTTTATTTGTTCGTTTGTTCGTTTTACCCAAACTCAATGTCATGACCAGTATCGGATTCACAGTCAATAGTAAATCAGAAAATCCGGAAACTTACATAATTTGAAAGTACGAAAAGTATTTTTCAAAAATAAAAACTTTAGACTTATATCAAACTGCTGTCGCATATTTCTTGTAAATAGTCGGTTCTGTTAAAAAAGGTGTAACTACAACTTATCTAAGATGTAGTTACTACGCTTTCGAATGGTTATGTCTCTCAGTTCTTAAAAACAGACTTTAAACTGAAACTTCAACTGTTTTACCAACGATATGCCAAATCGTTGTTGTTATTGCAAAACCTTGTAACTAAAGCTTTCATCAAGCTATAGTTTCGATATTTTGTAATAACACCGACGAAATGGTGGATACTGAAGACACGTGATCCGTCATTTCTACCTAATTATTTTAACCTTGTCTATGTAATACACTTCATGTGACCCCTCGAGAGCCATTAAATTTCTTCATCTAGACAAGAAGGAGATAGTCCAGTTTAAAAATAGATTCAATTGGCATTTGGTATTATCACACTAGGACAAAATCTTGAAATTTTATACAATGTACAATGTGAATTTTAGTCTATTTTAGCACATGTGTGTATTGCTCTAAATCTGTGCATATTGCTTGTTTAATTTCAACACGTCTAAAATACCGGTATTTAATATAATTTTCTATTCAGTTCATTTTTTGTTTTTTGTTCATATGGTGATTTCAAAGTTTGAGTGAATCGACATTGAATGAGAAGGAACCATATTGCAATTTTATTTATTTTATTTCTATTCTTATTTTTCATTTACTTTTTCCGAATTTCTTTATCATAAGCTTTTGAAAAGTGCCTATATTTGTCGTTCTGGAAAAGATAATGCTAATCTTTAGATCAAAAATAGACTAGCGACGTGGCTTTAATATGTACCAGTACATGTACACGGCGTCTCTCATTTTGTTATTATACGACAAATCAAAAGAAAGTTAAATTCATCCTCAACATTGCAAAACTAGGCGTAAACATGTTTTGTTTGCCGTGATAGAAAAAGCTAATACTGGACAATAACCATGTTTCTGTAATAATCAATTTATTCAGCAAGACTAATTTCAATGTAATCTCATCTTTTGGAACGTGCATGGATAAGATGTTTTTTTTTTCTTTTTAATATCATACGACAACTCAAAAGAAAGTAAAATTCATACTCAACAATATAAAAGGTGTAACTGTCTTTTCCGTGTGCCGTTACGAAAATAGTTAATTCAGGACAATAACCTTGTCTCATTTGTAATCAATTGATTCATCTAGACAGATTCCAATGTAATCTCCTGTTTTAGAATTGTGTCAAATAATATCCAATACCAGTTTCATTGCAAGATGATATTACATTACACCTCTGGAATTAAGCCTTTATAATACGGGTAATTGTCTTAATTTGTTTTCAGTTTCCCCCTGATTCGGCTAGATTATCCAGGGTGAAAACCCCGAGATGCGTATTTAGAGCTAGATTTGTTTAGGGTTCTTTTAAGATATACGATATTTTAGATAAAGCGTTTTAGAGACCGAGATTTACAGCGAGGTGTTCTGAGATTTCCATAATCTATACAAAGGACATCATCACGACGTCATTTGTATAAAATATGCAACTTTTGGAACGCCACTGTCTACAAATAACGAAACATTCGGAACAACTCGGTTATTTTATATACATATTGTTTCTACAGAAATGGCCGCTAGGCTCCGTAAGGAATATAGATAAGATGAAATGTGCCTCCAATTGAGTGGCTTAAAAATCTTGCTCTCAAGAACGCCTTATATTTAAACATCTTAAGAAATCTCAAGACGTCGTTTTTAATGACGCTCTAAAGAACACGCCTCTTGTAGTTTTACTATGGTGCAGAGGGTGGTGTTTAGGAGTTTGTATGAGGTTCATTGTATCTACAACTGCATCGATATGTAAATGAACTTAAATGTTATAAGGGTTGATCAGTAAATCAATTCATTTAAATCGAGTTCGTCACCTTTTCGCAAGAAATAAGTTCATGTCCATTTGTTCTTTATAAATATAATGTACGAGTAATAGATTTTTCTGTCTTGACGCAAATTTGAATAAAAAGAATTTCAATTAAATGTAAATCATTCCTAAAGACTTCCTAAAATTGAGATTAAATTGGGATTCTTTTAGATAAATGACACAGTTAAAAAGACAACGTCAATGCCCTTGCTTCGGAAATTCTTCTGAAAACGAATTAAATCTCATTAAGTTAAGATATGATGCAATTGCATCACCGTCACGACGAAATTACATGTTCAATGATTTCCAAAAGATTTATTTTCATGATATGAACAGAAATAAAACGGGAATGTATTTAACTGTCCATCCCTGTCTATGAAATAATAAATCCAACGACTAAATTACCTACAATTCAACTAAGAGGAAATTGTCTAATAACCACTGATGCTAAAGAACTGATTAACCAAAGACATGATTCAGTCAATAATGCCGATAATATGAAAATCAATCAATTTATTAAAGTGACGTTTCACATTTATTTTATTCTTTAAAAGTATGTCTTGGTGCAAAGATTGTTTATTCTAATGCGTAGAAATGCTATCAGTTTATTGAGGTTAATATTTATAAGCGAAAAATACGCCTTTAAAGTTGAGACAGAAATTACCAAATCTATATAAATCTGAACTGTTGTCCACAACAATTTGTTTAATTTTAGCACAAAAATATATATTTCTCGTAAATGGTTCAATATTTTGACTTAAAATTTTCAGAATTTTCATATGAAAAGATGCTCTTTCAGATAGAATAAAAGTAAAATTTGTGTAAAAATTATTGTGAAATGTCCCTTAAATCAAAGTACACTGTCACTTTTTGCTTAAATTCTGAATTTCTGAATTGATCTATCAAAGCGATATGTCCTCACATAGTTCTCTTCGTTGTTTACTTTTCATTTCATCGTATTTAGCAAGTTGAAATTCGTACAGATCTATCGTTATTCTTTATTTGTTAATATAAATATGATCGATTTGAACAAAATGCATAATGAATACTAGTAAAAGGCAGGGATATGCCAAGAAGGTTGGGAAAATTTTGATCTTAAATCGGCACTTCTAGACTAAAAAGTTGGATTTTAACATTTGACCTTGTAACATAGTTTTGACCTTGTTTGTTTGTAATTTTGTGCCAAAAGAACCTGTTTTAGTCCAAACCAGTGTTACATACTTGTAGGTAAGGTTTGTGCTAAAATTGCATCGTTGTGCATTTTTGTTATTCTATTTATTTCAGTTATTAGCTTGTCATTCAAAAACCAAAATGTAATTATGGGCAAAATTAAAGATCAGATAAATCTTATTTGTTTTTTGATAAATAACAACGAACGCATCGACCTGCTTTGATCATAAATAAAATGTAAATTATCACGTACCGATTGGAATGCAGTGGAATTATCTAAAAGAAATGTCATTAAGGCTGGGACTTTTTCTCTTAAAAATCAATTTTGTTTTATCCTGCCACATAATCTGATATCGACCGTGAAAAGGGGTGCCGAGAAAACTAAAAATTTTCACGGTCGATATTACCGGAAGTTCCTTTTCACGGTCACTTGCTTTGTCGGAACTATTTTCTTCCAGAACCCGCCTAACGCTTTCTTATAAATAATGTTGCCTGTATTCATATTATTCACAATAAAAGCCTTAAAATTGAACTTGTGTCTCGTAATTTTTCTCGTAAACAATTCTAATTGACTTTAGAAAACCAACGATCATTATATAGATTGATAATGCATTGTTCTGACCATGAATTGTAGAAGAAAGCAGAATGCGAGTTTAACTCCATAACTCGTAGCATGTGTGGTCTGAAAATTGAAATTAATACCCAATTAATGTAATTTCCTGTTCACTCGATATATTTCTTGGAAATCCCCCGTTCAGACCCTCAAATTTTAAAATCGAGAACGTTTATAAATTTGATGACGTAATATACATTATGATCTAATCTGTGACGTAATTGTTTGATTTCTTGAACGAAATTTGTAAACAACGTTTACAATATGTCAAATAAAAAGGATAAAAGGGACAAAGGAAGGAAGTTAAAGTGGATTTTCTTAACAGGACAGGATTGAGATCGGTGGTTAGACATCTCGTTTCAGGAAATGGTAGTCTTGTTGTTTTTATCAAGACTTTGAATTGCTACTTTGCACAACACAACATTCCAAAATGGACAATCTCGAAAAACAAGCAAAAATTAAAGATGAACTCAGGATTTAGGAAAACGGATTGGTATGGATTAACAGTGAAATGGATTGTGGTGTGGATTTTGTGTTCTTATCGAGGTTTTTTTTTTTTATTTTTCCTGTTCAAGTTTGAATTCTAACAGTTAACCTTATTCTTCTCATTGAAATGGAACTCCTTCCAATCCCATCAGACTAGAACACAAGCAAGCAGTCATTGATTTTACTTCGTAACTCGCCATTCATGCATTTTGATCTTACAGAAAACGTGTAAATATTTAAAGATCGGAATGTAACAAGTTTCTTATAGGCCATGCCCACGGCTATTTTAAGTTGCAAAAGAGAGTTTAAACAGGAATTATTTTCTTTTGCTCAATAACCATTTGCGATATTCGTCATTTCAGAAGTGGTATTTCTGGCGAAATACTTTATTATTTCCATTTCACGAAATCAAAATGAATTTTGGTTCTTTTACTACGAATCCGTTTGTGTAACAGGATAAATAGAATAATAGGTTACTGCCTGAAATGGATCAAGTTTTTCGGCCTGCGGCTCACCTAATAAATTCATACGCCTTGCCCGAAAAACTTGATCCATTTCTGGCAGTAACCTATTATTTTATATATAAAGGAACTGTTCGATGGATTCTAGGAGAACATTATTTTGTTACATTCAGCATTCCCACAAATATTCTAAGAAGTCATAGCCTGGAAAAGGGCCCATGAACATTCATTAAATTAACTGTTAACCGTTTACCGCATAATGACTCTGTATGGATTCATATAAGATCATTGATTTGGAAAACATTGTTGAAAATGAAGAAATTGCTTGCGACAAGCAATTTCTTCATCTTACACACTGTTTGCTACCAAGAAAGAACAAAAAATGTAAAACTCCATTTATTTGATATTGTCGTCTGCAACTTCTTTGAATTTGGATAAGTCTGAATCTTGTGCCGTCTGGTAATGGGTTGAATGATCAGATACTTTAGTACTGCAACCTGATCTAGAAAAGCACTGCTTTCCTTCAAAAATCTCGTAACTGCAACTTAAAACACGCTGTAGATACGAGTTTTCCGAAGGAAAGCGACGAAAAGTCATTGGCCTAGGTTCTGCTATCTGCACTTTTGCATCAACATTATATTCGATAGTAGTGACGCAAAACATTGAACCCGACTCCCGAGTATCTTGATGATATCATAAACGGTTTAAACACCTGTGTTTCTCGTTTTATCGTTCATGGGGAAGCTTAATCAAATTTCAATTTAAATCTCATGTTGCTAATGGACATTAAAATGCATCCGCTAAACGATATAGGGAAGCGCCATGGGTTATCTTGTATACTAAGGAGATAAATCAGGAAATCCCGAACAGACTGTGTAGCCTATACACACATCTGATCACAGTATGCACTGTACTCTAATAGATTCATTTTACCTGTGGTTAACCCATTTGACTCCCCACAAGAAAAACGGCTATGGAAAACATTGTGGAAAATGAAGAAATTGCTTGTGACAAGCAATTTCTTCATTTCCCACAATATTTTCTACATAAAAAGAACAGAAAATGTAGAATTTAATTCAGTATTAATTGTCGTCTGCAACATCTTTGAATTTGGAGGAGTCTAAAAGTTTGCCGTTTTGGAAAGGGTTAACCTTTTCCCAAACGACAAAATTTAGGGTGGTCAAATTTGAAAGTTACTGCAGATGACAAAATGGTCATTGAAAAAGAAAGAATTTGTGTACAATATAGCTCAGAAAATATTTGAGACAAAAGGAGAAACTGCTGGTTATCAGCAGTTTCTTCTTTTGCTTCAATGTTTTCCCAAGCCTTTTCTATCAGAGACGTCAAAACCAGGTCTTGTTTGGGAAAGAGTTATACACTCTGCGTCTATTGTCGGACAACATTTAACTGATACTAATTAATTTTCGTGCGCAAAGTCCGTTAGTTGAGTGTCTTAACAAAACATTGCCGAAGTGGGGTCATTACATATGCAGATGTACCGGGTTAATCTTGCAAAACAATACATCATTTGTATTGTTTGACCAAATTTACCTGAGACTCATCGTTTTCCGTAAGCGTATTCCGGCATTCATCGGCGTATTCGACAGTTTCCGCGTGTTTATACACTGCGCTGTGAAAAATGTTAACTTTATTTCTGCGTAATCTCATTGAACAAAAAACTAGCGTAGTGGAAAGACGCTGGACTTTTATTTACAGAGACTCAAGATCGAACCCAGCATTTTACTGATGAAACTTTTGTTAAGTTTTTTTTCATTCTTTTTTCCTATGAAATGGAATACTTAATTAATGTATTAATTTATTGATTCATGAAATACTCATTTTTTTAAATTTCACAATAATTATAGTTCACTAAATATCTTTTCCCTTTTTATCATAATCTTTATTCGCTCATTTATCATTTATAATCTTCCCTTGAACGTTGCTGATGTGTTGGTCTCTCGCAGCTTCTCTCGAATCAAAAATACATTGACCCTGCTTACTCCAATTGTATTGATGGTTAAAGCGAGGAAAAAAGTTCTGTGTCCCCCAGTTGTCTAAAAAAGTTGCAATATCAGCAAACAAATTTTTATATTACCTGTATCTAAACGGTTTCGACATTTCTTGAATGACTACTTAAAGTGAAAGGATTCAAGTGAACTGATTGAGGTTTACAATCTGTATGCATGAATTTGAAAAAAAAAGAAATAAATGTTGAAAGTAAAAATATTTAAACAAAAGCGAACCTGGGATGCGAACCACGGACATATGGTTTACAGGAGAGTCGCCTCTCCCACTAGGCCACTATTATTCGGTGGATCTTGCGAAGTGTATAACAGTAGTTATACAGATTATAGTCCCGATGTAGAAAATACGGAAAGACCCGAATATTTAACGGAATATGCAAGGAGTCTCAGTTCAATCTGGTCAAACAATAACCCACGTGAATACTGTTTTGATAGCCAGGGTAATACGCTAGTATAGCTCACGATAAATGATCTGGCATACGATGCTCTTTCAGGTCATTTGTCGAGAGCTATAAAGCATGTAATTTATAGACGAAACAATCGATACACAACGCCCTAGCAAACAGTGCAATCGGATAAGCTCTCTCTTGTAAGGACCATTTATGTTGGTTGAAAATTTCATCATAAAATGATATGGAACCAATGAAATGACAATATTGGTTCAGGTTCAATTGCGAAAGAAATTCTATAAAATACCCCAGTGGTCAAAACAGCGTAGCATGTACGGTACCTTTTTTGGTGATGTTTTCTTTGTGGCTGTTTTAAAGTGCCAATGTGAACAAATAAAGGTTGATTTATGTGATAAATAATTACTGAAAGTACAATATCCCACCAAAAATTAATGTTGGGCTATTCCATCCATCATTAGATACCAAACACTTGTGCATCTTCGGTTAGCATTCGTGACAACGGAAATTGACAAGAGTATCCTTCGTCAATTTCCGTTGCCACAGATGACGTCCGGGAAGTGTATTTCAGATAAAGGTGGGTTGTAATCCTTGTTGTTGATGTTAAATATGAGAAATTCTAAAATGGTTTTACAAGTCAATGACCGTTATATCGCTGATTTTCAACGATAACCTCGTAACTGCAGCTTAAAACAAGCTGCAGTTACGAGGATTTCGTTGAAAACCAGCGATATATAGTCCTATGTATTCGTTTTCCGCTTCCGTAGGCATATCGAGATTGCTTTCTATGATCGATAGAACCTTTTTTTTTTAATTACTGCTAAAATCCAAACGAATGAATAGTAAATCTCTATCATACTTGCAATTGAAAATAGTAATGTCTACATCATTTTCCCATCTTGCAAGCAAGATCTGGCTTTGACGTCCTTAAAAGAAAGGGATTGGGAAAACATCGAGACAAAAGAAGGAAAGTCTGATACACAGCATTTACTTCTTTTACCTCAATAATCCTTGGGGTATATTGTGCACCGATTTTGTCTTTTTCAGCAACTTTCAAATTCGACCACCCTAAAGTTTTGTCTTTTGGGAAAGCGTTAATTATTTAAGAGCTCAAACGTTAAAGAGACATTTCATAATTATTTTCTCATAAATTTTACTTATATTTCTATCTAAAGAAACATATATTCTCGTTAAAATTCTGAAAATTTAAAGTCAAAGTATTGCTCTGTTTACGAAAAATATACTTTTTAATGCTAAATCCAAAAACAACTTTTTCTCCGTAACCAAAGAAACAATGTCGAGTTTATAAGTGATTTACATTGCGCTGCACCGGTCTATAGGCCTATTATTGTCTGAGAAAGGATAATCGTTATATTAAAGATGCGATATTACAATAAATCTTTCGTGCTAATTTTGTTGATTGTTTTCGTGCAGCCCGAAATATCTAAATTATGGATAATTTCACCAGCTTTTACCAATAGAATATTTCTTTCCCACAAATCTACACAAAAGTGCAAAAAGTGAACGTCCATGCAGATAATTAAAGTTGTATCAGAGTTCTAATAATCCACGGGACTCTGGGAAAACGTGCTGAGTTGTCAAAAAAGTGGATCTACATCAGCCTGCACTTACGTGCACTTACGTGTAAAAGATGTTGCAGACAACAAAATTGAGGCTGGCATTGGCATTGAGATTTAAGTAAATGTAGCATAAAAACATTTACGGATAAGTACTAATTGTGGATTATATAAGCATTTTTGTCAATAGTTTAATAGAATCCAACACCCTTTTCCTTTACTGGTGTCAAAACCGGGTCTTGTTTGGGAAAGGATTCAAAGAGAAAAATGCTGATGTTGTTCCATTAACAATAATTATCTTTCCAAACAAAACGGTTTTCTACGACTTCACAGAAGATGAATCTTGAAAAACCAGCATGATTTTGATAACCAGTTTGTCTCGCTTTCTCTACAATTAGTTCTGATCTTTTAAAAGGAATAAACAAGAAAAAAAGAAAGTCCTTGTATCGAATGAGATTGATTTGATTTTGTCGTCTGCATTAGCGTTCAGATAATTTTGAAAACGTAACAGAATATTTCCGGTAAATCTTTAATAATTTTGTTAATATTTTACCAATTTGAATTCGGTTTAAAGCAGAGAATGAGAAACACGCAAGGAATCAGCTGGACGCTGTAAATCGTTAATATTTTGATATCACCTCGTATTTATCGGTTTCTGCTTAAGGTAGTCCGCCCCTAATGGGAATCGCGCGACCTCCGGATTTTCCGTGCGACATTTATTACGTATTCTATCAATAAGGTTTGAAAAACAAGCATTTTCCAATGCCGAATATTTGCGACGTCGCCCGAATTTATCCGACGTCGCATGAATCTCGTATTTGTGGTAGGCCTAGACTATCTTTGTATGTAATAAAGATTGTTATTCGGTTTGTTTCGTAAATAGTTCTTCACTTCTTTTATGACGCAAAATGGCCATTAGCTGATTAATCCCTCCTATGTTAACAAATACCGAACCTTACGGAAAGAACGTTATTTAATGCTCCAGGAATATACAACAAGGACGCTGTTTATGACGTTTTGGGGATCGGGTCGCTAACCATTGTGATATTTCCTAAAGAATTGGAACCGTTTTCGTAATAATGTAAAACAAAACGGTGCACGTTAACTTTTGAAAGACAAGACCATGGTCGAAAAATGGTTGATTTCATTTTAGCTATTGGTAATAAAAATAAGACATATCCAATGACAAAGCAAAACTTAATGTTTTAAGAATCTACTGCCTAAACTGTGCGAGAAAAGGCATTTATAAAATGGGAATAGGTGCTGTTAAAGGACCCGTTCAAAGAATCTAAAAGAGAAAAACGCTATTCATCTTTTATAAGAGCCATACTTTTAGCGCGAACGTCATTTTAAAGTTGAAAATATCACCCAACTTGTACATGCACAACAAAATATAATTATGACACTGAAAATTGCACTGTCAACAGAGGCAGATTAAATATTGGTCATCTGCTTCAGTTCATTGTTTGGAGCGCAATACAAGTGCTAGATGTAAACAAAATATTGTCTCATTGATTATTAAGAAAAAGGTGAAGAAATAAAGTGGCTGAAAGGGACAGGATATTAGATAGAATTCACAGTACGGAGATCTAGATGATATGATTTTCTGTTGGAAACGAAATACGAAAAACAACATGTTTTGAAATTTGGATCACTTAATGGTTTTATGCAAGATGGTCATCGTAGCTTTCCAATGAAAAACTCGTAGCTGCAGCTTGTTTTAAGCTGCATTTACGAAGTTTTGATGAAAAGCAGTGAATTAAAACCTGTCCTTTCTTACCAGGAAATTCGAAAATTTCGTAACGAACATTATATTACACTGGGAATGAACAACAATAACAAATTGTTTATTACTTTTTTGGGATCGGGTCGCTAACCATTGTGATATTTCCTTAAGGTTTGGAATCATTTACGTAACAATGTAGACATGTTCGGTGCATGTTTACTTGTTAAAGACAAAAGTAAACGCAAAAAAGGTATATCCTATGACAAAACAAGACTAAATGCTTTATGAATCTAGATCCCATTTATGTTGGGAGGGAAATCACTTTAAAAAAGGAATATGTGCTGTTAAAGGAAAGACTCGGTCAAAAAATCCAAGAGAAAGTTGAAAATATCACCCTGCTTGTACATTAATACTATTTATACCCGTTTAAAGAAATTGCACCGCAAAATGTATGACGCTGAAAATACAACGCCAAGAGATAAATATTATATAAAGCATTGGTCATCCGCATTTGCTTTTATTCATTGTTAGGTATAGAATAAAATTGCTTAAAGACACATTGTCTAATCATTTAGTAAGAAGGCGTGGAAATGAATATTTGACTAAAAGAGAGGAGATATGAGGTAAGATAATTGCAAACTGTCTTATATGACTAAATGTAATTTTTCCCTGTCTGGGTAAAAATAACCATAACCAAGACCATCAATAGATATCAAACACTTCGTGCATTTTTGGGCGTCATCAGTAGAAACAGAAATTGACGAGGGTATTTCCTTTGTCAATTTCCGTTTCCACGAATGACGTCTAGATATGGACGAGGGCATCACTCGTTAATTTCTGTTACCACAGATGAAACCAGAATATGCACAAAGTTGTTTGTAGATAATAGTCGGCTGTAACCGTAAATATTTAATTAAGACTATTATTCAGTTTGTTTCGTAAAAAGTTCTTTCCTTCTCTTATGAAGCAAATTATCAGCAGAATAATCCTTCCCATATTGACGGATATCGCAACTTCCGTAAGGAATGTTGTTTAACGCTAAGAATGAACAACAATGGTATCATTTATCAATTTCCTGAGGGTATAGGGTCACTGACCATGGCGATTTTTTCCTTAACCCTCATCCTACCAACTGGGGTCAATCTGACCCTACGCGTCATTTTCTGCGTGTCACATTTTTACCGCATTCACTCTGGTGTCCAAATTTTAGGAGTTTGTTGGTCTACAACAACTTTCTTCATGTCACGCAACATTTTCAGATTTTAGCATAATTTGAGTTTGTGATATTGATTTTTTTTTGCTGGGGTCCGTTTGGACCCCACTATAATTACTCTTTATTACAACTGTTTAAACTTATTCAAACCTTTTGTTTTAAAAAAATCTTCATCTGAAAAAACACTGGATGCATTTCAACCAAACTTCACAGGAATAATCCTACGACAACCCTGTCTGAGATTCCTTCCAGGAATTTTGATTTGATAAAAAATATCTGAGTTATCTGCCTTTAATTGTTCAAAATTGCGGTTTTGACTATTTTTTACTATTTTTACTCTCACACCAACAAATTTTAACTAGTCAAAACAAAACGTGAACAGAATCTTGGTGACTATGATATCTTGCCTGGGTGCAATTTTCAGCTTGATCGAAATCTTAGATCATGAGTTATATGCCCTCGAATTTTATGCAAAAATTGCATAAAGTGGTAAAATAAATACATCCCTATGGAGCGATTCAAGCCCTTTAGGGCCTTCTAGTTTTTCATTTCCGTATGTTTTTGTGCTATTATCATTTGTTAGTAAGCAATTTAACATTTAAAAAAAGAATATGTCTTTTGTGAAACTTATTTTTGTCATGAAATGCACAATTACGAGTGGGGTCCAAATGGACCCCAGTTTATAGGATGTGTATGTAAAATATGTTGGTAGGTTGAGGGTTAAGGTTGGGAATCGTTTATGTAGCAATGTAGACCTATTCGGTACATGTTTTCTCGTAAAAGATAAGAGCTAGCGCCAAAAATGATTGATTTGTTTTCAGCCATAAGAAAACAAAACTAAATGCTTAAAGAATCGGTCGCCTTCACTTTGGGAGAAAATTATCTTTTTTACGTGAAACGGGAATGGGTTCTCTTAAGAATTCAGCTGAAAGAATCTTAAAAGTAAAGAGTTGTTGATCTTTCACAGGAACCATTATTCTGACACGACTGTCATTTTAAGGTTGTCTACCCCTAATGCAATTCGCGCGACTTTCGGAATTATTCCGGCGACGTCGAAAACATTCGACGGTGGAACTTTCCACCGCCGAATGTTTACGACCGCGCCCGAGTAAGTTCGGATACGTAACGACGACACCCGAAAAAGCAGAATACCCGTAATGTGGCTTAGCAAAAATATTGAAGATTTTCTGCAATTCTGAGTTATGTTATTAATCACCGTGATAACATATAATGTTATTTAACTTTGGAAAAAGACAACTGTGACAGTACATGTCCTTGTTTTTTCAGGATCGCAAACCAGACAGTTTTCATTGGGGTGGGGTGCTGCTTCCTTAGAAATACAGTCGACACTCGTTATGTCGACATCGGATAAGTCGAATTTCCGCTTGTCTCGAAGTGAAAGTCTGGTCCCGTCCTCATCATTAGATATCAAGCAATTCAAACGAAATACGAGTGTAGATCTAGATCTAATTTGTTTACAGATAAAGCTATTGGAATATAGAAGGATAAGTATAGAAATCGCTCGTATCGAGCAATTTCTTTCCTTTTCCTACTTTATTTCAATAATAAACGAGTTACCAAAACTGATTAAATAATATTTTGATTGTTTTTTTTTTTTCAACCCGGATGAGTCGAACTCCGAATATGTCGATGTATTTTACGGCCCGTCTGACTTCGACACAATGAGTGTGGACTGAAGTGAATAATTTCTTAACTAATTACACAACAAATTACTCGTGTGTGTGTCCGAAATAACGTCACTGTTAACATAAAACTACTGCACCCTACTTTTTCATTTTCCACAATGTTTTCTCAAAATTTTATTTCGAAGGGCGTCAGAAAGCGTGACTGTTTAGGAATGGGTGGAATCGCAAAGAAGAATTCGAGGCCATTTATATCAAGCATAAAGGTTGCAGACTGGCGTGGATCGATAAATCGAGATGCACCCTTGGTAACATATGGTCACTAATGAATTGTTCTCGCTTTTATGTAACATTGCACATTTATTTGTAATTGTGCCGTTCCACAATCACAGCGTGCACAATTGAATGTGAATATTGAACGTCATCATATATTATTCATTTTATGTTTGCATAACGCAGTAACTTGATAATATACCTCACGATGAATGACCTGGCAGAGCAGCCCATGCTAATCGAATGGAATGCTCTGCCAGGTCAATTCTCGTCCGCTATACTAGTTAACGACAGTTAATTAATTGGATACAAGGTACCTACAGAAAGAGTCACAATTCAAGGGCTACATATAAGTGACGATATTTCCATAAAAACACTCTTATATTGTTATTTCAAATCCAAACCCTGTGATGTGGGTACTAATTTGAATAGATAGGAAGAAATGATTTCAATAAGTACTCACAGTATATATTTTGATGAGCAATAAATAAATAAGATATTGGATTTTAAAAATCCATTACGCCTCTTATCTGTGCAACATTTAATGACTTTAGATTCCATTTTTTTACAATGCAGCACAGAAAACTTTGAGACAAGTAGCATGTTCTTATTAGTCTTATTAGGGTTCTTAATTGAACTAAAATTTGACAATTCCTTTTCTAATGATTATTTGATTAAACATGTATATGTTTATTTCGTCTGTCATAATTTCTTATGTTTAACAGATGAAATCAAAGTCGTATCAGAGACATAATATACATAGAACATATATCTCTGCTTTCCAACGAAAACATCTTAACTGCAGTTTGTTTAAAAGCGACGATAATTATGTATATGGTCGTATCAACCTTATGAAGTTTTTTTTACAAATAAGTTTGAAAGCAAATTTAGAAAAATCATAATATGGGTAATTGATATTGAGAGAGTAATTAGATTTTCTATTTATCAAGTAACGTACAGCATGTTGTCTTTCCCCTTATCATTGCATACTTCTTTTTTCAATGTCAATACATGTTAAAAATTCTATTCTGTAGCTGTATAGAGTAAAACATATATTACGAAGCAACCTGTATATTTCAAAAAGAAATTTTCTTTAATACACAACCCTTTCCCAAACAAGTCATGATTCTGACGCATTGTATCACAGGCGATTTAGAAAAAGTAATTAGAGAAATAGGTAAATGCTTTATCGTTTGATTTCCTTAACCCATTACTAGACAGCAAAATTTAAGGCTGGTCTAAAGTGAAATGTGTTGCAGACGACAATTTCAAGTTGATGAAATTTCGAAAAATGTTCCATTTATGATTAGAATACAGTGTGGAAAATGAAGAAATTGCTTGTCACAAGCAATTTCTTCATTTCCCACAATGTTTTCCAGAGCCTTTATCTTGTAGGGCGTCAAAATGTGTCACCGTTTTGGAATGGGTTACGTGTTTCTCAACAAAATAGACTACTCCCATTTGAAAGGAGCACAGACGACAAATTAAGCGTTATTTTGCTAATGAAATAATATTATAGGTGGGAAAGCGCTCAGAGAAGATTTTTATCGATATTTTTTCAAAGCTGTTTGTAATACAGACATAGAACCAGGGATGTTTTGCAGAAATTCTTGAAAATTCAATAATTGAATCAAATAAATTCAAAATTGCACAAGATCGTATCATCATTAAAAGACTTAGTGTCTCTATGATATTATTTGATGAATAGCCAATAAAGATTCGAAATTTGAAAAGTTCCATGTTTTCTGTAACTTTGAAAAGTGTCTATACATGTATTTTTTTTTTAATTATTCAAAAAAAACTTTGACTCACCAAATGGCATATAAGTAGTTATATGAATGAATATCCCACTAATAACTATGTATTATCCGATTTGTTATTATCCGAGAAATATTCAGACTAATATCCAATAAGCCATGATGCGATGTGTGCGAGTGAGAGAGCTCCGACCAAATATTAGATATATCCACCGCACTGTATCGTATAAATAAAGGCCAGCCAATCGGACGAATTGGTCGTCATGGAAAGTCGGTCGACAAATGACATATTTCGACGGTGTTGTTGCAAAACCTCCTAACTCCAGGTTGAATCAAGCTGGAGATACGAGGTTTTGCAATTACAACGACAAATTGCTAAGAAAACCTATGTATGGTGTAAGTCAAAAACACAAAATTCGTGGTTTTTCAACAAAAACCTCGTAAACTGCAGTTTTTTTAAACTGCATTAACGACGTTTTTGTTAAAAGCAGCCATACATTATGAATTCGAGTGCACCTTGCTACGTGCACCATGTGGCATAAAGCGACTGGAGTAGCATATTTGGCGACACATCAACGACAACAAAAAATCTTCAATTGTTTTGTCAACACATGACTGATTTGATTTTTTTTGAGGCAGCGGTGTACGGATGGTGTTTTACCACATCAAGCGAATCCGTAGTATATGTCCGCTTTTTTACTTCAAATGTTGTTGTTGTTGTTGTTGTTGTTGTTGTTGTTGTTTTTCAAATCGGTTACGTATTTAAACAAAATTTGAAATATATCGAAGATTTTATGTCACTTTATTCACCGCCATGAGAACCCCCCCCCGCCCCGAGGGTATCCCCGGCCACAGAGAGCCTACTACACATCTATAAACATGGCTGGGTGTTCCGGGAAGAGTGGACTTGCGACTCCACCCGTTTGACTCTGTTCGGTACATAGTACTTTTAAAGAGACACCCCATAGAAATTTGCTCATAAAAATTACTGTTATATCTTTATTTGAAAGAGCATGGGTTTTTTTTACTTCCTTTATAAAAATCTGATAATTTCGAAAACTTTCTTCATTTTCCACAATGTTCTCCAAGTTTTTACCTTGTTGGGCGTCAAAAGGCGTCTCGGCATGGTAATGTGTTAAACTGCAGTTACGACATTTTCGAACAAAATCAACAATATGTTCTATATATACTACAGGAATAACTTTAAAGGCAAGTGGTCATGGCCGCTAATCTGTGTGTAAATAACATACTAACTATTGCTAATAGTCTGTCAATGATTATCGAATGATTATACATTTGCAAGTTGTCGTGTCAAAGTGAGTCGTAGGGCATGTTATTGTATCTCGAGATATCCGGAATTCGATCTATGAGATCGATTTTCAGCTTCTGTCAAAACAATATCTAACCGTTTTGTTGCTCTTTAAGTACATTTTTATTTAAATATACTAATTTAGTAAAAAAGGTAAAAAATGCCGTGCTATTTTGTATGATATTATAAATCATATACATACATGTAGGCCTATCTCCATTATTTTCTTTTGACTGTGTAGGACAGTTTCAAAATCAAAATAAATTGAGAAAGAGTTAAAAATGTACGAGGTTTAAATAAAAGACCGAGTCCTAAATCCTCTTTATTTAGCTTCCTTAACCCATTACCATTATGTAAAATGTTTGACTTGTCCAAATTCAAAGATGTTGCAGATGACAATTTCAAGTGAATGGGATTTTAATTTTTTGGCTTTTTCGTTGAAAACATTGTTGGAAATTAAGAAGCTGCTTGTGACAAGCAATTTCTTAATTTCCAACAATGATTTCCAAAGTCATTATCTTTTAAGGAGTCAAAAAGAATCACAGTGTTGGAATGGGTTAAAAGATCATTCTCGAAGATTTTTACGACTGTACTACTCACGATAACAAAGTAAAATATTTGGTACTTACGCAATCAAGCCAGAGTAACACTTGGACGATGTGATTAGGAACTGAACAACTTCGTCGATGTCGAGAAAAGGCATCGAGAGGCGTTTATTTCATTTTAAATAGTACTACAACCATCCTATTGTCGTTTTTCAACAAAAACCTCGTAACTGCAGCTTAAAACAAGCTGCAGTTACGAGGATTTTAATGAAAAGCAGTCTATAATCAAAGAGGTGGTCAACCTCATTTACGTATTTAAACCTTTCCCGAACAACACCTGGTTACAGTCACGCCCCTTTTAAAAAGCCAATCGTTATAGAGGCCAACATTGGTATAGCTCACGATAAATGACCTGCCAGAGCAGCTCATGTTAATCGACAGAGATACTCTGACAGGTCTTTATCGTTAGCTATATAACACGGTAGGAGAATCAATCGTTGGCAATAGGTATAGATTTTGTGCTAAAAATAGAGTGGGTTTAACGTTATGCATTGATAAACCGTCGGTGTTGTTATAAAATCTCGTAACTAAGGCTTTAATCAAGCCGTAGTAACGAGATTTCATAACAACAGTTACGAAATATGTAGTATTGTTTGTCCGAAATTACATCACGGTTTACATGATAAAAATCGAACGCTACACATAAGCCTCTATTATAACCCGTCATGCGTATTAGTAAATCGTAAGTCTTCGAAATCTCGAAGACTAACGATTTATAGCGAAGCACGACGGGTTACAAAAGAGGCTTTATTACATGTACATTGAAAGCAGATTAAAAGTATGAATCTCTTTCGGGATAAGTACGTTCTCCTTTGAAAAGGTTTGGAATTTCTGAGTGTATACTTTTACTTGCGTCACACACGCTTTTCGCACGTACTCAGTCTTTTATCTTACGTGCTCCTGACAGTGTAAAAGACGCAGATTGGTTGTATAGCGAGGGATTGTCTGGTCAAGTCTTCGCTACGTCAATGGCAAAGAATTTTGTGCTAACAATAGACTAGGTTTAACGTTATGTTTTGATAAACCGTCGGTGTTGTTATAAAATCTCGTAACTACGGCTTAAATCAAGCCGTAGTTACGAGATTTTATAGCAACACCTACGAAAAACTATTTTGTTTGTCCGAATTTACGTCACGATTAACTGGATAAACTCGTTCCCTATTCTGACTCGTGCTAGTGTTCACCAAAGAAGTACATGTGCGTTATATTGCACGACTACGCCTCAATTTTAGACGCGGACTGCTCACAGGAGCACGTACGACCGGTTGTAAGAGAGGCTTTAACTGTAGCTTTAAAGAACTGCTGAATATCACACATTACCTGCTTAATCGGCCCTTAGGCACAAGCTTGACTAGAAACATAATTGTCTGAAATACTTTAAGAATACAATGCGCCGATTCAGGCATTTTTCCTAGAGGCGACAGATGCTTTTCGCGGACTGACTGAATTGGCACATGAATAAAAATCGGTAATTTGGTAATTTGTGCTCAGTGAATCAGTGCACTAATTGTAATAAATAAACCAGCTGGCACTTGGCAGATATCTGTCATTCTAGACTATTCTGAATCTGAATTTGACAAACTTAGGTTATGTAAGAATTGTAAAGCCCAGTGTTTTGCGTCATTTGAAAAATGTTAGTACGTAAAAAAAAATATCATGCCCTGTCAGCGATTGCAATTTACGTAAACTGTATAGCTGACGCATCCGAATAATTTTTATAGGTATACTTTTACCCTTTTCACAAAGCAAGAGCAGACTGTGAAGTCTGTAATAGAAAGGCTTTCAAATATTGAACATTTGGTTGTGGAAGCGACCACCGTCTCAGTCTATACCCTTTTGAAATAGCGAATCACCAAAAAAGTCCCCTAAATTTGATGCGGACCATCTTAATGATGATGATCAGCTATTGGCTCAAATGTTGTGCTAAATATAGAACGGTTTGTACATGTAGTGTAATCATTCTGTTTTTCCGATTCTACTTGAAAACATCAATACCCATTGGATGTGGTATTTGACTGGTGCGAGAAACATCAGGACCATGATATAAAGTTCACCAGCTTTCGCACTGTGACTTAAAAACGCGGCAGAAGGAGGTTGATCTGAGGCGCGTTCTTAAGAGCGAGATTTTTTTTTAAACTAGAGATGCTCCATATGTTCCATACTTCATGTAAATGACGTCATGATGACGTTATTTGTATGAAGTATGGAGCATCAACATTGTACCATGGAGCATTCGGAACAACTCGGTCAATGCTCACCTAAATTGTTTCTAAAGACTTAACCGGGGGTTCTGCACGAAGTAGACGGTCATATGGCGCCTCCCATAGAAAAATCTTGCTCTAAAGAACGCTTTATCCAAAAACATCTTAAGAAATCTCAAGATATCTCAAGAAATCCCTCTCTAAAAAAGGCGCCACTGCACTTCTCGGTGGCAAACATGTTATCACGTGTATGGCTATGGTAAATTGTCGGGGAACAGAAACGAGAAGGAGTAAAAAGGGTCTATTCAATTTTACTTGCTTGCACAATTAATTCCTTAATAAGACCGGGTTTTGACGTCCCCGAGAAAAACATGAGGACAAAAGAAGAAAATTCTGATAAACAACATTTTTCTGCTTTAGTCTAAAACATTTTCAGTGAAATTATTAAAAAACTTTTCATTAACACCCATTTCGTCTTCTACAGTTACTTTAACCCATTACCACACAATAACTCTATTTGAATCCCCTCAAAATAATGGCCTTGGAAAACATCATGGAAAATGAAGAAATTGCTTGTGACAAGCAATTTCTTCACTTCCCACAATATTTTCCATCCAAAAAGACATAAAGATTAAAAATTCCATTCACTTGAAATTGTCGTCTGCATGATCTTTCAATTTGGACCACCCTAAAATTTTGTCGTTTGGTATTGGGTTAAAACCTGAACAGTCCAAGATTGTGTTGTAGCTGTAGCATTTCAAAATTATGCTGTTTTTAAAGCTGGAGGGTAACAGATGGTCTAATTGCAAAAAATGTTTTTTTTTTTAAAAATATGCAAAACTTTTGTGTTGGGCACCTCAGAATGGTTAATAATGTGCCATTCAGACAGAGATTGAGCCGATAAGAGAGATAGCCGAATTTAGGGAGAATCCAAACCCAAATTCAACTCCCTCACAGATGCGGTTGAATTTATTTTTTAACTGTCACGCATGCGCATACAGCGCGGACCAAGATTCAAACGAGATTCATACTTGAATTTCAATATGACGTTATCATGTATGTTGTGACGTCATTTAAGAAAGTCGCATGTCCTACTGTTTTGACCTACTTTCGACATCGCTTCATGAATTTGGAATCAAATTGCGAAAAAATGAGCCGTTGCTTCAATAGTTTGTCGTAATCATTTAATCAGGTCATATAAAGCTTAAAAAGTGTACATTTCGTTTGTTTTTTGACAAATTTTGGGTCCAAATCTGGGAAATAGCAGCTTTCATTCCAAATTGTAAAAAAAATCCCCTCTGACGTAAAGTGAACGTAATTTGCCTAAATGTTTACAAGGGTTGAAAGTGCACTGGTTTACCAGTGTTCCTTTACACATTTTAGTGGCAATATAATCGACGATGTTTGTTTTTAGATTTTCTACTAACAGACAATTATCTTTTGACTATAGGGACATGGTTGTGGCAAAAAAAGAAGCTATTGTATTTTGCTTCGATATTTTAGTGTGTTTTATTGTACATATAACTATTTTAGCAATTAATAAATTGTAGAAGTATAGACTGTTGTTTTTGTTGAAGGATAGATAAATACAATCTACACCATTCTCGAGCATATTTATATGACAGGCATAGGTTCAAACGAAGCCTTACCTTTCATTATTACAAAGCAAGACATCCAAACCAATGACGTTGTTCTTTGACAATATGCGTGGCAGATACATAATAGCAGGCTTGGCATTTTGTATAGAATTGCTCCTCACAAAAGCACAAATAAGTCCTCGTCTTAATTAATTCCGTTGTTATCTTATGACTTTCCTATAATAATTCTAGATAGTCATTGGAGTTGAAACTTTCGAACGTCGCCAAGAAATACATGTAGCTCGAAAACGAAAAGAAAAAATACTTACTCGTAATGTAGGCCTATGATCTACATGATTTAATCATTTCCAAAACAATGATTAATAGAAAAAGATTGGAAAATAATGAGACAAAAGAAGAAAATGCTGATAAAAATCATCATTTTCTCAATTTGTCACAATATTATCTGTGTTATTATGTTCACATATTTTATCCTTATTAAAACCTATTCTGTCGTATGTAGCTTCTTACCATTTAATTTTGTATCGTTTGGGAAAGAGTTAAAGCGAGAGAAATGATTGTGGGGATTATTAGTGCAGGACTAAGTCGTTTGGATTAGCTAGCACTTGGCAGATTCCATTTGAGCCGGGATCTGGAAAAAAGAGTCGTTTAGAAAAGGGTTAAAGCGAGAAAAATGGTTGTGTGGATTATTTTTGCAGGACTCAGTGACTCGGTACACAAGTCGTTTGAATAAGCTAGCGCTTGACAAATTCCATTTGAGCCGGGATATTGAAAATAAAGTCCCTTATAGCATTTGAAACAGTCATGTTTCAAGATCAGCCAGAACGTAAATGGAGACTAGTAGAGACCAATGTTGCTCTTTTACTTTATTGCTACAATCCACAAGGAAGCTATTGGAGAACAATGTGGGTCCTGATCATACTGCGTGTTTACGCAGGCTGATCTGGGACCATGTTGGGCTCAAAAGCCTTAAAAGATTTAAGGAACCTTTTTCCAGATTCCGACTTATTATTTTGGACAATCCCAAGATCTGTGCTTGACAATCTACGGTCAAAAACGTGCGTAAATCAGTGTTTTGCGTCAATTTCAAGATATGTTTGTGAAAAGGGAAAATATCGTACCCAGTCAGTGAACCAAAATATGCTAAAAGTGCAAAACTTACGCATTCTGAACAGTTTTCAAAGGTCACATCGCAACCATTTCCAAATCAATACCATTTTATGACGTCCCTAATAGTTCAGGCTTGGGAAAACAAGGAGACAAATTATTAAAATCTGTAATCAAATATAGGTAGTCATTTGAGGCGCCGTTGTCTAGTGGTAGGATGTGACCTTTGGGACCGAGGGTCCTATGTTTAAATTCCGCAGCGCCATGGAATTCTTTATAATTGTCGACTTGAAACTCAGAGATCATGGTTAAAGCGTAGAGTCGGTTGAATGCTATTCAATTCTTGGAAGCAGATTTTAAATCGAATATTTAACTTAAAGGGACATTTCATTCCAATTTCAATTTTTTAAAGTATGTTTTGATGCCAAGATTGGTTATTCTAATGAGTATAAATACTATTAGTTTTTTTAAGTTGTTGCCAATAAGCGAGAAACACGCATTTAAAGTTGGGACATAATCGATAAATTGCATATAAATCCGAACTGTTGTCCACGACAATTTGTTCAATTTTAACACAAAAATATGAATTTCTCGTAAACGGCGCAATATTTTGGCTTGAAATTTTCAGAATTTTCATAAGGAAATATGCTCTTTCCGATACAATTAAAAGTAAAATTTATGACAAAAAATTCTGAAATGTCACTTTAAAATCTAATTAACTTATACCTCAATATTATCTACGTTATATTTTGCAAGAATTTTATCTTCATAAATGTCCATTTCTTGAGTGCACAGTTTTCAAATTGGAACGAGTTAGTTTTTATCCGCTAGGGGAAAGGGTAAATGTAAATTATCGCTGACCAACCTGAGCCCAAAGCATGCCCTTTTGCAAGGCAGTTTAGCACAAATTAAACATTGGATTTACGTGCAATCTTAGTCTTTTCATAACATAATCTTAGACTGGGCACTGCTTCACCCTTTTCCAAACAAGACCTGGTTTTGACGTCCCTAATAGAATAGGCTTGAGAAAACATTGAGACAAAAGAAGAGACTGCTGATAACCAGCAGTTTCTCATTTTGCCTCAATATTGTCTTGGCTTTTTGTACACGAATTCCTTATTCATCAACATCAATTCTGTCGTCTGCAGCAGCTTTTACATTGGGCCTGCCTAAAATTTTGTCGTTTGGGAAAGGGTTAACATGCGAATGCGTTACACATCAAAAGCAATGTAACTGGAGTCTGTTTATTTTTTTTTTATTGTAATCGTTATATTTGGTCCGAGAAAACAGTCCCAGATGACATCCGAGACCAGTCTGTGATCAAATACTGTCTGATTGGGGCCAATACTGCTGACTGCTATCGTTCTTAATTCAGTAGCAGTTCAACAGATTAGTGTCCAACATGTAAATAGTTTTAAATAGTTTTTTTTTTTTAAAAAAACTAGTTCAGACAGTGTTCTAGGTTGTAAGTCTGTATAGACAAAGAGCTCATTAATCATAATTTGATTAATTAAAATACAATCTAGGAAAGTAAAGTTGTAAAACTTTTTTTTTATTTTCAAAATGTCAGTGTAAATAGACTAGCTGATTTTTTTAAAAAAAATGAATAATAAGAAAGCTTTATCAATGTAATATGATTGACTACATGTGTTATAAGACAATTTAAGATTGCAAATACCAAATATAATACGTGTAATAAGAAAAAAGTGTTGAAATAACGCGAAATACTAAAGAAGAATTCCGGAAGTGGAAACATTCAACGAGGGAAAACAAACAGAAAGGGCCAATAGAAGCTAAGATTAGCTTATGCACCTGATGCAATAGGCCTCTACCAACTATATGAACTATATGAAATGGTGCTTTGTTATGGTGGCTACAGGTCATTAAACAGCAGCTGATATATGCATCAACAATCATGTTGGGATCAAAAGCATTAACCCATTACCAATCGACAAAATTTAGAGTGTTCCAGATTCAAAGATGTTGCAATCGACAATTTCAAGTTAAGAAAATTTAAAATCTTTAAAACTTGGTCATTTTTTGTTACAAAACATCACTATTGAAAACATTGTGGAAAATGAAGAAATTGCTTGTGACAAGCAATTTCTTCATTTACAACAATGTTTTCAATAGTGATTATCTTGTAAGGAGTCAAAAAGAGTTATTGTATGTGAATGGGTTAAGGGACTTTATTTCAAGATCGCGAATCTATTTTCTTTTATTTAAAAAAAAACAAAAAAACTAACAGTGTTAGAATGATTGTTATCAGTTTTTCGTTCCCTCCACTCTGATTGGAACATGAAAAGCAAGGCCAGTATGGAAAAAGAATGCATCAGTTTGACAAAAGTGAAAAGTTTGCTAATAAGTATCTACGTGAATTCTGACCTTTTGCTATTTTTCTTGTCTGTTTAACGTTTTCCTAAAGACATGGCTTTGACTTCAAAGACTATCTATCTATAAAGCATTTGGAAAATACTCAGATAAAAAAAACAAAAATTCCGTCAGCAATGTTATCCCACAATGTTATCTTCATTTGTGAATACGGAAATAATTTTTTTGTTCAAATTTTATTTCTCGCCTCCAACTTCCTTTTTGGTATTGTTTGCGCCTTAGCTGTTTGGAATGGGTTTTATAGCATGACAAAGGTTGAAAATCAACTCTGTACTTTTATGGGGAAAAACATTAACTCCTAGTTTTCCATGAAGCGCACGCAGTTAAAGAAAAATACACTTAGAAGCATTCCTAACGCAACACATAGATTTTTCACCATAACTAAAAATTAAAGAAGTATATTTCACCGGTTTGAAAACGATTTGAAGCAGAAAGGGTTAAAAGACGAATGGAATTTGATTAATGCGAATGGTCTTAGAAAATCAGCTTATACAAAAATATTTACGACCAACCAAAATTTTGATTGACCATCAATTTACTTTTTTATCACTGACAGATGAATCTTAAAATCTCTAACAAATCCAGTAAATTCCTGTCATTTTTTCCACCATCTGATTGAAATTGGTCAGGTTTTGATAAACTTATTGATGATTATTGGCAATTATTTGGTCCCGTGATTCCCCGCTATGTATAAATTACAGACAACAACATTTTTGACATCGGGTTTCGCTAGCATTTGATAGCTCATGAAAAATAACCTGGCAAAGCATCTCTAGCTTTTAGCTATAGATGCTGTGCCAGGTCATTTATCGTGACCTAAACATGACTAAGGTAAAAAATAACCAAGGATTGACGTCAATAAGCAAACAACAGAAAAAACCAAACCACTGGCATTGTTCTTTGACGAAATTCGTGACTTTGTATAATAGCTGACTTAGCTTATTGTATAGAATGCTTTGTTACAAAAACATTCGCGCTAGTATTTTAATTAAATATTTTAACATAAATTTTGTTATTGTCATATATGTAGGCCTATGTCAAGTAATTGGGATCGCCAATAGTTCAAACGTTCAAGCACCTCTAGGAAAATCTCGCGAATACGTGAGCAAACCCACAGTTACCATGGAGAAGAAACATTATAACGTTGTTATTTCAAACCCAAAGCCTATGTTGAGTGTACTCATTTACATCGTCTCTACGAGATGATTCCAAATACATGTTGTACCAACAAAATTGAGTTTGATTAACTTAACCATTGTTCATATTTTATTTTTAATAATACCATTTCTCATCTGAATCCATACCAGATATCTCTCGATTGTGGGTTTGTGAAAATATACGTGCTAACTTAAACCCTTCAATAGGGCAACACAGTTATAAAGATTGGTCCAAATTATAAAGAGAATATTCGTGTAAGATTCTGCAGACTATTTATTAATTGTGACAGGTTTTCATTCATGCTTAAACAGTACAAATATGCGTTCGTTCAATCCAGAACGTTCCAAAAATGTGTTGATAATGATTGCATTTCTGCACAAAATGTACAGAAGCCATATAAGACAAAATGATATAATTTTATTACAAAAATTACCGTCTATTTCCTCATTGATTTCCTGGCCTTTGTGTTTAGAAAAGCGGAACTATGGCTTTGCTTTGGCAAGAGTTGAATAATAGGTTAAAGTGTATTTTTGGAAAAAAATCCGCTTCCCTTTTTGTCCGTGTCACTTTAAAGCCGAATAAAAGCCTACTACAACTAAACTGACACGATTTAAAAACGCAAAAAAAAACTTTTACAAATGGTATCTCCTACATCTTACAAAACCGATGTATAGGCATATAAAATTGTAAATGTTACAATTATTAACATAACAAGACAGAAAATGACCTTTAAAACCACGAATAATGCCAGAATGGACGTCAGATTATGCCAAAATGCACGTTGCGTCAAGAGCCTGGCATCGAACGACGACGACAGCGAACCCCGTGTTTTCTTTGGCGATTTATCACCATGTCGCGAAGTATAGGTCGCCCGCGATTACCAACCATCGAATTTGCTGCAGGCCGAGCCGTCACAAATGTGTTGCGTTAGTGACGTTAACGTATACAATTATGTTGACGAACAGTTGTTACACACAGCTGACCGGGACGTGGGTGGTCTGTAAATCTTCCCGTGTCGTTTACACGTCTCATAAACCTTGGAACCGTCGATTCGGCTACATTAAAGCGTCTAGCTACCTTCATTTGCGAAACACCTCAAACCAAAAGCCAAAAAACTCGGTTCCTTTTTCGCAAAGTAAGCCCCAGCATTTTGTACACAATTTTCTTTTGTTGTTCTCGTATGTTTTCAATTAGTAAATCAAAGTGGCAATTTGTACACAAAAAATCATAGTGATTTCATACGTGTTCTGAATGCACGAGACACACGAGTATTTAGTGATGGGCGGTTCAGACGTACAGATAGTGTACAGAAAACACGACAAAATCGCTGGGGCGTGAAGGGTATACATTTTCTCATACATCTCCCCAAATATGGTGCCGATCAAGGTAATAGGAACGGAATGGTTAATGAAAACGTGTTTTGCGTTCTTAAATCGTGTCAGTTTATAATATATTTGTAACGAAATAAGCAATCTGTAAGGTAAATTTATTCAAACGTCATAATTACACGCTATTGCGTTTTCCCTACAAATAGTTCAGTAATATTTTCTTGCATTCCTTTTATATTCGAATACTATGATACAAGTCTCTTTGATGTGTGTTAGGTTATTTGTAAAATGTGAATATACCTTGCATAAAGACCAGTGACATGTCAAATGAAATCAGTAATATTTCATGGCGGATAATCAAACAATTTCATAAAATCATCGATAATTTTGTTAACACTTCTGACCAATTTGAATTCGGTTTGAAGCAGAGAAGGGTAAAAACGCTTGGAATAAGCTGGATGTGTACGACATTTTACGAGCTGATAAAAAACAAATGACCAAACGCCGACTGTCAATCAAAAACGTCGATTAGCCAAAGGACGATCAGAAAAATGTCATGCCCCAATTGTTCTTCGTTGCACGTGCTTTTGTATCGATTTATCGACTGAAATCAAAACATTCGACATGCCAATGGCAAATAATTTTGTGCTAACAATAGACTAGGTTTACTGTTATGTTTTGATAAACCGTCGGTGTTGTTATAAAATCTCGTAACTACGGCTTGATTCAAGCCGTAGTTACGATATTTTATAACAACACCCACGAAATACTATTGTTTGTCCGAAATAACGTCATTGTTAATTCAATAAAATCGTTCCCTATTAACGATCATATCCCCATTGCTTGTCTTAAATTCTATGTTGGGCGGAGCGATCTGTCGATTGGCGTTTGGTCAATTGACGACCAACCAAATGTCAATAATTCTAATCAGCTAATTTAAAAAGGATCGTTCGCACTCAGTGTTTTTCCACCTTCTCTGCTTCATCCTTTTGTTAAATCGGTCACATATTAGCATAATTATTTAAGAAATATAGATATTGTATGATCATGTGATTCCCTGCACTAGAACAGCAGTACTTAATGAGTTACAGAAAAACACAACAAAGACCCGTTTCGCTTTTTGATATAAATCACGGTGGAAAATCACCTGATGCAACAATTTCAGAATATCTTCAATAATTTTGTTAATATGGGACCGATTTGAATTCGATCTGAAGCAGATAAGATGGACAGACGTCACGCATTACATGAGCGTGTTGGGTTTTTGAAAAATCAACCGATGAAAAAGTTATTGAAGATAAACCAAATTTTTGTTTGTCTTCAATAACTTTTTCATCAGTCGATTTTTCACAATCAACCACGTACAGCTTACTTCTGACATGTTCCAAACTTCTCTATTTCAAACCGAATGCAAATTGGTCAAGTATTGACAAATATACTGACGATTTTCTGAAATTCTAAGTCACTTGATTAACCATCGTGCAAATAGTCGTATTTATAAACGAATAAGCAGCACTTAAACGGTCCACGTTTCAGAAACAAATTACTAGGAAATAAGACAATACCTATAAGAAGATTAGTCCCCCTATTCGTTATTTGTCAGGAAATATAAAAGATAATCCGAAAAGCGGATTTACATTTACATAGATACCATTAACCGAGTTCAAAGGTCAATTTTCGGCCATTGTGGTGATTGAGAGGATCTTATGGATACTATGGAAAAAAGAATCATATGACAGAAAAACAGATAACAGGAGCTTCGCAGAGCGGCACATATACGCCCGAGAGCGGCTTGTCAGTAAAATTGGCCGGGTTTTTTTTCAATTCAAGGGCAGATAATTCAAACATGAAATATTATCAAAATTTTGTATGCATAACAAGACACCATAAAGATTCATTGTGGCTAGTTTGATTAAATTCTGGTTGAAACTGTAGGAGTTGCACACACGAGAAAACAGGCATTTCAAAACATAGGGGGTTTTCCCTTAAATTCAAGGGCAAATAATTCAAGAGCGAAAATAGTTTTCAGAATTCCGTAAGCGGTGTGCACAACTAGATACCAAGGAGATTCATTGTGGCAAGTTTGATAAAGTTCTGATCAAAACTGTTGGAGGAGTTGCGCACACAAGAAAATGGGCATTTTTAATTCAAGGGCAGATAAATCAAGAACGATAGGAGTTATCTGAATTCCATAAGCGGTTTGCACAACTAGACACCATGGAGATTCGTTGTGGCAAGATTGACTAAATCCGGGTCAAAACTGTAGGAGAAGTTGCGCACACAAGAAATTGCTAATGGACGAACAGACGGACAGACGGATGGACGGACAGACGAAGAGACGGACGACCGGGGCCATAACATAATACGACCCTTAGGATGTATAACAAGAATTGTCCGCGGACAATAAAGCTCGCCCAAACGAGAGCTTGTCACAAAGAAAAGTCATTTCCTAGGTCAAGGTAAAAAGGTCATGGCCCAAAATGAAATTTTATAAAAGTAGGTCAAGCTCCATGGTCAAGGTCACAAGGTCACAGGTCATGGTCAAATGTGAACTGTGTTGGAATGAGGTGTCGGTGTGTGAAATATCAAGGCTGTAGGTGTAAAAGGACATGGAGTTATAGGCCAAGTTAAAGTTTTTTGAAAGTAGGTCAAACTCCAAGGTCAAGGTACAAGGTCACCGTCAAATGTGAACCGTGTTGGTAGGTGTCCATGTGTGAAATATCAAGGCTGTAGGTGCAAAAGGACATGAGATATAGGCCAGATGAAAGTTTTTTAAAAGTAGGTCAAACTCCAAGGTCAAGGTCACCAGGTCCAAGGTCATGGTCAAATGTGAAAAGTGTTGGTAGGATGTGTCATTGTGTGAAATATCAAGGCTGTAGATGTAAAAGGACATGAGATAAAGGCCAGGTTTAAGTTTTTTTAAAAGTAGGTCAAACTTCAATGTCAAGGTCACCAGGTCCAAGGTCATGGTCAAATATGAAAGGTCTTGGTGGGAGGTGTCCATATGTGAAATATGAAGGCTGTAGGTGTAAAAGGACATGAGCTATAGGCAAGGTTAAAGTCTTTTAAAAGTAGGTCAAACTCCAAGGTCAAGGTCACAAGGTCCATGGTCATGGTCAAATGTGAATTGTGTTTGTAGGAGGTGTCCATGTGTGAAATATCAAGGCTGTAGGTGTAAAAGGACATGAAATATACTAGTAGGCCAGGTTAAAGTTTTTTAAAAGTAGGTCAAACTCCAAGGTCAAGGTCACAAGGTCCAAGGTCATGGTCAAATGTGAATGGTGTTGGTAGGAGATGTCCATAAGTGAAATATCAAGGCTGTAGGTGTAAAAAGACATGAGATATAGGCCAGGTTAAAGATTTTTAAAAGAAGGTCAAACTCCAAGGTCAAGGTCATGAGGTCAAAGGTCATGGTCAAATGTGAATGGTATTGGTAGGTGGTGTCCATATGTGAAATATCAAGGCTGTATGTGCAATAGGGCATAAGATATAGGCCAGGTTTAAGTTTTTTAGGCCAGGTTAAAGTTTTTAAAAGTAGGTCAAACTCCAAGGTCAAGGTCACAAGGTCAAAGGTCATGGTCTCAAATGAAAGGTCTTGGTGAGAGGTATCCACATGCGAGATATGAAGGCTGTAGGTGTAATATGGCATGAGATATAGGCCAGGTTAAAGTTTTTTAAAACGGTCAAAAAGTGGGTCAAACTCCAAGGTCAAGGTCACAAGGTCAAAGGTCATGGTCTCAAATTAAAGGTCTTGGTTAGAGGTACCCACAGGTGAAATATGAAGGCTGTATCTCTAACAGGGCATGAGATATGGGCCAGGTTAAAGTTTTTGCGGACGCTGACACCGACGCTGACGCCGACGCCGACGCCGACGCTGACGCCGACATCCGGGGGTATGACAATAGCTCTTCCGAGACTATCGTCCCGGGCGAGCTAAAAAGGAGAATGCATTCTGCCTTTAAATTCAAACACTATTTGATGATAACCAATTCTAAATGTGTCGAAGAGACCAATCAAATGAATGCCCATAACAAAGCGTTTGGTGAAAATGAAAGGCTCTTTTGGAATTTTGAAAAGCGAATATCCTCTTACCTGAAGCTTTGTATGTGACATTTAAGACCAACGTTAAACCAAAACAACAAGGGTATATACGCCATTCAACGGGTCTTTCCTTTATTATACCGACCCCACCCACACGCATGCACACACACACACCTCGAAAACAGTGATATTACACATAATGTTCTTGTAATTTGAAAAGTTCTGGAGAAAGGCCGTTCACGTGAAAATGCGAAGCATTGAAATTATAGCGGCTTTTTTGAGAAACAACTTATGTAGGCCTACATGCTCCATGGAAAATGCTAATGATATGAGTACGCGAAGTTTATATCAATTTAGTTACTGGATAAGCAACAAAGCCAAAATTACACTTTGAGCCTGTAACTTTTACTTTTCAACCACTTTGCTTTTAAAATCTGAAAGTGACATTTCACATTTATTTTCATTAAATTTTCTTTTTTTATCTGGGGAAGCAGATTTTCTTATGAAAATTCTGAAATTTTTTATGTTGAACCGTTTACGAGAAATATATATTTTTGTGCTAAGATAAAACAAATTGTTGTGGAAAACAGTTCAGATTTATATGTAATTTGTCATTTCTGTCTCAACTTTAAAGGCGTATTTTTCGCTTATAAATAACAACTTAAAAATGGATAGCATTTCTACGCATTAGAATAACCAATCATTGCATCAGGACATACTTTAATAAAATGAAATCGGAATATTATGTCCCTTTAATGGACGAACTTTACTTTAATATAGAAACCACTCTACAATTATCATATTTACGTACATTTTGATACCACATACATGTATGATAATTTTTGGGGTATTAAGTGTACATTATTTTCTTGTGCTGAAATACACACTTTCTTTTGTGTGTCAGTATATTATCGGTGTGACAGTAATTGAGAATTGTCCTTAGCATGAGTAGATGTACCGACTTTACGTATTCGCTAACTTTTCACACAAAGATAAATAATTATTTGCACAACCGCAAAATATTTGAGTTCCATTTTTTTATTTCCTTCTACAGCTTCAAATTGTTCTACGGAGAAGCCCGATATCGTAAATAGACTGGTTATACTTGCAAATCCAAAGCAGTGACTCGGTGCATTACTTGTAACACATGACTAAGCTTGCACATGTCGGCAGTGTGTAGCTATTTTAGTTGCGCTGGATACTGATTTTGACAATACAAGGTCGAGTTGTGCGTCAACAAAAGATTGTGTGGGTTTGAAAATTGTACAAACAAGCGAAAAACACGAGAGTTGATGCGGTCGACAAATTAATTAATGTCCATAAAGATAGGATTGTCGCTTAACATAGCACAGGAAATATTGAAGAAAAAGAAGAAAAAGCCAATCATCATATTTTTCCGATCTTAGTTTTCTCTATAATAGGATGTAAAAACCAAGTTTCGTTTGGTAAAGGGTTGCTGCATTATCGCCATTATCTTAGTCGCCAACCATGATAATAGACATTTTCACATTCGGTAGAAATGGGATTAAACGATGGACAACAACATGGTAAACAGACTTCGTCATTGAATTGTAGTAGAAAATGAGATAAATGTCTTCGTATGAGTACTTCTCTTTGTTAACTATAGTTTAATGATATGTGGCTTCTCACTACAAATGCACATTGTCATACGCATCTCTGGTATCGATACCCCGGTCAAACATCAATAATTCATTTTCAAATGTTAATTGTTTCGCCGCGATTGTCATGGCATTTAAAGTATGTGGTTTTCACAGTATGGAAGTGAATTCTGCCTTTTGGACCAAACTGTTGGCATTTTTCATCTAGATGAATTAAGAGTTCCACTTCATTTTATTTATTTATAGTTTGCAATCTCAATTATTACAGCGATATACCGCTTTTCAAAACAATACACGATGTGGACGTCATTAATAGTAAAGTAATTCTAAACGCTTAGGAAAAGACATTTAAGCAAAAAACGCGTGTTTTTGACGTGTGTTTATCTTTTCGTTGGTCGAGCTCAGTCTTAATTTCTGGGGAGCTAACCGCTTACTTATCCCTTGTTTTAGCTCACGATAAATGTCCTGACAGAGTATCCCTAGCTATTAGCTAGAGATATTCTGCCAGGATATTTATCGTGAGCTATATTCTCGCCTCAATGTCAATATATTTCATTTCATAATCCATGTGTCTTATCACCGGATCTCTTCAACCTTTACAGTGAAATGATTTTGCGGCAGATTCAAGAGCAAGGTGTTAGTGTGGGTGGTCATAACATCAACAACTTAAGATATGCTGATGACACTACCCTCATGGCAGATTCAGAAGATAAACTACAGAGAATCCTGACAACAGTAGCAGAAAAAAGGGAAGAGAAAGGTCTACAGCTGAATACAAAGAAGACAGAATGCGTGGAAATCTCCAAAAAGAATGACAGCCCACAATGCAACATCACATGCAAAGGACAGAGAGCACCTTTAAATATCTCGGCTGCACAGTAACCTCCGATGGCAAGAGTGACACTGAATTAAAGAAAAGAATCGGTATGTCGAAATCTACTTTCAACAACATGAAATGCATCTTCACAAACAGAAATATGAGCCGCAGCACAAAAATCAGAACCCTGAAAACATATGTACGAGGGGTGATCCAAAAGTTCGTATGCTGGGTTAATAAAACTTCAGGAGTGTTGACTATCAAAACAAAAGTTGTACTGTTTTTAAATGTGACATATGTGCAATAAATGAGGAACAGTTCAATTGTTTACATATTACAGTCATTGCTCAGTGACAAATTATAGACACAGACCATGCGCGAGGCGGAGGAGCAAGAACGTCAAAAGCGACGTCAATTTTAATGCGATTATGAACCCTTCTATTAAAAGTGCCTATTTAATATCATACAATTTTGTGTCCGAGGTATAAATGTGCTGAAAGTGGTATTATACACTTTTAGAATTGAAATGATGAATAATTCTCTGCCTGGATGTTTTAAAGCGATATACTATCAAAACGGAGCCTATCACTGTTTATCCAAGTTCTGACGTCATGATCCGGGTTGTGGCCCTTTGCACGACTATCTTGGTATCCATTATCCTCTATTGAAGTCCGAATCTTGGGTGTAACATAATTTCTCTACAGCACCATATTCTTGTTCTCTTCAACACTTTAAATATGTTGGTGTATGATCAAGATAGTGACAGAATTTTATAATTTCACCGACATTCAGATTTCGTTGTTGACGTCTTCACTAATTTGTTCTATGTTATAAAAATGAGGTGTCTTCATAGTAACTTTTACATCAACATAATATATATACATCTTGGCGTCACTACGTAGTACTAGTTAGCGTGATAACAATTCTCATCAAAAAATTCCCGCAGAAATTTGAGAAAATTTTGATTAACTTAACGTTCATGTATCATCTTTCGTTGCTCCCCCGCCTAGGCGTACATATGTTACTATGGTAACGCAGTTTACTGCCGCTATAGCTTTTCTGTTAACATTTTAACCTTTTTATGTCGTCTATAGATAATGAACTACCTTATTACCAAATTATATACTGATCAAGCTAGTGATAAGAAAGTTATGGGTCCATTATACGAACTTTTGGATCACCCCCGTATGGTCTATCCTTCTGTATGGTTGTGAATGCATGACTTTTACAAAGGACACAGAACGTCGCCTTTAAGCAGTCGAGAACTGGTTTATCAGGAGAATCATGAGGATCCCGTAAACAACAAAACTGTCTGAGACAGTAATGAATATAGCGGGATACAAGAGATCTCTACTCAAGACAATCATTGAAAAACAGTTGAAATTTTTTGGACATATAATGAGGGCAGATGGATTAGAAAAGTATTTGCTGCTATGAAAGATCAACGGTCCAAAAAGCAGAGGACGGCCACGAACAAAATTTACAGATGGTCTGAACAGAATCGCTACAAACTGCCAACTTTCTACCCTTGATCTAGTAAGACTGACTGAATGCAGAAATGAATGGAGAGCCATGGTCGTCGATGTCTTCAAAAACAGACCAGACGCCTAGAGAAGAAGAAGAAGAATCCATTATTTGACTGTTGAACTCCCATTTTTGTTTCATTTTAGAAGAATTTCAGTGGTTCATGGTATAGACCCGGTGTTTGAGCTAATATGGCCAGGAATCACGTGACATCACGTGACACAACCATTGCAGAAAACCGTCAATTATTCTGTTAATACGTGACCGATTGAAAACATGTTCAGAGAAAGCGGAATATGACAGATGGGTGTGGTAGATCTGCGAAGTAACTAACATTTTGGTTGGTCGTCAGCAACATTTTATCAAATGATGCATAACAGATCCTTAGCGATCCGCAAATCCCTGGCGTTTTCTCGCATTCTCTGTCTCAAATCTTTTAACACAATTAATCAACAAGAGGACAATAATGGTCCCTAATCGCTCTCTTGAACATATAGATAGCATGAAAAACGCAAATTTGTGAAGTTTGAATGTATATATTTCAAAAAGTGTGATTGTGATGAAGCCGAAAATTGCATTCATGCAAGGGCTAAGACATTTTGTCCATGACGTGTCTTTTTTGGTCAATATTTGTGGCTGTAATAGAGAAAACAAATTCGAAAACCGCAAATCTGTCAAATTCAAGGTCATATAAGTAAGAAAGTGAAAATTCTATCAAGCTAAACATTATACTCTGGAAACTTCTTATTGACATTAACTTTGTGACCAAGTTTTATTTTAATTGGTTGATATCTGTGGCCGTAAAAGTGGAAAAAGTCGACACGGCAATTTAGTCGAATTCAAGGGCACATTATTCTGGTTCTTTCCATCCGAATAGACTAAAGTCAAACTTATCCAAGCTCTTTAAGTCACCAAAATTGGGGTTAAGTTTTGTCTTGATTGGTTAATATTTGTCATTGTTAGAGTGAAAGCAAAGTTGTAAAAGGCAATATTGTCAAATTCCAAGGCAGATAAATATTCCAATCAAACTGTAAATCTAAAGCAAGATGTTAAAGTCACCATCATTGTGGGCAACTTATGTCCTAATGTGTCAATATTTGTAGATGATAGAGTGTATATAACTTGAAAAACTAGCTATTTTTACATTTAAGGGCACATAAAAAACTTCCTGGTCCAATACGACACAAAATCGATCTTATCCGAGAACTTACGGTCATACTTGTTTTGACCAAATGTGGTAAAGACTGGCTTATATTTGTGGATTCTTGAGTGTTAACACAAAGTTGTGAACAGATGGACGGACAAAAAGTGACCACAAAATTCACCTCTAGTTTAACATATCGAAGATGTTGTCAAAACTTTCCCTGCCATGAGCAGAATCTGAACGTTTTGGAAATCAAAGACCTCAAATAATATCGTCTTACATTATAACCAGCAAATAAGCAAAACAAATTAAATATGTTCTTTTGAGTTTTATTAGAGAACAAACATCGGACATCGAACATATAACTAGCAATTTAGCAAAGTGTCGCTTTTCTTCAAAAACTTAATATAGACAGCTTGTTTAAGGTTGCAGCTACGATATTTTCGAAGAAAACAAACGAAATTCTGAATGAGAATAAAGCAAATCTTGTAGGACTGATAAAAATGTCCAAACTGTTTTTTTTTCATTGACCAATATAACTAAGACAGGGCGAATCTGTAGTTGTTTACAGAGCAGTTTCGAAGGTGAAAATTAAATATCACCAGCTGAGCCTGAATGTTATTGACTTTATTAGTCCAAAACAATATCATCTGGTTCTGACAACCGGAAAACTGGCTATTCAGCAAATATGACAAAACGCTGATCTCAGCGGGGAATCTCGTGACGGTACCAACAACAAAAATTGCTGAAAATATACTTGTTTGTCAATAACTTTTATTATCAGCTGATTCTTTACAATGTCGTCCACATTCAATAGTTTCTTGAAGATTTTCCATCTTCTCTGTTGCAAACCGCTGCAATCCGAATGCAAATTGTTGCTGTGATAACAGAATTATTGATGATTTTCTGAAATGGTTGTGTCATCCGATTAGTGGTCATTCTACTTATTTTATTGGAATGGTGGGCTTGTGATATTTTCCTACCATGTTTGAAATACAATATTAACGTTGTTCCTTGTTGAAACATACCTCCTGTAGAGTGTAGACTACAGACAATAACCATCTTATACTCAATTGCTTATCTACTTACACTAATGCCCACTTTTTATCACATGTTTGTAACTTTTCGTTTCCGATTCGTCAAATGTTATGCTGCAGCAATAGCCCAAATCACTTAATTTAAGGTCGTTAATATTAAAGAGACACGTGCTAGGTTTTTACAGGGATCAGAACAACATAGGAGTGAGAGTTTGCATTGTTGTGTGGTGCATTACATAATCTAGGGCATTTCAGCGCCGATACCAAATTTTTCACTAACTTTCAAGGTTCACTTTCCAATAAATGTTACTATAAATAAAAATAGCAGGTAGTACAATTATATAAATCAAAGTACTGAAAGTACTGTTGGAAAGCAAATTTGCTGATTATGTCTAAAGGCCTTTCTAGTTGTTTGCAATATGAATTACACGGAGTTGGATAAAAGTAATTAATTGAATTTGATTCTTTAGAAAGTTACAAAATACAAATTATGAAAGGATAATGTCTGTTCCATATCAGCAAAATATACTGAACAAAATAGAAAACTTTACGCTGCAAGATTTCTTGTTTCTGAAAAAGTATCGAACTAAAAGCCTGATTTTATTTTTACAATATTTCCATGGCATTCGGCAATCGTTTTGTCGAAGTTTCATTGCCTTGTCTCCTTTAATGTCAGAGTTACGGCCCTTAATGCATTTACAGCTAATTTCATCTAATGCCACATACGCGCGATAAACGATTCATTATTTTTACGGAATTGGTCATATCCGGGTTGCAAAAAAAACACAAAACATCTCTCTTATCACTTGTAGCAAGCTCTAGAATAAAGGTCTAATCTGTCAATTTTGTGAATTACCCCCCTTTGACATAAACAAATAGGGAATTTAAAATGTCGAATTCTCCCAGCCGAAAACGACTATAAGGCATTCTAGCACTCTATATGTTCTCCTATACCCAATGTCATGTTCTGAAGTAGGTTTTCTTGTATAATAGACTAGTGCGACAGGTCACGGTTCATAAATCTATTTGATGTACAGGCCCGTAGGAACAGGGGGGGGGGGGCTGGGTTATGTCGCTGTTTCGGAATTTTCTTTTGTGTTTGACTGGGACAGCGTTCCGTTGTAAAAAGAGACATCCAAGTATCATCGAGCGAATTTTCATCAGAGAAGTCTCGGATTATCGGAAGTGTTCTGCGGGTACGGACTAAAACATAAATGAAAGGAGTCTATACCCTAATTAGAAAGCATTTGATCTCTGAAAACTACACGTCTTACTTGCTAAAACATGTGTTCCGTCACTACTTTATCCCTTTCCCAAATAAGACCGGGTTTGACAGCCCGAAAAGAAAATGTTCGGGGGAATATTGGGATGAAAGAAGAAACTGCTGATAATCAGAATTTTCTACTTTAACCTCGATATTGTCTTTTGTATTATCTACAAATAGTTCTAATTTTATCTAGGTATGTGGCAATTTTGTCGTCTGCTACGGCTTTTTTTTTTATTTTGACCAATCTGAAATGTTTCTATTTGGGAAATGGTTAACATACCAACAATGTAAATTGATTTGATTCTATGTAGGCCTATTCATCTAGATCTAAATCCACGGTGGGTAACTCACATGACTTTAGGGAAGCGTTAACACCGAAAAAATCGTCCGCTTCAAGGTATGTTTTGTTTAATTTCTCAGCTTATCCCCTATTGATTTTGATGAGATAAAGTGCACGGAACGCGCCATTGAGAGGGCTATTCCCGGCTCTAACTCACTCTGCTCCAAATCCAGTGGTTTCTTCAAACATTCGAGCCAAAGTGTTTGTAAGTGCAAAACGAAAGTGGGAAGCATTCACATGCACCGAAGAAAATTTTCGCTTGAATGTTTGAAGAAATCACGGGATCGGAGCAGAGTTACAAACGGGAATAGCCCTCTCAAATGCGCGTTCCGTGCACTTTATCTCGTCAAAATCAACAGAGTATAAGCTGAGAAATTAAACCAAACATACCTTGAAGCGGACGATTTTTTCGGTGTTAACGCTTCCCAAAAGTCACATGGGTTATCCACCGTGATATCTATAGATTAAAAAGTTAACAACGTTTTTTAAACCAAGTGGTGAAAGGATTGCTAGTCTGATTTCTATGCATTTTGAGCATACCATCACATATTCTGGTTTCCCAGATTTCTACTTTCGCTTTGAAATGCCTATAGCTACACGCGAATACTAGCAAGGCCTATTAGACAAGATGTCTATGTCATTAACCTCAAAATAACCACTTAGTTGATCAATCAATTATTGTGAACGCGATTAAATGCATGGCTTATCGAATATCATTGTTTAGTTTCGGACATTAAAACGTGTAAGAATTTGGGCATAGAAAGATTCTAAAAATAGACGTGTCCTAGTTCCTATTTTTAGCGCTTGAAGTGGGTCGCATATTTCATAGTTCAGTAAACTTGACTGACCCATTTTCAACAAAAGATATTGGACTGGCTATTGAACCGTAATGAAAGCAAATTACTACGTGATCGTTTTTCCTCTTTTAACACATGTTTAATTGGATGTTTTATCATCGGTCACACAATTGAATATCGTGTGTACAACTATAGAATTCAATATTGAATATTCGAAAGGTTGTTCTTGTCATTGATCTTTGCTTTTGATAGAACAATTTATAGTGAGGAGGACCGGGAGATGTTGTGTGGTATGCAGAGAATGTTAAAGTGCAGAGAAGCACGACTGGAAAGAAAAGCAAATTTTGCAAATTTGCTTTCCAAAAATGATCTAGAAGTGACTTAATGAACTTTATTTAAATTTTCTTGGACATAAATAATCTAATTTAGCTATACAGGTTGATCGTTCTATAGATGCGATAGTTTTTTAAAAGAATTTTTTACCTCCGACAACCTAGTATGGGTCCCTTTAACAGAGGCCCGCAAAACATGTTAACGCCCACGAGTTTCGCTCGTCGGACGCTAGTCTGGATAGTATTTCAGAAAATAACCAAATTATAGGATACTCTTTAGAACGTAACTAAAGTAGATTTCAGAAAATAACCAAATCAGAGGGTATCCTTCAGAAAATATTCATTATAACCAATAAATTTTTCAGAAACTAACCAGAGTTTATCATAGTTTTCAGCAAATAGCCAAAACAGACCTTAAAAATAACCAAAGTAGGTGATATTCTTCAGAAAATAACCAAAATAGTATCCAGAAAATAACCAGAGTAAGGATTAGTCTTCAGAAAACAACCAAAGCAGAGGATATTCTTGAAAAAAAGTAGACTTCAGAAAATAACCTGAGTAGAGGATAGATTTCGTTAAATAGTCAAAATAGAGGATAGCCATCAGAAAACAAAATCAGAGTAGATTTGTGATTATTTGTCCTGACCTGGCGGCTACATAAAACAAACCAAGCACCACCTGCGTTCAATATTAATGCGGTCAATAGTTTTCCCTATAGGCACTTAAGAAATGTATCACTTGTTGAGAATAGAACTTTTTTACAGACACTTTTCGATGCTTTTCAACAAAAGTATCGTAACTGCAGCTTGTCTTTAGCTGCAGTTACGAGGTTTTGTTGAAAAGCGACGTAGTGTTCCCTTGCCAGGAAAAAAACTTGCTATTCTAAAACGTACACTGTCTCGTGAAAATAATTCTTTTGACATGAAGTTTAAAATTCCATTTAAAAAAAGAACAAAAAACGCAATAACATGCAGGTAATCAACATATTGTTTGCTAAAGGGTTGGGTAAAAATTCAGCCATTTTTGAATTTCAAAAATTCTACAGAAATATCGCTGCTTTCCAATGAAAACCTCGTAACTGCAGCTTAAAACAAGCTGCTTTTACGAGGTTTCTGGTGAAAAGCGACGATACCTCTTCCGCACAGAAAGCATTGTTATATACATTCTTTCTAGTAGTCAGAAAAACAACCAATTACTGAACGTTATTATTATACCCCCCAAATTCAATTTTATACCCCCCAAATTCAATTTGGGGGGTATATAGGAGTCAGCTTGTCTGTCTGTCTGTCTGTCTGTCTGTCTGTTGGTCTGTCTGTTGGTTTTTATACCCCCCAAATTCAATTTGGGGGGTATATAGGAGTCAGCTTGTCTGTCCGTTGGTCCGTTGGTCCGTCTGTTGGTTTTTCTTCAAAAATCTTCTCCTCCTCAACCATTGGTCGGATTCTTACCAAACTTGGCAGGAATGTTCCTTGGATGACCTTTTTTAAAACTTGTTCGTGAAATTTTGATTCGTAAAGAATTGTGGGCGTGGCAGGGCGGGGCTTATCAGACTTAGAGAAATCATGTGAAAAATCTTTAAAAATCAATTATCAGGCCAATTTGAACCAAACTTGACAGGAATGACCCTTGAGTGAATTGTATTCAATGTATGCTCATGATTTTTTCATTCGCCAAAAAAAGCGGGCGTGGCAGGGCGGGGCTTATCCAACTTCGAGAAATCGTTAGATAAATCTTCAAAAATCTTCTCCAACTTAACCACTTGGCCAATTCTTACTAAACTTGGCAGGAATGTTCCATGGGTGACCCTTTTCAAAACTTGTTGATGCATTTTTGATTTGTTTAAAATTGAGGGCGTGGCAGGGCGGGGCTTTTCAGACTTTGAGAAATCATGTGAAAAATCTTTAAAAATCAATTATTAGGCCAATTGAACCAAACTTGACAGGAATGACCCTTTAGTGATTGTATTCAATGTATGCTCATGATTTTTTCATTCGCCAAAAATGTGGGCGTGGCAGGGCGGGGATAATCCGACTTTAAGATTTCGTTAGATAATTCTTCAATAATCTTCTCCTTAACCATTTGGCTAATTCTTACTAAACTTGGCAAGAATGTTCCTTGGGTGACCTTTTTCAAAACTTGTTCGTGAATTTTTGATTGGTCAAAAATTGAGGGCGTGGCAGGGCGGGGCTTATCAGACTTAGAGAAAACATGTGAAAAATCTTTAAAAATCAATCTTTAGGCCAATTTGAACCAAACTTGACAGGAATGACCCTTGAGTGATTCTATTTAATGTATATTCATGATTTTTTCATTCGCTTATCCGACTTCGAGAAATCGTTAGATAATTCTTCAAAAATTTTCTCCTCCTTAACCACTGGGCAAATTCTTACTAAACTTGGCAAGAATGTTCCTTGGGTGACCCTTTTCAAAACTTGTTCGTGAATTATTGATTCATCAAAAATTGTGGGCGTGGCAGAGCGGGGCTTATTGGCCTAAGAGAAATCATGTGAAAAATCTTTAAAAATCAATTTTTTGACCATTTTGGACTAAAGTTGACACTTATGTCCATTGAGTGATTGTATTCAATGTATGTTCATGAATGCTGACTCGTCAAAAAATGTGGGTGTGGCAGGGCGGGGCTAATCCGACTTCGAGAAATTGTCAGATAATTCTTCAAAAATCTTCTCCTTAACCACTAAGCCAATTCTTACCAAACTTTGCAGGAATGTTCCTTGGTTGACTCTTTTCAAAACTTGATCGTGAATTTTTGATCCAGTGTTTTGTTACCAAAATTGGCAGGAATATTCATTTTGTGACTTATTTCAAAATTTGTACGTGAATTTTTGATTTGCAAAAAAATGTGGTAATGGCAGGGCAGGGCTTAACGAAATCGTGAGAAAATCCTTTTTTAACGAAATCATGAGAAAATTCTTGAAAAAAGTAATTATATGATAAATTGAACCAAATCTTACAGGAATGTACCTTGATTGACTGTCAATACATGGTTGTGAATTTTTGGTTTATTGAAAAATATCAGCATGGCAGGGCAGGGCTTGGGGATTGTTAAATGAGCTATGTTCTTTTGTTGAAAATTGGTATTTTTGCAACATTTACATGTGTTGTTTGGTCTGTAAATTTTTTCATAGCCCTATTACCCAATTGAACAGCTCCCAGTTCAAATGAAATCAACTTCTCAAAATGCACAAAAACTGCGCTTTTGGGGGTATGATCACTTTCAGTGATATTCTAGTTTCTTCAAACATCTTCTCCTCCTCAACCACAGTGCCAATTCTTACCAAACTTGGCAGAAATGTTCCTTGGGTGACCCTTTTCAAAACTTGTTCGTGAAATTTTGATTCGTCAAAAATTGTGGGCGTGGCAGGGCGGGGCTTATCGGACTTTGAGAAATCATTAAAAATCAATCATCAGGCCAATTTGAACCAAACTTGGCGACAATGACCCTTGAGTGATTGTATTCAATGTATTCTCATGATTTTTTCATTCCCCCAAAAATGTGGGCGTGGCAGGGCGGGGCTTATCGGACTTCGAGAAATCGTTAGATAATTCTTCAAAAATCTTCTCCTCCTTAACCACTGGGCCAATTCTTACTAAATTTGGCAGGAATGTTCCTTGGGTGACCCTTTTCAAAACTTGTTCGTGAATTTTTGATTTGTCAAAAATTGTGGGCGTGGCAGGGCGGGGCTTATCGGACCTAGAGAAATCATGTGAAAAATCTTTAAAATTCAATTATTAGGCCAATTTCAACCAAACTTGACAGGAATGACCCTTGAGTGATTGCATTCAATGTATGCTCATGATTTTTTCATTCGCCAAAAATGTTGGCGTGGCAGGGCGGGGCTTATCCGACTTCGAGAAATCGTTAGATAATTCTTCAAAAATCTTCTCCTCTTTAACCACTGGGTCTATTCTTACTAAACTTGGCAGGAATGTATCTTGGGCGACACTTTTTAAAACTTTTTCGTGAATTTTTGATTAGTCAAAAATTGTGGGCGTGGCAGGGCGGGGCTTATTTGACTTAGAGAAATCATGTGAAAATTCTTTAAAAATAAATTATTGGACCATTTTGAACTAAAGTTGGCACTAATTTCCCTTGATTGATTGTATTCAATGTATGTTCATGAATTTTTGATTCGTCATAAAATGGCGGGGCTAATCCGATTTCGAGAAATTGTCAGATAATTCTTCAAAAATCTTCTCCTTAACCAATTCTTATCAAACTTGGCAGGAATGTTCCTTGGGTGACTCTTTTCCTAACTCGATCATGAATTTTTGATTCGGTGTTTTGTTACCAAAATTGGCAGGAATGTTCATTTGGTGACTTATTTCACAATTTGTTCGTGAATTTTTTATTTGCAAAAAATGTGGTAATGGCGGGACAGGGCTCATCAGACTCGAAATCATGAGAAAATTCTTTAAAAAAGCATTTATACGGTAAATGAACCAATTAAAGGAATGTAACTTGATTGACTGTCTTCAATACATGGTTGTGAATTTTTGGTTTATTGAAAAATATCAGCATGGCAGGGCAGGGCTTTGGGATTGTTCAATGAGATATTTCCTTTTGTTGAAAATTGGTATTTTTGCAACATTTACATGTGTTGTTTGGTCTGTTGATTTTTTGTTAGCTCTATTTCCCAATTGAACAGCTCCCAGTTCAAATGAAAACTTCTCAAAATGCACAAAAACTGCGCTTTTGGGGGGTATGATCACTTTCAGTGATATTCTAGTTACAGACAAGCCTCGCCATAGCGACACGAATGCTAACTTGAAGTCATAATTAAAGACTGGATGCCATTTGTATGGCTTTTTTTTTCTTTCCTGGCTTTCTGTCATCAATCAACTCTTAACTGTCAAAACCAGACCAGATTTTTGTTTTATAACAGTTGGTTATACAATTCCATTTGTTTTGTTTGTTTGATTGTTGTTGTTTTTGTTGTTGTTGTGGTTTTCCATAATCCCCATATAAGCTTGTGAAAACTGTGCGGTAGAAAACCATGGACGCCTCTACAGCTTGTCATTTCTTCGCTAACCAGCACGAATCCCTCTTGAAATAGGGAGATATATAAACTGGTCTTGTCGGAATTTAATGATTGACAAGCAGCCTTCATGTTGCTAAGCAATTTATCACAAAACTAGCCATTCTATTTCTTAGTATTTCAAAGAGCGAGTTATATATTATATTTCTTGGTATGTCACGTTAACTACAACTTCTAACCACTATTTATCGTTGAGATAAAACCTAAATTAAGTGCATGCTGATCTTTTTTCTTCCTTTCCACCTAATTTGGAGTGACATGGTTAAAGGCCTTTCTATACGAATGCAGCAAGTGCACAGATTACCAAGACGACCAATGTTTATTATCATTATTATCATCTGGAACTAAAGATAAGAGGGTCTGATGGCTTTTAAAAATGTACCATTTCATTTATTGTTCATCAAACCCTATGTTTTGGGTACTCGTTGGAATCGTCTCAAAGAGACGATACCAATGAGTACCCAAAACATAGGGTTTAGATTTGAAATTAAAAAAAAAATAGAATGTATTCACCTCCACTTATCTGTGAAGTAGCTCTGGTTATTGTTACTTGAATATTGAAGATATTTTCACCCCACTTTTCTGTGGCTCTAACTATCGTTACATGGATATTGAAAAAAGATCTGAATACTTTAGAATAAGAGTTTGAGTTTATTGGGGTTTTACGCCGTTTTCAACTACCAGGGTCATATCGCGCGGCTGGAGCACCTACTCATGGATTCCTGTTGTTTCTCAAACCAGTACTACCACAACACCCTTACCGAGCCTCCAGCTGCTCGCCCACTTAGGTTAACGATTTCAAACCCATTGGTGGGTGACAATTTTGTCAGAAAGGGTATTAGCCGCGGCCGGGTATCGAACCCGGGACCTCTCCAATGAGAGGTAGATGCGCTACCAACTGCGCTAAGGCCGCGGCACTTTAGAATAAGAATCTTATAATGAAGATATGTAGGTCACAACATGTCCGAACAAAATAGGTAGCATAATAAAGCTACATTGTGTTTCCGATCCATCACAATTGTCACAGATAACTTATAAAGGTGTCCCTATTTGTTGTCATTGTCGCAGTGATACTAGTATCTCGGTCGTTTTCTGCATCTGAACCCAGTTTTGCTGCTCGTTTGGTTTATATACCATGAACATGATAATCAAACCAGAGAGACAGTACGTGGGTTTCAATGATGATTGTGGTAGTGGTGGTGGTGGTAGTGATGATGATGATGATGATGATGATGATGATGATGATGATGATGATGATGATGATGATGATGATTTTTTGTTATATACTTATCTTCTACGACATATATTTTTGCATTTACCCAATACTCTGTATGTCGCAGAACAAAACCTTAGTAATCAAAATCTCATTTAGGATGACGGTTCTGGGAAATAAGGTCCTAAAATGCCATTAAGGACAACCCTGTTGGGACTCAGATAAGATGTATTAGGAAAGACTCGCTTAACCCTCAAGATACCAGCACATTTTACTCACATTAATCGCCTAGTGGGGTCATTGATGACCCAAGACACATATTTAAAAAATGCTTGTTGCTTTAGCAAAAGACTTACTTATTTTCAAAATTATTATCTACTAGTAGGAAAACACAGAATTAGAAAAAATAGCAACTGTTCTTGTCTGTAGGGCAATGTTTTTTTCTGGCTAAGTTTTGAAAACATGCATGTAATAGCGTCGCGCACAATATTGCGGCACTTTAAAAAAACTGCTACTCTCTGAGAATCATAATTCAGCTTACCTACACACGTCGTGCAATGTTTAAGAAAGGTTGACATATTATCGACGAATAGTAGATTTACAAAGTTAGAAATATAAATTCGTGATTCGGAGAACAACTCTGGAAATGGCAAACATACATGTATATATAGTAATATCAGAGTGCATCAGGGCTGTCTTTAGTGATTCTAATGTGCTGACCACTTCATATAATTTATCAAGTAAATTGTCTGGTAATTCTATAAACCGTTGACATTTCTTAGGATTTTTATTAGTTTGTAACGAAGTTTGTACATACTTTGCAAGCCCCGAAATTACGCTTTTCCTCAAACGAAAAGTAACCAATAATTAGCAACGTCTCCGACGAGTGTAATGGGTTGACCATTAGGCCTAAGTGTATGCATTTTACTTGGCGCTCATCTAAGTTATGTTGTATTCTTTGTCTCGAATCGCAACGACATTACATACCAGGGACTATTTGTTCCAGTAAACAACCTCGTAAGGGAGGATACGTTTGGCAATGCCGTGAATGGAGGGAGTAACTGTAGTACACGATTGTAACAGGACTGGATGTCTTAAAATACCATTAATCTTGGAGAAATGTCATTGAAATCACCACTGATTCTAACCAGCTGACTTTATACATGTAACTAGGGCTGAAACGAGTACACGGGTACCCGCTGGTAGGGTACAAAATTGCCAGTACCCGGGTACATATTTATTACCCGTTACCAGATTTTTTTTCTTAAATCTTGTTTAAATAATACATGTCTAGGCCGTCAAAAAAATTTAGGAATGGTGAAAATTATGCACAACGTGCACAAAGATCACATTAGATGGGGGTTCTCATTTCGATGAGAACATGCAGCCGAGTTGCCGAGTCAACTCGTCTGCATGTTCCCGTTCGTGGATTGCTCCTTTACTACAGTTTGATTTAGACATCTTAATTCACGAATTATCCATTTGTGCGGGCACCGGGGTTCCCGTGGATAATTGTTTGACGGATACTCGGGTAGAACTTTTATACCCTTTTCAGTATGACTTGAAATGTTTCTTTGGCAAATGAGCATTTTCGTAATCAATGATTTCATGTTTAATACGTTTTTAAGACACAATCTAATGTCAACTATCAAAAATTGCTATAGTAAAATATCATTAATCATTAATGACGTTCTTTATGATTCAAAATGAATGCATAGCGTTTACTTTTGGGATTTCCTCTGTTAATAATTAAATACGTGTTCTTTATAATTATGTCTTCGTGGATCTAGCTAATTATAGAACCAGATTTATCTAGAGTTCAAAGGTTCAAGCCTGTTATACGGGTCTCTTTCTTATTCATGAAGAAACTCAATTCTTTGGATTTCTTTCTGTGGCTTTTTCGTCGTTTACATGAACATTTTTTCCTGGAAAAAGATTTGACAAATAAGAACAATATCGTATTGGAAGATCCCCACGGCAACACTAATATTCGACAGACGATAGACTGACCAGTATTTTGACCCTTTCCCAAACAGCAAAATTTTGGGATGGTACAACTCAAAACCTGCTAGAGGTGACACAATAGATGTTGAAACAGTGTTTTGTTGAATTTGTGTACAAAATAGCACAGAAAATATTAAGGCAAAAGGAGAGAATTATCAGCATTTTCTTCTTTTGCCTCAATGTTTTCCAAAGCCCAATTTATCGGGGACTTCAAAACCGGTTCTTGTGTGGGAAAGGGGCAACACTAATATTCGACAGCCGATAGACTGACAATTACCTTAAATCAAACTAATCACGTGTTAATCCAATAACGGGGATTTCTTCCTTTTATATTCTGGACACATTGGTCTCTCTGGACACATAATGTGCAGTTGTCCGTAAAACTTATCAAAAACGGAATAGAGGAATAGATCTATTTGTGGGTATTTGTATGCCTTTGACTTCTTAATTTGTTGGAGCTGGAAATACGGATTCCTGATATTTTTAGCACCAGTACTATCATAATATCCTAACCGAGCCTCGAGTTGCTCTCTCACATAGATCAGTCACTCCCATTGCTGACGGACAAATGACTTTTGTCATATGTCGGAATGAATACTGGTCGAGTCGGAGTTCGAACTCACAACCCTGGATTGAAAGACACCGAAGTTACCGACTGAGCTATCCGGGCTCGACGCTTTCATAGATAAACTTAGTTACAAGTAATCTTAAACATGCAAAACGAATTTACATCAAAAAATTGTTGTTCATGCAATTAACATGAGTCCGAGCTACATTGGGCATATAAGTCGGACATATTGTTTCTTGTTGATTGTATACGTCAAATAAGTATTAGATAGAGGCTGTATAGTAGATTCTACGCGAAATAAACATTCAAATGCACGCATCGCATTGAATGTTTATATCGCGTAGAATCTACTGCACAGACTCTATCTGACTTAGTGTTCGCTATCGGTAAATTGGAGACGGGGCGTGGCTATGTATAGACGTCACATAAACTAGCCGACAGTATCGTATATGCGGAATATAGCGGCGAAAATTTAAAATATACAGCAAAAACATTGGTCCAAAAAGTAGGTCGAACTCTAAAATGTTGTTCTGTTCTGTTGATTACGCAGATTGTGATTAAACAAGCAAACTAACCAATGTACTAACGTCATTTGGTACACAACAATGGTGGAAAATAGATGAACTTCTGGGTGAAAGTGCTATAAAACCTTTATCTCACATAAACGAAGCTAGTATGATAATAGAAAAGTACCATCTTTATCAAATATATAGATCCAGGCGGTATATATCGGTTATCAAAGGAAACTATCACTATATGTTGGATTAATGGCTGCAATTCAATTAGACATAAATATACCCGGCCTGTTCCGGTGTATTCACAATAATAACATGTGTGAACTTTATCTGAACTACAATATCAATGTGCTTCAAATAGATGGCATGTCCTGTAATTAAAAATTTAATGGAATCGGGAAAAGGTGCCACTCCGCTTTCCGCAAAGACCATTCCCACCATTTTATATACATGTATTTAATTATTCAATCCTTCGGAAAAATATGCAAATTGATCGGACTATGATCATGACATTAATTACTGAATGGAAATTCGTTAATTATTTTTTATGATTAATTGGTGATTAAATGGTACTTAATGCAAGTCGATTCTATTTGCCGAAGGACTCTGTTGTTACAGAAATGCTTAAATAGGACTGTCAAATGCGATGTGGGTGAGCTATGACATGAATTCACATGCAAATACATCGATTTTCGAATTTATTTACTGTCTAATATTTAATTACAGTAATACGATATATATCAATGCTTCTACTTTTGATGAAAAGATGAAAATAGCTATATTCATAACTACTATCTCATCAAAGAATATCATTCAGCCATTCATACTGTAGCAAAGGGAATGATATTGTGTATTATATTTCCAATAACTGTGAGCCTGTCTAAAATGATCTTCGTAAGGAACAAAGTGGAAGTAGAACCCTTGGCTTGCGAAGATGATCTTAATTGAAAGGTGTTACAGATGACAAAATTAACCCTGCCTTCAGAGGGAAATTTCTTGGAGAAGGTGGGAAATATTGAGGGAAAAAGGAAAATGCTACTTATCAACATTTCTTCCCATTTCATTGATTATTTTCAAATATGTATAATTGGGTTCATCAAAAGGCTATTTTATAAACATAAAATGATAGCCAGTCTTGAGCTTGAATGGAAGATTACCATCACTTATTAATCCTTTCCCAAACGGCAACATTTTAGGGTGATCCACTCAAAAACTGCCACAAATGACAAAATGGATGTTATCAAAGATAGGATTTGTGTAAAATATGACGCTGAAAATGTTGAAACAAAAGGAGAAACTGCTTATATCAGCAATTTCTTCTTTTGTTTCAATGTTTTCCCTAGCCTTTCCTATTAGGGACATCAAAACCAGATCTTGTTTGGAAAAGAGTTAATCAAAATACGTGTACATGTAAAAACATAGTTCGTGCTGTTACATTAGCCTCGCACAAATCGTTTGTAATGACCGACCATGACCGTAACCAGACTGTGTCTTGCCGTGCAAAGAATGTAAACAGCTATTGGCAATATCGTCGTAATTCTGTTGGACTGTCGATGACACACGATGTCGGTGCTTTTCAACAAAAACCTCGTAACTGAAACTTGATTTAAGCTGCATTTACGCCGTTTTTGTTGAAGAGCGAAGATGTGCTGATCGACAATGACTAGACCATTATCCTTCCGCGGCAAACAGCGCTTAGCAATGTTGCCATAATTACATAATTACATAACGGGCACAAATTTGAATTTTGTGTTCACAGAGACCACTTCGTCCAGAATATAATAGGAAACATAAATCTCACTTATCATATCATCATAGTTTTACTTTGAAGGTTTAAACAAGTCCACTGTTCGTCTGACATCAGAAATCGATGATCGTTTAAAGTTGAAATTAAAAGTTGTTTTTGTTGAAAAGCGACGAAGTGCTTCTGAGGCTTAAATAATCATAATCGTTCTTATTTAATGAACACATTTCCATTTTCTCAATGGAAAAAGTGCATTTTAATTGTTATGAACTTCTGAACTCATATAACCAATTCCAATAATTATTCAGATTTCTACAGGCACGTATTTAATAATTCATCCAGCCAATCCTAAGAGTAAACTCAGATCAGGTCATTTTAAACCACCAAGAAATACTTTAATAATTACTGATATTTCTTCAACGACATACATGTATATTTGTATGTCAATATTTGCATGCGAAATTATTTACTAATTTCAATATTCATTCTAAGCGCTATCAAAGGTATCCAACATTGTCCGATTGTTTAGCTGGAAAAGCACAAAAGTATAGTGTTCACACTAGTTGCTTTACCGAACATAGCATTCATGTTAGGTGTCATTTTGGTGGACTAGCGTCCACCATGCACTATTACCACAATTGAAAGCTTATCCTTTACACGCTATCTACTTCACAATCCTATTTTGACTAGAGCTTTGATAGGGTGTAGAGACTAGACTTTGCCTGCATAAACACTCAATCTGATCTTAGCTAATTCTATCTGCTTTATACTCAATTATTATTGCATAAAATGTTAAACAAGGCAATAGAAACGGCACTAAAATTGACAATTTGTTTGAAATAAAATTAGGTTAAACGGGACATGAAAAAGGAAAAAATAGTTCCATATTACGGTAAAAAATAATCTATTTTCACAGATTGTCTGTGTCAACTAGCTTCATTTTTAACAATGGTATCATTTTAGCTTGCAAAACGGTTTGTTTCAAGCGTAAGAAGTTCTTTGCTTTAAAAACTTATCACACTTATTCGGAACACGGGCATGTGTGGCAGGAATACGTAATCACTCACAATCCTGACGCGGAGCAAAGAGTCATTGTTGTGAACCGTTTGGTATAACAAACCAATTCCAAAATCGTTCGGTCAAATCTGAAATGGATATCTCTAGGTCTGTTTAGTTTTTGGTTTTATTAAGGTACACCATAATGCATCGCGCCGCGAATGATTTCCGGTAGAATTAATTCCTAAATAATCGGGAGGTACTGTGCAATCAGAAGAGAGTGTCTCATAAGCCAATACTGGCTGGCCCTTACAATAGGGGTAAAATTATAATAAAGAAGCCTTAACCTTAATATATTTTTCGTGTAGAAATTCTAGAGTGCAATTTACAAGTTGATGATGTCAAATTATCTTTTTTAACACACGACTCAAATGATCATAATAGACTTTTTGCAAATGCATATAATAGCTTATTTAGTACAACTTTGAATCTTACATTCTTAAAAATATTGACCATTTATCCTTAAACTAAAAAAACACGACACTTTTACCGGTTTATAATAAGCACCGGCATATATGGGCGCAAAATTTATGTATTTCATAGGTAAACAAAAACTGGAGCTGGGTGAAATAAAAAATCTATTTTGGTTGAAATATATAAAGCTAAGAATTTTGGCTACGACTTCAACTAAAGTTTAATATGAAAATGTATTTTGTGGACCAATATATACGATTTTGATTTATACATGATATGAAACTATTAGACATCATATTGGGCAAACCTTTGCTATATAACAAAAAGTAAAAGTGCATATGCCCTCTTTTAACTAGGGTTCCCCCTTTTTTAATAAGAAAACTATTTTCAGGGGCACAATCTGTCACAAAGACCTAGTTTTGACACCCCTAAAATAAATACTAAGGAAAATATTGAGAAGCCAAAGAAAAAAAAAGACAATTTTTTCTGGTTATACCTAATATCTTTTTTTTTCAATTTAAATACTCCTACTGCATATCGGCATCAACTATTTCGTCTGCTGCAATATTTATTTACTTTGCTTTCAGGAACGTCCACCGCCAGTGTATCAGTGCTTTGATTTTAATATTAGGTGTACTAGTTAAATGGTTAATGAGCAAATTAAATTTTAAGGAACATTTTCAAACCTGACCTGCAAAATGACCACCAGACCACGGACTCATGATGTCCACAAGTAGTTAATAACAGTCAGACAAGTTTTAATCACATTTTTTAAAAAAAAATCCTTCAAATGCTTTTGACATTTTATTAGAATTTATATTGCCAGTTTGACTCTTGTTTTCTAATTGTATTCTGAATAAAAGGTGTGAAAAGGATAAAGCATTTTTTCATGGAAAAATCCTTATTAAATCTTGTTTTCTAATTGTATTCTAAAGAAAAGGTGCGTCAAGAATAAAGCGTTTTTTCTTGGGAAAATTCCGAAGTCTGTTGCGGTCAGGCAATTAGAATGATAAAGTACGACGTAAGTGACATTTCATTACGACATATATACCTATTTTGGCATGAAATTGTGTGTTATTTACTTTAAAACTCGTGATGGTTAATTCAGAGATTTTTAGTAGGCCTATTATGTACTATATTTCGGAAGTATATACTAATTACAATCACCGGAGACTACACGAATAACTGGTGACCTTTTTTTAGACAGATGTTGCTTTTCTGACGCGAAGATGTGTCTAAGCTTTAATTATGAAGGGTGTTTATTTTGAGTTATTGCAAACTCGAAGGTATCCACCCAAACATGATCATTTACCGGACCAAAAGGCCCGAAGAATTTAACATCGCTGCTTTTCAACAAAAACATCGTTTTCGTTGAAGAGAAGCGATAAGTTCAATGAGATTTGAGTCACGAAGGGCCAAGCAAACTTGTAAACGGCCTGAAATTTTCAGACTTTACGTAGAGAAAATACGCTTTTTCTGATTAATAAAAGTAAAACTTATGAGAAAATATCTATGAAATGTCTCTTTTCAGTAGCGGGCCGCGGTCATGGCGCAGTTGGTAGCGCAACTGCCTCTCATTCGAGGGGTCCCGGGTTCGATAACCGGCCGCGGCAAATACCTTTTCTGCCAAAGTGTCACCCATCAATGGTTTGATATCGTGAACCTATGTAGAGGAGCAGTTGGAGGCTCGGTTAGGGTGTTGTGGTAGTATTGGTATGAGCAACGACATGAATCCATGGTTATGTGCTCCAGGCGCCCTGACATGATCTTAGTAGTTGAAAACGGCGTAAAACCCCAATAAACTAATCTTTTCAGTAGCATTATTCTACGTTAGAAAAGTTACTGCCAACGAAGCACAATTTACCAAGCTAATGATCAAGCTCGAAATGCCTTTTCGGAACTTGTCAATTAGGCCGAAGGAATCCATGAAAATGTGACAGCTTTGACAAATGTGAGATCTCATTTTAGAACCTCTTTACTAATTCATCCGAAGTTTGTCTCGGCAGGATTGTCCACGATTGCATTGTGAGATCTGAATTCCCAAAACAGTCCTGATAAATGAGATTTTGATTACTTACAGTTTTTTCTAGCTCGCCTGAGCACGAAGAACTCAGGCTGAGCGTTTGTGGTTCGGTGGATGTCCGTCGTCCGTTGTGCTTCGTCAACATTTGCCTTGTATGCACTCAACCAATCTTTGACTCTAATATCAACGACAATATATAATGTGGGATGTTTGTTCCAACAAACAATCTGGATGTCTTAGAAAACTATGACCTTGAAGTAATTCTTATGTAATTACGTATTGTCTGACCACTGTATACCGGTATTTCGAGAGTTTTGTGATAAATGAGCTAGGTTATTAATTTTGTCAACGATTTCGATTGGAATTAAAAGTAACATGTCCCTGTATCGCGAAATGCCATTGCATGAAGTCACCATTGATTCTAATTACCTCAATTTATACATATAATACCTGAAAGATTTCTGTGGGGGAAAAAGCAGTTTCCACAGTTTGTAGTCGGAGATTCCTCTGTATGTTACCATGTAAATGTAATTGTTTATTGTAAAGGCCGGTGGCCGATTATCATTAATAAATATATATACAAGATTCCATGTTTCATATGTAGTAAGTATAGAATTTAACGTCAACGAATGCTGTATTGAAATATCTCTTACCATTAAAGATGTGATTCAAAATGCATGCACAGTGTTTACTTTTGGGATTTCCTCTGTTAATAATTAAATACGTTTTCTTTATTTGTCTGCACAAATCAAATCAATTATAGAACTAGATTAACCCTTTCCCAAAACAACAAAATTTTAGGGTAATCCACTTCAAAAACTGCCACAAATGACAAAATGGATGTTATTAAAGATAGGAATTGTGTAAAATATGGCACAGAAAATATTGAGACAAAAGGAGAAAATGCTGTTCATCAGCATTTTCTTCTTTTGCCTCAATGTTTTCCCAAGCCTATTCTATTCAAGACGTCAAAACCAGGCCTTGTTTGGGAAAGGGTTAAGAGTACAAAGGTGCAAACATATTATGCAGCTCTTCTTTCCTAAACAGACAAAAGTAAATTCTTTTGGATTATGCAGCTTTTTCTTAAACAGACAAAAGTAAATTCTTTTTGTTTTGTCGAAGGCCATTTTCGTTTACATGAACAAAATGCTCTGGAAATAGTTCTGACAAATAAGAACAATATCGTATTTGATAGTCCCCAAAGGCAACACTAATATTCGACAGACGAAAGACTGGCAACTATCTTAAATCAAACCAATTCCGTGTTAATCTAATAACGGAGATTTCGTCCTTACATATACTGGACAGATTGGTTTCTCTGGACACATAATGTGGAATCGTCCGTAAAAACTTATCAAACACGAAATAGAGGAATATTTGCCGGTTTTTGTTTTCCTTTGCCTCTAAATTCGTGGATCGTGAATTAAAGGGGCACATACTAGATTCTTCAGGGATAAGAGCAAGATGCGGACAGTCAGTTTTGATTTTTGTGTGGTGCATTGCATTATTTAGGGCTAAAAAGAAAATTTTAGCGCTGAAACCAAGTTTTCCATTATCTAAAAATTAATATTTTGAACACACGTACAGTTTAATTGCATACGAGATATTTCTTTGTCCATGGATTCAATGGTAATCTACGAATCAATATCAAACAAGTGTACTTTACGAAACAAGTTTTCAAAGTCTTTTCTAACAGGGAGTCAACGTCCGGTCGTCATTTTTTGGAGTTGATAAAACCTTATTGGAACGTAAGCTAGATAGATTATCGTTTACATATTTACGAATATTATAGGTCCAGATAAATGTCAAGGAAAGGCACCTTCAGCTTATAGCTAGAGATGCTCTGCCAGGTCATTTATCGGCACCTATACCATATTGCGATGGTAAAAGTTGTTTGACCTTAATCTCAAATAGAAGAAAGTAGTATAAAAATAGAAACGTGCTATTTTATCACACATATATAGACCAAAGCGGTAAATATATCGGTTATCAAAGGAAACTATCGCTATATGTTGGATTGATGGCTGCAATTAAGCATTTCAATTAGACATAAATATCACCCGCCCTATTCCGGTGTATTAACGAAAGCACGTGTGAACTTTGCCTGAACTACAATATCAATGTGCTTCAAATATATGGTATGTCTTATTATTAAGAATTAAATGGAAAAGGAGCGACTACGTTTTCCAAAATGACTATTTATATCATTTCATTCAGTAAATCATTGAACCCTTTATCAAAGAATACCATTCGGGCATTCATACCGTAGAAAAAGGAATGATATTGTGTATTATATTTTCCAAACGAAGAATGCGAGCCTATCTAAATTGAAAGGTAATACAGATGACAAAATTAATCATGACTTCAGAACGAAATCCATTGAGAAGGTGGGAATTTTTGACAAAAGATGAAAATGCTACTAAACGCAAATCTTTATAATTGGGTGCCTCAAAAAGCTATTTGTTTTAAAAAGATAGTCAGCCTTGAGCTTGATCGGAAGAATTCCACTACTTGTAATGCAAAATGCGAGTACATGCAAATACATAGTTCGTGCTGTTACATTAGCCTCGTACAAATCGTTAGTAATGACCGACCATGACTCTATCCAGACTGTAATCCGAGTCTGCTCTGATGTAAATACGCTCTTTGATATTTTGATTTTTCGCTATTTACGAAAAATCAAAATATCAAAGAGCGTATTTACATCAGAGAAGACTCGGATTATCCAGACTGTATCGTGCTGTGCAAAGAATGTAAACAGCTATTGGCAATGTCGTCGTTATTCTGTTGGACTGTCGATGACACACTGCATTTGTATTTCGGTGCTTTTTCAACAAAAACCTCGTAACTGCAGCTTGTTTAAGCTTGATTTAAGCTGCAGTTACGATGTTTTTGTTGAAGAGCGACGATGTGCTGTTCGACCATGACTAGACTATATCCTTCCGCTGGAAACAGCTCTGGGCAGTGGTGCCTTAATTACATTAGACTGTCACGGACACAAATTCTGAATCTTGTGTCCAAAGAGATAACTTCGTCTAGAAAATAAAAGAGGCATACATCTCCCACATTATATTATCATAGTTTTATTTTCAAGGTTTAAACAAGTCTACCGTCCTTCTGATAATCAAAATCGGTGCTTTTCAACAAAAACTTCGAAACGGCAGCTTGTTTAAATGTTTCTAGGACTTATCATATTTCTTTCATATTTATTGAGCACATTTCAATTTCCTAATTTGAAACGTGTATTCTGATGGTTTTGAACCTTTGAACTCCAAATCTATATAGTTCATTATTGAAACTCTTACAGGCATATATAAATTAACCCATTACCACACAATGACTCTTTTTGACTCCCCACACAATAATGGCCATGGAAAACATCGTGGAAAATGAAGAAATTGCTTGTGACAAGCAATTTCTTCATTTCCCACAATGTTTTCCGTCCAAAAGACCTAACAATTAAAAATTTCATTCAATTGAAATTGTCGTCTGCAGGATCTTTCAATTTGGACCGCCTTAAAATTTTGTCGTTTGGTAAAGGGTTAAACTCCTACAGACATAGCCTATATTGATAAAATATTGAATAATTCATCCGGCAAATCCCAAAAATAAACTCTGGTCAGGGCATTATAAACCACCAGGAACTACATGTATTTGAATGACTAGCAATTTTACCCGTCTCGAAATTTGACCTTTGACCTCGATGACCTTGACCCCTCGATGACCTTGACCTATCCGGGGCTGCCCTCCACCTAATCCCGTCCCGTAACCCGTAAGCAATCCCGTCCCGTAACCCGTAAAAACGATACCCGTAACCCGTGAAAACATAAATTTGACCTTTGACTTCGATGACCTTGACCTTTCAAAAAATGAACCCCTCAAGCTAATACCCGGGGCCGCCCTCCACCTTCCCTCCAAGTTTGGTGAAAATCGGCCCAAGGACCTGGGAGGAGTAGGGGAACAAACGGACAAACAGACAAACGGACAAACATTGCTCAAATTATAGTATGATTAGTGATATTTCTACTATGACGTATATAGCAATATTTGTGTGCCAAATTATGTACTTGTTACAGAAATCCACTCCTGGTGAGATTCGCACGTCGCCGGAATTATTAAGGCGACGTCGAAAACATTCGGTGTTTGAAAGCTCCATCGCCGAATGTTTTCGACGTCGCCCGAATGATTCCGACGTCGTGTGAATCTCATCATGGGTAGGCTACTTTAATAACAGTCCGGTAATTTTAATCACCTTTTAGAAATTTCCTTAATTAATTTTCGACATTTCTTTAGAACTTATATAACCGTGTCCAATCGTTACTGGTGGATGTGGTTGGGGTAACGCTGAAAGTATGGTGTATAACGCCGGTTTGTGGTGCAAAACAGACCCCAAGGTAAGAAAATTGAAAAATTACATCGATGAAGTTTTTTCTTTGGGAACGAGACTAGGCCGAGGCTCATCTCAAATGATTTCTTGACCCCATACAATGTCTGCTTTCTTTGAGAAAGCTGCCGTTTTCTTTATCATTCCGCGATTGTAAGACGTTTTAGGCGAAATCAACTCAGCTTGCCACTAAAATATGAATTATATACAAGGATAACCAGTTTTGAACCCCAAAGAAGCCTGTACTTCACACTTACGTCTATATTGCACAAAATCACATTGAGGTTTGCACACTCTGCTTCTTACAGAAGCCATGGAAACGGATTTTTTACTGGAATTTCAAACTAAAAATGGTGGATGTGGTGCACATAAAGAAATATTTTGTAACGTATGTGGCATGGTGATTTTAAAGCTTTGCGTTTTACCTAATTTAAGCAGCCTAGCAGATATAATGACACTCTCCTTTACTTTAGATGCAACACACATCCTATTCGAATGATCTTGGCAATTGTGCAATCATTTTGTGTAAAATATATGTGTTGTTTCGACATCAGCAAGTAATAGGCCTACACATAAACCAGATTGTGGAATGAATTTAGAAATTGTGCAATCCGAACGTTACATTTAAGTCGTACAAAAACAACGTATCTGTCAATAAAGGTTGCTGACTCAGTACCACCGTGATACAACCTCTGTTGATGAAAGCGGCGTTAAAACCCCACACTATCAATCGATTAATGTTAACTCGGTATTGTCCAGCAAGATTAACCCGGGACATCTGCATATGTAATGCCCCCACTTCGGCAGTGTTTTGTTAAGACGCTAAACTAACGGACTTTGCGCACGAAAATTAAGTTGTCCCGGGTTAACCTTGCTGGACAATAACACCTTCCGTTACCAACACTGTAAATGGAATGGAAATGTACATTACTGTTCTGACCCTGTTGCTTTTAGTATAACCACTATTCACTTTCGTCTGTACTTAAACCTGCAGTTACGAGGTTTTCGTTGAAAAGCAGTGATAAGTTCAATGAGAATTGAGTCAAGAAGGGCAAAGTAAACTTGTAAACGGCCTGAAATTTTCAGACTTTTTATAGAGGAAATACTCTCTGTCTGAAAAGTAAAAATTCATGAGAAAATATCTATGTCTCTTTTCCGTAGCATTGCTCTGCGTTAGAAAACTGCAAACGAAGCACAAATTACTAAGCTAGTGATCAAGCTCTAAATGTCTTTTCGGAACTTGTCAATTAGACCGAAGGAAGCCATGAAAATGTGACAGCTTTGACAAATGTGAGATCTCATTTCAGAACCTCTTTACTAATTCATCCGATGCTGGTCTCGGCAGGATTGTCCAAAAGAATATTGTAGGACCTGATTTCCTCGAACCGTCCTAGTTAATGTGATTTTGATTGCCTACTTTTTTCGAGAAATACTTTGAAATGGTCAATACAAATGACCAAGTTGTTTGAAGTAAACAACTTTTATTTATTTACCAAAATTAATGTGTTTACAAATAAAAGGAAACACTCCACAAATAAGAGGGAGTATAATTTTAAAAACAACGTATGTTTAGTTTTTTATCGATCCCTATGTTTTGGATATTCATTGGAATCGTTTTGTAGACGATTCAAATAAATACACACAACATATAATAAGGATTTCAAAATTATAAATGAGCCAGGATCTGGAAAAACGTCCCTTATAGCATTTGAGAACAACATGGTTCCAGATCAGCCTGCGTATACACGCAGTCGGACCAGGAACCATGTTGTTCTCAAATAGCTTCATCATGGTCTGTAGCATCCATTTTAGAGTAGCATAGATGCTGTCTAGACTGCATTTAGGCACAGTCTGATCTTGAAACATAGCTGTCTCAAATGCTATAAGGGACGTTTTTCCAGATCCTAGCTCAAATGTATTGTCTTTGTCCCTCATAACTGTTGCTACGCACGTGTAACTACTGCCTCGGTAGGATGCCTATTAAATGCACAGCATTCAATAATGTTTTAAAAACACCATCTTATATAACCAGTATCTAAGTACTTGTGATGGGCTAATGAAAAGAAAAAACCTACGTTGACTATAATATTTATCTCTGTTATTTTAAGAAATTGGATAACCCAAAAAAGTGTTGCATAAGGATGCTTAAATTAGTCAACTAAATGCGTGTTTGTGTCTAGAAGGAACAGTTCTAACGCTCGAGTTGTTTAGGCTGTACAAAAGTACTTAAATATTCATGTGATCCTGCAAGAAAAAAATGATATCGTTTCTTCAAATTGTACGAATATGCATGTGATGGTTTTCTATGAAACTTATTGATAATAAATACATGTAGAAACATGTGCACAAGGAGGAAATTCTTATTGTTATGCGTGCAAAGTCACATAATTATGTTGTCTAACAATGATACCTTAATACTGTAGGATTGTATGCCAACATACTTTATTTTTGCACAATTGAGACAAGAAAGGATTGTAAACTCTAACAAATGCTTGCACTAAGTAATGGATGACAAAGACAGATTGGCAGAAATCACGGACGTTATTTCTCATCTGTGTTATGCCGACGAGGTCACAGTTCCCGTAGCCTAAACGAGAAAAGTGTCTGTGTGTACACAAGGTTAGACACTGAGAAGATGTATGCAGCTAAATTGTCGTAGCTTTTCAGCAGAAACCTAGTAAATACTGCCTAAATCAAGCTGTAGTTATGAGGTTTTTGTTGAAAAAGGCGATGTTTTCAGAGCTCCAGATAATTTTTTGAGACAAGGAGTATTTACCCCTCAGAATTTTTTCCAATGCGTATTTCCAGATGTTTTTGGAGGCAATGAGTATTTACCCTCTTGTTCGGGAAATGATTAAAAATAACAGGAGCACCCCTCCGGAACGACCTACTTTCATTTTCGAGAACATGTAAGCGCGCTATGTTCCGACCATCAAGACTTTTTATTTTTTAGTGTGCGTGTTTTTTTTTTTTTTTTTTTTTTTTTTTTTTTTTTTTATTATTTTTTTTTTTGAACGAGATTACCATCGTAGGCTATCTTTGTACTAGTAGGGCCTCTTCAGAAATAATATTGGCCAAAATCGCCAATGTGCTCAGAAGTGGATTTACTCGCTTCCCGATTTATAAAGAAAACACACTTCTTCGAGTTGCAATTTCCGAAGTGATGCAATAGCCTGATATTTATCATCCAATCAAAATCGAGTAAACGATTTACTCCGTATATAAAAAAGAAAAATAACGGAAATCAACGATTGACTGAAATTCGAACAAAATACACTACTCGGCAGCATTCGGTAGATCTATGGAATAGCCGATTGTCATCTGCATTCGCTCGGCTGGTGACGTAATCGATATACCCCCAATAATTCCCGGTTTTGATTGGCTGATTCGTATTAGACGCTTCGATAAGCTATTTTTACAGACCAAAAAGTTATTTTTACTCTTTGGAATTTCCTATTCTATATGTTTCTTCCGGCGGTCTTCGATCTTGATAAGCTAACTGACGATTATCAAATGCGTATTCCTTATTTTGAATGCGTATCTGTACACATTTTCATGAAAGTAAATGCGTATTTAGACCAAATCAATGCGTACTTTACGCAAATACGCATCCTATCTGGAGCTCTGGTTTTGTGTCAGCAAACAGAGTTTAAACAACACATAAGCTTATAAATCCATGATCCTGTCATGGAGCTCTGTCTGAAAACTGCAAGATTCTGTTGAAAATATTCCTAAGGTCGTTATCCATCAGCAAAAGTTAGGAAATGGTGAAATATTTCAAGATATGAAATATGTTTATATATACCAACGTTGATATAAAGTTTGCATCCTTATCATGCTGAATAATTAACACAGGCAATGCTGAATTTATAAGTGCATATTAATTTTGAATTGTGCAGCCCTAAAAGAGACTACAGTATTCCAGGGTGAACAAGAGAAAAGGTAAGATTGCATCTCTTAGACATAGAAAAGTCAAAACCGGTATATACGACGTCGGACGGTGACATTAAGTAATGGATTCCTTACCAGTTTGATATATTTGTAAGAAGCATTAGAGCTTCTGGTCATCCATTCCATCCCGACACGGTCATTACTCTTGTTATAAGAGAAATGCGTACGGATGCACCAATGGGTTTGTATGCACCAAAACAAGAAATGTCATTCTACATGTCTGTATATTATAAGAAACAACATGCACAAGCACTCATTGGGGCACGTAATAAAGTCGGAGTTTTTGTGTTCGAATCAGCATCGCAAACGCACGTAGAATTGTGTATCTGTCATACGGACATAAGAATTGTTCGTGTTTTTTTAGATTAAGAGTTGATTTGCGTCACAAAAACAACAGAAATCCATACAAATGAGATACATTCTGTAATTATGATTTCAAGTCACAATGTAATTATAACGTTCAGTAATTGGTTGTTTTTCTGGCTAACATAGTACATAACAATGGTTTCTGCATGTGTTAAAGACATGTTGTATTGGCGCGTTCTTCAGAGCGATATTTTTACGATATATTACGGTTTCTAAATGTGTTAAGGACAAAGCGTTCATAAGAGTGAGAATTTTCGCCGCTTAGTACATACATGCACTATATATTTTTACGGACTTGTTCTACAATGAAGACCAAGTAGCCTACTTGCGCAACGCTGAATATGTTTCTGTAAACACTTAGACGTGATTATTAGAATTCACTTGTTTGTGATTTGGGGTTAACTAAGCATGAATATTGTTATTTACGACCTTTGAGAAATGGACGTAATTGACCGACGAATTAATTTTTTTTCAAACTTGTGGCAAGATTCAGGAAGTTCTAAGTTGGAACATGCTGCATACGGCAAAATGGTGGTTGGTAAGGGTATAGTTTATTTGTCAAAACAGCTTAAAAATGTTGAGGTAAAAGAAGAAAATGCTGGAAATCAGCATTTTCTTCTTTTCCCTCAACATTTTCCAGGGTACTTATAATTGGGGATTTAGCACCAAATATTAATCGGGAAATTGTTAGAAATAAGATATTTTGATAAAGAACGATGATTGGCTAATAATGTCCGACTAACGTCATATATCAACATGCAATAGCGGAAAATATTAATTGAGTAGGAAAATCAAATAGTAAAAATATAATTAATAATTGCGTAACTTTGTTTGTGTCAACATTTCAGTTTCACACTGTGATCGTTTTTTAAAAGTTATCATTTCCGTTTTCGGTACATAGCTTTGAGGTAAATGTTTTTTCTGATCAACTTTTCCTTGTATAACCCTTAGATAACAGAGGGCAACATCCTTGGATGCTCTGAGGAGGTACACGTGCGCTAGAGTTCGACATGACTGACCACACTGATGGAAGGCAGAACAATATGTCTTGGACGTGTGGTTGGTCACATATGGGTGACTAAGTAAGTAACATACCTAAATGAAATATTTATTCAAAATGATCGACACAAATGAAGAATATGGTAAGTTCTAGCATTTTGCCCTTTTTCAACTTTACCTATGACTTTAGGGGTATGAACCGAATTGACCGACGAATTGTAATATCGCTTCTTTTCAGCTAACTTCGTAGCTATAGCTTATTTAAAGCTGTAGTTACGAGGTTTTCGTTGGAAAGCGACAACATAATAAATAATGGTTTGATAAACTGCGTTGATAAGTCAATATTCAATTGACGTAGCGACGGCTGACGTCATGAACTAACAAGAACGCGCGAAATTAACCAAATTAGAATAACATTATTATGATTGTAATTAGTATTTATGGTAACATTATATTTTGCTTGTTTAATCAAATTCAATTGTTTATTTCCTTGTTCAGTTCATCTATAGGTAACCCTTTCCCGAACAAAAATGGTTGATTTGGCGCTACTTAAAGTGACATTTCACAGATGGTTTTTTCGTACAGTTTACTTTTATTTTCATCTGGAAGAGCATAATTATTTTCTTATGAAAATTCTGAATATTTCAAACCAAAATATTGCACTGATTACGAGAAATATATACATGTATATATTTTTTTATATAAAATTCGACGAATTGATGTATATAGCAGTTCTCTTTCCATCTTTCTTTATTTGTTTGTTGTTTTTGTTGTTTCGTAATTGCATACTTTAAAAATCTGTTATTTAAGATAATCCATCCTATTTAGATTCATGCGACATATGGACTTATCGTGCGACGACATTATAATAACCGAGGCTATTCGGGCGACATCGTAAACATTCTACGATGGAACGTTCCACCGCCTAGTGTTTACGGTGTCATCAGAATAATTTCGACGTCGCGTGAATCTTGTAAGGGATGGAAATTAGGGGTGCCTTAAGCTCCTAGTCTATCTGCTTTCATTCTGATGCATGTTTAGCTATTTTCCGAATATGAATATATGTTGCATAGGCTACATGTCAGTGCTATGTCAGAGCAAACAGGTAGACCTATGCGAAGAAAATAAAAAAAAGCACAATTTAAATGGACCGGGCCATGGAAAAAAGTCCATTATGGCATTTGAGAACAATAAGAATCCAGATCAGCCTGTGCATACGCACAGTCTGATCTGGATTCATGTTGTTCTCTAATAGCTGCTTAGTGACCTGTAGTAACTCACAGATATCTGCCCGTATCCTTATTGGAATGCATTCGAGTATATTCTTACCTGGAATTTCAGTTTGCTAAAATTCTTTAACCCTTTCCCAAACAATGATTCTTTTTGACTCCCCACAAGATAATTGCTCTGGAAAACATCGTGGGAAATGAAGAAATTGCTTGTGACAAGCAATTTCTTCATTTCCCACAATATTTTCTACCCAAAATGACCAAACAAATATTAATTCCATTTACTTGAAATTGACGTCTGCAACATCTTTGAATTTGGACTAGTCTAAAATTATGTCGTTTGGTAATGGGCTAAGGCACCTTTTCTAGATCCTAGCTCAAATTCATTTTAAGTTCACATGCCCATGGCGGAGAGTCATGTGACACAACAATTTTAAAAATCGTCAATAATTTTGTTTATACTTGATTAATTCGTATTCGGTTTGAATCAGAGAAGGTAAAAACGCCACGAATACACTGTATGTGGTAAATCATTTAGAAATAAGCCTATGTTAAAGTTTTTGATGAACCAAGCAAAATTTGTTATTCAAAAATATCTTTTGCGTGTGACAAATCCCTGCCGTTTTCCCGACTGCTCTGCTTACATTCGTCTTTAGATAGGCCATAATTATATCAACCTAATTATCGAAAAAAATATCGGAAATATTGTATCAAGTGATTCCCTGCATTGATACAAGGCTATTAATGACATGAATAAGGGTGGGGATATGCTTATGTCTAATTGAATTACTTAATTACGCCAATCACTACTCGATATAATGTTAATTATCTTTGATAATCAGAATACACCGCTTATATCGATTAGCGATGGAGTTCTTTCGATTTCTATACTGAACAAAAGTGAAAACGCTACATATACTTTGCTTGTCATATTTGTCCTTAATACAACAAGTAAAACAATCAAATGAACGTGTTTCGTATTGTTCATTGACTTTGTTGTGCCAAGCACTAAATGTTTTGTGGATTTTAAATACCGGGATGAACAACGGACCTTTTTAATGTGACAGGGGTCCGTTTTTCAGGTGTACAATTTGAACGGGAAATTTTACACTATTCAAAACTTTAGTAATCTAAGCAGAATAATGCAAACCATGCCGTACTGCACGGAATGGTAGTTTGACAAGTTAACAGTCAGAAAATGTAAAGAAGCTTGCTTAACATTGTTTCGGCGTTTAGAAAATGATGTTTTAAAAGCAGAATTTTCATTATATTCCAAAGCTTGAAAGTTTTACAATATAATCTCCATAGAAAATTGAAATAGCTATTGCATGGACATCTGGGAACAATCCTAGTCGGAGGAAGGTTTCAAAAATCCCCTGTAAGGCTTGCATGATGTTGCAAAAGACCAATAGAAAACCGTAATAAATTTGTAAATACCAAACATTTTAAATTCCCTATTTGTTAATGTCAAAGGGAAGTAATTCGCAAAATTGACAGAAATTAGACCTTGATTTAAGAGCTTGCTACAAGTGAGAAGTAAGATTCTACAAGTGCTTTTTTTGGCAACCCGAATATAACCAATTCCGAAATAATAATTAATGTAGCGTTTTCTGCACATGTGCGGCATTAGATGAAATTAGCCTTAAACGCATCAAGGGCTAACATAACTCTGACATTAAAGGAGACAAGGCAATAAAATTTCGACATTTGAAACGATTGGTGAAAGCCTATGAATTTACGTTAAAATATAGTTCATGCTTTTAGTTCGATACTTTTCCAGAAATAAGAAATCTTGCAGTGTAGGACTAGCGTGTTCACTTTTGTTCAGTATATTAATCTCTTTGTATTTGTGAGACACATGCAAAACGGTATCTTTCGACATTCAGGTTCTGAAATACTTGATCTAATCTAATCATTTTCTTATTTATTTCATTTATTTTCTTTCATTTTATTTCACTTTTTTATATGAGATTATCTTTTTATATGAGATTATTTCATAAATGAATCATAAGTAAGCAAATAAGCCAACTTGGACGCCGTCTTGTGAGAGAGAGGTCTTTGAATTCCTATTCGGCCTTGTTTATCAAGTGAATCATCCGCATTATATTGTCATTGTTACTGTACATAAGCTCTAAAACAGGAAAGTCATAAAATTGCTTCCATTAATAGAAAAAAAGTCGTAACTACAGTTTGAAATTAGCTGTAGATACTAGGTAAAAACAAACGACATGTAGATTCCCAATAAAATGAAACAAAAAGGACCCATCCTGCTCTTGTAAAAATAATGTCATTAATGCTATAATTCAATAATCCCCCGAGATTTATAGTGTCTGTTTCTTCTTCTCTAGAAATAAGGCCGACCCGAGAATGCAGCTTTTTAGACTTAATCAGAGAAAATAGGTGCTGATGGCGTGTTAGCTTTCATAGGAGTGTGCAAAGGTCGCTAATGATTCCATTTATGAAGTCCTGAGAGTTTTTGCCAGCTCATAATTAATAACAGCCTTTCCTTTCTAGAAAAGGGAATATTAAATATTCTTTTAACGTCTGATGGTCGATTTTTGTAATCTTCGAAAAAGATGGGAATTGAAAACTAAAATACTTGGAATAACGTCGGTGGGGAGTCAAAACCTCGTAACTCCAGCTTTTTTTAAGCTGGAGTTACGAGGTTTTGACTCCCCACCAACGATAAACCAAGGAACATGAAGACTCGTTTTGTTTTGGAAATTGAATAGCATTGTCTTTTCCATTCTTATTATGTTGCATACGCTATGTGCATAGGTGTTTCTTTGTTTGTTTGTTTTTGTTGTTATTGTTTGTTGTTGTTGTTTCCGATAGATAATGCTGTGGTTGCAGCTTCAAGGTTTTTGGAGAGCATCATTGCTCTCTTGTGTCGTTACCTCCTAATGTACTGCAAACCACATACCTTCGGAACAATACTCTTGGAAAATAGTTCCTCTAAAAAGACCCATTCCTAAATACGACCTAGAAGATAAATCTTGAGGTAAAAGTAGAACATTTTGATAGTCAGCATTTTCCATATTTCCACAATTTATAGATTAAGGACAGATCCTCCAGTTGTTACTGCGCAACCTACTGCGCATATCCTAAATAACGAAATAAAGCTATTACAGTAATTGGCAAATGTGTTTTTTACATTTAGTTAATGTTTGGTTGATAAATGACAAGATCCTTTTCGGTTATTTCCATTTTCTCTGTTTGGTCAATTAAAGTGTAATAGTACTCGGATGGTATATTACGCTTTCTGTTACGCGTTCAAAATGTGGCGTTAGCGATAGGAAACGGTGCAATAAAAGCAAAGTGGTATCTTTATGAGCTAGTCCTCTTCAGATGGACCAAACAGACGACACTTTTTATTATCTAAAGCTGGTAATAAGGAAGAAAATGGATAAAAGTAATGAAACAATTTCGGACAGAGCTGCAAAAAGTGAACCAAATTTTACTTATAACTCAGAAAAACGCTTGGTTTGATATATTTTTCTTTTTCTGTTTTTGTAGGTATGACCAAGCACTATGTCTATACCAAAAAAGAAAAAAATTCTTACCGCTGGAATATTTTTTATTATCAGAAACGTTGCGAAATAAGAGCAATTTCAGCTACTTTTGAAATAATGTTTTACTAAAACTTTCAAAATCATCACTTAATTTTCCCAAATTGATACTCATTTAGACAGAATAAAACATATTTAACACAATAAAGACTTATTTATGTAATCCTAGTCATTTCGAACACCCTTTTTGTGGATGTTTAAGTGACACCTCATTTTTGCAATTTTAGACAATAGTAATCTCCCTTGAAATCAAATAACTTTTTGATTCGCTTGGTGACCTATAGTTTTCAAGTCATTTTTTTACTTCTCGTATATCTAAGTATCAGTACAGAAAAAATAAAAAAAAATCTTACCGTAGGAAATAAATGGAGGATCTGTCCTTAATTTGCATGACACTATTACGGAGAATTACTTATTATGCAGACTTGTGTATGAAGTCATAGTTTGGTGATGTTTTGGTGCGCTTTCATGTAAAATGTCTTCTTCATACAACTCCTCCTATATTCACGGATGGATTTGCACGAAGATTTCAAAGAATGTTCCCAATTATGTAGCCATGCAATATGTTCACACTTTGATTTCATGCTGTATTAAACATGCTCTCCAACAGTACTTTCAGTACTTCGATTGATGAAAAGCGACGATGTTCTATGAGAAACATTGCGACTTGTTTGACTTTTAAGTTCAATGTTCTCTCGGAGAAATCAAATGAAAAATCCTCTATAATGGCCGTCTATTATTACGCCTGATTTCTTCCTGAACAATTACATCAATGTCAACCATCATTACATATTATACCAATGGTAATAATGTTGATGGCTGACTTTCATTATACCAGTGGAGACATCCATCATATTATTGCTATTTCATGACCCTTCATAAATATGTTCTTCTACACAGCATTTCGTCGTTGTTATCGCAAACCTCGTAACTACAGCTTAATCAAAGCCGGAGTTACAAGGTTTTGCTATGACACCGGCAATTTGTGCAGTCACTGCCCATTTGTCTGTATGTATGTTTTTACGGTTTGTTATATCTGCAAAATGTTTAGGCCTACTATCTGTCTATTCACTTATTCGTATTCAAATATTCATCGCGTAAAAGAGAGCGTAAACTCTTCTTTCGTCGAAATCAAAATATGAAACGGAGCCACCAGCCATCAGTTCATGTTAATTCGCCCTAGTAAATTGCTTCAAAGTCGAAAGTTATCTTGCCCATGACAAATGACATAACAGAGCATCTCTATCTAACGGCCACAGATACTCTGTCAGGTCATTTATCGTGGGCTTTATTCCTTACAATTGAAAATCGATTTGTAGAATTCGTACGGAACAGAGATCGATTTATACCGTTTTTGAACAGGTTCGACTAGAATGATCTCTTAACTACTTTATTGTCCACTAAGATTGTTCATTACGGGAAAAATGTAGGAAAGAGAAAGAAACTGTTTGAAACAAACAACTCTTTCCTTTTCCTTTTGACACTTTATCTATATTCCAATGGCTGTACTTGTGTCACAATGATGTTGTTCGACATTTTTGAATTCGATTAATGAGGACGGGAACAGAGCCGCGTTCTTTAGAGCTAGATTTCTTGAGATATGTTGAGGTTTCTTAAGATGTTTTAGGATAAAGCGCTCTTTTGAGCAAGATTTTTAAGACAATCACTGGGAGCCGCCATTGCTCTTTATTTCTTTCGGAACCCCTCGGTAAATTCTGTAGAATCTATATGGGATAGAATTGACCGAGTTGTTCCGAATTCTCCATAATTCATAAACCGCGGAGTTCCGAATGCTCCATACTTCATACAAATGACGTCATGATGACGTCATTTGTATGAAGAATGGAACATTCGGAACACCTCGCTTAAAATCTCGGTCTCAAAAACGCTCTATCAAAAACATCTTAGGAAATCTTAAAAAATCTCGCTCTAAAGAACGCACCTCAGGTTTTCACTTCAATTTAGGCAGAGATTGTATTTATCAGATGTCGAATGTTGCATCAGAATTAACATTAGGCTGATAAGATTTCATCATACCTTAGGGGGAAATTGGAGAATTCAATCTAAATATTAGTTTCATTTTCTTACATTTCTAGTCACGAAACTAATTCTTTATCATGATTATAAAATCAAAATTTTCGCGGTGATCAAAATAGGACAAAAACAAAACACCAGTTTTAACGAGCTATTATTACGTGTAATTTCATTCTGATAGATCCATTAATCATGGTGTAAATGAAGAAATAGAGATTAACTAACTGAATAAATGTGATATGAATATTATTTCAGGAGAATGGGGTCCATTAGGACGAGTTTTTTAATCGCATCTCATCCGATTCGATTGAAAAAAAATTCATATCACATTTTATTCAGTTAGTTGATATATTTATTACATGCCTATTTCTGTAATTTTACCCGCAAAAAAAAACAACGTTCTTATTCCAATCTGATCAAAGGCTCTACACCGCGCATATATACATTTTCTTTGTGCATTCAGAAAAAATGGCTGCCATTTTGTTTAAATTTTGAAGCGAGCAAAGAATGAAGCATCTATCTGTAGGCGTACTTTAAACCATCAAAAACAATATTTAGTAATGAAAGAAGAAAAAGCGAACTGAATAAATTTCAACCTTTCTAGTCTAAATTTTCCAAATTTCCAGTCTAAGTTACAAATAAAAACAACAACAAGGTCAACAACGGAAAGGAACGGAATGGCAGATTCATGTGATAAACAGAATTTCCAGCGGAAAACTATTGAATCAGTATATTTCAGACAAAAGGATCGATGGTCTAGAAACGATCTTTCTCGAATTCTGTGATGTGTTGTTCGGTTGCTTTGAGCAGGCATAAAAACAACTGTCTGTTCAAGTGATTTGAATATGGAATAAATTTCATCATGTTCGTGTTTCCCATTTCCCTTCAACACTCCAGCGCTGGATAGATCTTCGCTTCCATGATTAAAAAATGTAGGATAAGGGCGAAAACAAAGAATATAGGTTAATTCTCTTTAAATGTTTTTTTTTTTCTTTTTTGCAGGTAGATCTAGTTTGACATACATTTCCGATGTTATGCATACATGATTAGTGTTTTGTTGGTTCATTTGTTTGATGCACCTCTGGTATACTGGGTGCAATAAATGTTGTGCTTTGTTTTGGGCTTGTAATTGGGGACGGTAGTCTTTACACGAGTCTTCACGCTTGATTTTTATCTCTAACCCTAACCCAAACCAAATAGGACAGTACAGAATTTTTACCCAGTAAACCAGAGACTACCCATACGTTTTTGTTGCTTTTTATTTACTTTTCTCATAGAGTGGGGGTCGGGTATATGATTTTATACATATAATTATAGTTTTTGAATTTAAATTGTCAATTTCAACATTTAAGTTCAATGGGTTAATGGGAAATCAACATTGTATACAAGTACATGAAAATTATTGCTAAAAACAGTCACAAATCGATATTATCAAAACGAGGCTCCCTAAATATATAGAGAAAACAATGACGACGCACGTGCATTCAATATACAGCGATAAAGGGCACGTGCATTCAACATTAAAACGCTTTGGGTTCGAGCGTATTGTTACCAAAACACTTTGGGATTGAGAGAATTGTTACTAAAAATAACAACTACTAACCGTTTGAGCGGCGTTTTAAGACTCCAAAGACGACTTCTGGAGGCTGTTGTGTGCGGGGGCAGGTTAGGTCTTAGATGAAATAACCTAATTACTGCACAGTGAAACTGGAAAATGTTATCGTCACTGCAGTGAAAATATCAAAATTTATTTAACTGAGAAATTGCAGGATTTCACTGCTAGGAATGAAATAAATTTCGTTATTCGTTTTATTTTTGAAATGCTGTCTTTATTCAAATATACTTGAAGGAAAAAGAAACACCGGGTATTACATGCATATCGCAGCTTTTCAAGAAAAGCTGTGTAAATGCAGCTTAAAACAAGCTAGCGACCCACTATTGATAGTATTTGCACAAGTATCGCGCTGATAAATATTTTAAGGAAATAAAAGAAAAAAGTTGACTGGCATTTTCTGATTTTACTTCAAAATTGTCATTTCTATTTTGTTGACAAATGTTATTTGATCTATCTCCAATCTGTTATCTTCAATAGTTTTAGAAGGTGGTGGTTGTTGTTGCTACTGCTGCTGCTTCTGCTGCAGTTGATATTCATAAAAATAAAATGTATATGCTATAGCAAAGAAAACATTGAAAGGAAAGGATAAATTGATCACCAGTGTCTGCTTTTGTTGTAGTTGTTGTTTTTCCCTACGCTCAATGTTTCCCAGATTGTTGTTGTTATGGAAGCATACCTGTACATAATGAGACTCCTTTGGAATTTATAAAGAGTCGGATTGTTTCGAGGTGGGTCGTTACGTGTCCGAATCTATTCGTGCACGGTCGTAAACATTCGGCGGTGGAAAATTCCACCGCCGAATGTTTACGACCTCCTCCGAATAATTCCGATGCCGCTAACATCTCATTAGGAATAGACTATATAAATCTGGTCTTGTACGGGAATGATATGGGATAAAAACATGCTGAAGAAGCTGTTCTCCACAAAAAAACATAGAACACTTAATTAGCAAAAACAGTTTGAACCTGTAAAATGTCTACAAATAAAACAGATTGTTTAATCACTGATGACTAGACATATTCAAATATCCAAATATCGCTGGTTTTCAAACAAAAGGTTGTATCTATAGCTTTTTCAAAGCTTTAGATTCGATGTTTTTGTTGAAAAGCGATGATATAGAAACTCATTAGGCAGAATTCAAATAAGTTTTCAAGTTTTATTCAAATATTCCAGAAGGTCATAGACCCATGTGGCATACAATTGTATATGGTGCAACAGTGCAACAGTGAGCATAGTGAGCATATCATTATAATACGAGTGCAAAGAAAACAAAAACAAAGCAACAAAAAAGAAACAAGTATTCGTACAAATACAAAGGCAGGCAACTAGTAGGTATTTCTACCTCAAGCAAGGTACAACTTATGATAATAAAGTTGCTGGTAAGATGTATAGAATTTGGATTATGTGTACCCAATAGATTTGGGAGATATGATCTGATCAGATATTATCTAACAAATTAAAGGGAACATCATGTGACATGAAACATAGAAGATGATCAAAATCTGATTTTATGTTAAATAATGTTGTCAGATACCAGGTATAGAAATCAATGTTCTCCTTTGTTTTGCGAGATGAGATATGATCTCACAAACCAAAGGAAACATGACATATATGTTTACCAAAAGATTCGTATGTATGTATCGGTGCATGTTTCAAATACTTCATTCAACAGATCCCCGTATTGGTCACCCTTGTACGAAACGAAAATACAAGAGTAGCCACAGGTGCATCTGTGATAACACGTCATAGCTGGTAACTGATTAATTAAATATGGATTCGTTAATACGTTATACATGCTAGCACAGTTGATATTTCAATTAACATACAATTTCAAGCTACCTTAGTTTAAAGTTAGACATGAATTATTATATTCATAAATGAATTCATGACTTTAATGATTAACGTATATAACAATCTTTGACTATGATAATACAACATATAAATGTATGATAATTTGAACTATATATCTCACATATGATTATAATCACCATTGACTATGACATGCATATTTACAAATTGCAAATATAATACTTGTCTTTCTTACAATACGTTATACACAAAGACAGGTGCATATCTTAATTTGGCTTTATTCAAATCTAAGATGAAATATCTATCAATCGGTTTATAGGTTACTTAAGTATTATCAAATGAAATAGAATCTCTTGTACAATTTGCATTATCAATGAACGCGCTTAAATTTATCAGTTCTTTCTTATCATTCGTGTTCATCAGTTGAATAAACTTAAACAAGTTTGGCCTTTCTCTATAATAACGACTCAATAATTTTTGTCTAAGTTCGGAGTACAATGGACATGATAAAATGAAACTCGTCCTCCAGTATATCACAATGAAAACATTTTCTTTCAATATTTGGTTTAGATATTGGCTTAGCCCATCTGTCGGTCTCGATTGCTAGTCTGTGCGATGATAAACGAAAACGTGCTAATGCTTCGCGATATTTATTTACTTTAAGTGTATCTAAGTATTCATGAAAACTGAACGATGCGATTGACTTGTAAAACAACGCTCTGCTTGAATCGTTTATACGAGCTCGCCAGTTTTTAATGAATTGATCTCTAACTCTCAGCTTTACAAGAGAAAGAAACTGTTTTGCATTACCTACACCTTGTGTTAGCCAGGCTTCTCCAAAACCAAGATTAAACAAAACGTTTCTCAATAAAGAACACCAATTAAGGTTTACGAACTGAGAATGAAATGCAGAGCCAGAGGCGAAATTTGAAATGTGCCAGTTATTCGCAAACTGTGTTTTATTTCCATTCCAAATACAAACATAAGCAATTTGTATGGTTTAGAATTTTGAATTAATATATACTTATGGAAATATTTGACACAAATGTTCAAAATTACCTCCCTTGCATATGAATATAGAGTAAAATAATATTTGTAAATTATTTTCTTCTTGAAGCATAATCTTGAAATCTGGCATGGTGAATCAACTTATGTGAAGTGTATTTACAAGTGTGTGTAATTTGATGCATTTCGTATGGCTAGAAAGTGGCGTTTTCATTCTCAGTTCGTAAACCTTAACTACGTTAACATTCCTCTCAATGTCATTCTTAAGTAACAAATAAACTCGTTTTATATATTTAGTGTCGTTTGAGTGTATTATTTTCAGCCAATATCTTACTATGTTGATGATTCTTAATTTGTGTAAAGGTAAACGACCAAGCTCACCATGAATAAAATCGTTTTGGGTTGATTTTTTAACCTTTAATAATGTTTTACAATATTTAATATGAATTTGCTCTACGTCAATTCCATTATTGAAACCCCATACCTCACTGCCATAATTCAAAATCGGGATTATAAGTTTATCAAATAGTTCGAGCCGATGGCTTATATCTAAATTTGTGAATTTGGACAATTTTTTGTTCATGCTATAAATAGCTTTTACCGCTTGACCTGATAAAGTTTTTAGTGCTTCAGAAAAGGATCCTCCTGTAGTAAATACAAGTCCCAAGTATGTAAACTTGTTAATAATCTCTAATTCATCCTCGCCATAATTAAATTTCAAATTTCTAGGTAAATTGCCAGCTTTTCTAAAGAGAACAACTTTTGTTTTAGAGGTATTTATCTTCAACTTCCAGCGCATGCAATATTCATGTAAAGAACTAATACTCTCTTGCAACTCTTCAGCTGAATTAGCAAAAATAACAATGTTATCTGCATAAAGAATCAAAAATAGTTTTAGAGTACAGACATCAATACCTGAAAGACCCCTTTTCATAAAAAATGACTTCTATGTCATTAAGAAACATTGCAAACAGAAAGGGAATTGGAACAACAGGATGCGTCCACAACATCTATAAAATAAACAAAACAAAAATATCGCTGCTTTTCAACAAAAACCTCGTAACTGCAGCTTGTTTTAAGCTGCAGTTACGAGGTTGTTGTTGAAAAGCGACGATGAATATAACAGAATAACAAGACAACCAATCTTAATATTTTGCTTCGATCAATTTAATTAACTTTGGGGTTTCTAATAATGGAGAATTGACGGAAATTCTACCTCAATATACAAGAAATTTATATCTCTATTCAATTTCAGGAATCGTTAAATATAATAAATTAAAGCAGACTGTTTTTGATTGAAGAAATATTCCATATATGTTTTCTTATAAATTTTACTTATTTTTATCTGAAAAGATATACAGGGTGTCCCAAAATATGTGTCCCCATTTTAAACATCTATGAAATTGGAAAATGTTGTCACTCAGTAAAATTAGTAACATAGGTATGAAGGGGACATGATGAAGTTTTGTTTGATATATAGAACATCTATATTTACTTTGAATTTTATTCCACATATCGTTTAAAAAATATGTCATTTTTAACTGTTCTGCCAAATGACGTCAACGACGTCATCTTTTTCATTTGACAAAGTTTCTTTTTCCAAGCTAAGATGATCAAATTGATCATATCAATTTTGTCTTCCATGGCCAATGTGGCTTAAATAGATGCAGTGAAAGTCTTAACATCATTAAATTTTGAAGGGATGAAAATAATCACAAGAACTAGAGTTCGAAATGAGGGAAGTTGTTGTTTCATTGAAAATTTGGATGATGGTGCAAAAATGATTTGGATGATGGTGCTTTAAACGGAGACAAAGTTTAAACACCTATAAAATTGACAACCTTTTGTTATCAGATAAAATGAATTACATAGGTAAGAAGGGGACATGATAAAGTTTTGTTTGATATGTAAAACATCCATAGTTACTTTCCTAATATATTCAACAACATCCTTTAAAGGGACATTTCATTCCAATTTCAATTTTTTAAAGTATGTCTTGATGCTAAGATTGGTTATTCTAATGAGTATAAATACTATTAGTTTTTTTGAAGTTGTTGCCCATAAGCGAGAAACACGCATTTAAAGTTGAGACATAATCGATAAATTGCATATAAATCCGAACTGTTGTCCACAACAATTTGTTCAATTTTAACACAAAAATATAAATTGCTCGTAAACGGCGCAATATTTTGGCTTGAAATTTTCAGAATTTTCATAAGGAAATATGCTCTTTCAGATAAAAATAAAAGTAAAATTTACGACAAAAAATTCTGAAATGTCACTTTAAGAAAAAGTTTGTCTCTCCAAAAACGACCCCCCCTTTACAGCACCATTTGCACCAGCATCTAAATTCAGTGAAACAACATCTTTCCTCATTTCGAACTCTAGTTCTTGTGATTATTTTCATCCTTTCAAAATTTAATGATGTTAAGACTTTCACTGCATTTATTTAAGCCACATTGGCCATGGAAGACAAAATTGAAAGGATCAATTTGATCATCTTAGCTTGTAAAAAGAAACTTTGTCAAATGAAGAAGATGACGTCGTTGACGTCATTTGGCAAAACAGTTAAAAATGACATATTTTTTAAAACGTTATGTGGAATAAAATTTCAAAGTAAATATAGATGTTCTATATATCAAACAAAACTTCATCATGTCCCCTTTATACCTATGTAACTAATTTTACTCAGTGACAACATTTGCCAATTTTATAGATGTTTAAAATGGGGACACATATTTTGGGACACCCTGTACTTTCTTATGAAAATTTCGAAAATTGCAAGCCAAAGCATTGTGCCGTTTATGAAGACAAGAATTGTTTCTTAAAAATTTAAAAAAAGGTTTACAGACCCTCAAAAAACTACCCCTTTCTAGCCATACAAAATGCACCAAATGACACATACTTGTAAATACACTTAAAATAAGTTGATTCACCGTGTTGGTTTTCGAGATAATGCTTCGAGAGGAAAATAATTTACAAATATTAATTCACTCTTCATTCATATGCAAGGGAGGTGATTTTGAACATTTTTGTCAAAAATTTCCTTAAATATACATTCATTCAAAATTCTAAACCGTTTGTATTTTAAACGGAAATATAATACAGTTTAGGGATTACTGGCACTTTTTAAATTTCGCATCTGGGTGTTTGGTGCCTTTGAGGGGTTGGATACCTTTATTGTGGTAAACCACAGTTCCCATGTACTTCGAATTTGTCATTTTCTTCACAACCTTACTGAAAGTTTTGAAGTTTTGTGAAAAATGAAATAGTAACAGTATGTGAAATACAGCCTTAACACACTTTCAAGACGCAATTTTCAGATTTTTAAATGATAATGTCTATATATGACCGTTTTTAAGAGGAGAAGGCGAAAATACATCTTATATAGAAAAATATTTTAGATCTTTATAAATCAGGTTATAAAAAGTTATTGACGACCAACCAAAAGTTTGGTTGGTCGTCGTGGTTTGTCGTCGATAACGTTTTCATCAGATGATTTTCAAAATATCCTTCGCATTCAGCATTTTCTTTATATTTTTGATTTCCTATATAGAATCTATAGATAAATATTGTACCACATGATTCTACTCCATGTGAAATGTAGACCCTTATCGAAAACTTACTCACAGTCCGATCAAGTGTTCTCTAAAAGGTTGTTTTATCACTACGGTGATCTAAATACTGAAAGGGCCCTTTTTTCTTTGGTCTGTCTCAATTTTAACATGACTGTAAAATTTCTATAACTGCGACAAAATACCAGAATCGTCGCCACAGTGTCTACATAAACAATAAAAACTTCAGATTTTTTCCGTAATAAATTCCATAATAATCTCTACTCGTATTTCAACAGGCATTTTTTCTGTTAAATCTCGCGTTAAATGAGTTATAAAATGACGATCGTATCACATGAACTTGGAATCAGAATAGAACAGCATGTTATAAAAGAATTTCCAAACGTTATTTGGCAAACTCTAAAATGGCTTAATCAACTTCAATTCAAGGTGGAATACCGGTAGAGTCCGGCAGATATTCCCCATTTTTTAACTGAACCTTGCAGTGGAGTATAAAGTTTTTTTTTCTTTGCTGATTCTTGAAGTAGACATCATACTGTTAAAGATTCCGACGGTGACATCGTGTCACCCTTTAGCATTTTGAGAAATTCAAGATGGCCGCCAAGATGGCGGAAATCACTAAAATAATCAATGTAAGGGTTTTAAATTCATATGAAAACTGATATATTCTAGGTAAAATATCTTTAATACACATTCTGTTGCTCTAGGAATGAAGCACAATAAAGATAAGACATATTTCAACCATTTCAGTTGACATTTTTGTGTAATTTACGTTACATTATGGGACAATTCCTTCATTTATTCAATTTTCCCCTATTATTTGGACATAAGTCAGTCAAACACAACAGCGCAAGGTCTTCTTATCAATTCACTCACTTTAAGGTTTGGTGAGAGCCAAATATGGGTTGTATAAATGTATTTCAGTTGACATTTCTGTGTAACTTACGTTACATTATGGCATAATTGGCTTCATTTATTCACTAGAATACTACCATTTGATCATACGTCTATTAAACGCAACGATAAATGGGTTGTCTATCAATACCTTTACTAGACGGTTTTTGCAACAGCAAATCAAAGGTTTTATACATGTATTATGTTATGAACGTTATCTTAATATTAGCGCATTACCTTCGTTTATTTACTTATCTGTTATTATGTGACCACAAATCTGCCATAAATCGTTTAAACACAACAGTGAATAAGTAATGAATAATTTGCTTGTCAATAGTTTTACTAGAAGATTCTATCTAGAGCAAAACAGCAGGTTGTATAAATGTATTATGTAGCTTACGTTACCTTAATTTCATAACGATAATAAAAGTACCGTAATCGAAGGAAATGTAACTCAGCTGATTTGTGTAAGTAGGGTGAAATATAGGTAACGTATATTTAACAAGACACACATGTAGCCACTGATGCACACACATTACATATGTTTTATACACAGCAGAATAGTTAACTAAGTGCACACAATCGTAAAAAGTAGGTCACGGTGATCTGGTTTTGGTACAATGATACACGACAAAGCTTTGGGTCATGGCGCATCTACACAACAAATTTGGCGTCCCTTACATTAAACAGTGCATGAGCTATTGAGAGGAAGATAATTCGTTACTAAGAGCAACCAAAAGTGAACAGTATGTGATAGCAACTTACTTTTGGAATGGGACACACATCAAAATTGGTCTCTGCAGGTCGAATTGTGTACAAGATATGGAGCGGAACATAAGCGGACGGACCCGGCAACCTGACGCCCCGCCAATTAAGTCTTATACGTTTAACCCACCATACATTTCTTAGAGATAAAAGCTTTTGCTTTCCATAGTGTATTTCTGGTTCCTTACAGTATTCAGTGTTACACAGCACACCTCCTCGGCATGTGCTTTGTAACACCCCATTCTAGCCTTAGCACAACTGCATTTAGTAGAAAAACTAAGTCCATCTCTTCCACACTGATATTTTATCATTTTTAAGAGCTAGACCTTCAACTTCGAGGACAATCAGTGGTACTAGTGGGCTACTTCAGATGTATTGTCACGTTGCATGCATAAATTATTTGGTAGCGTGTCAAAAGCTAGTATCATTCTCTCCAGATACAAGCATTTTAATACAACGATAAAAGGAACCAAGCACAAAACTCCCGTCGTTTCTCATACCAGTACTATCAAAACATCCTAACCAAGCCGCAAGATGCTTACCCACATAGGTTTACGATATCAAACCATTGGTTGGAGACATTTTTGTCTTAAAGGATATTTGCCTTGATCGGGGATTGAACCCAGAACTAATGGAACAATGTAGAGAAGCACCTTACATATTATACACATCATTTACAAAAATGTTAATTTTGATTAGCTGTTAGGAATTGATATCTGATCTTGCGAAATTGAAATTGTTTAGTTTGTATAAGTCGTCAAGAAAAATGCTGAGGTATCGTCGTATACTCTTTGTCAGGCGATCGGGCAGCCTGCGAACGTTTCAGTTCCGCTCCATATCTCCTGCACTATTTACCTAGAGACACCTAATTCAATATAAGACGCGCCATGACCAACAGAAGCATTATGTACACAACGATGTCACTGTGACATACTATTCACTCTTGAGTCTAATTTACTTAGTTTGAAGTTCCCTTCTGTTTCATATCCCATGTACTGTTTGATCTAGAGATACCAAATTTAATGTGAAAATGTGCAATGACTAAAAGCTATGTCATGTACCAAAATAAGGAAAGCGTGGCCTACTTTTTGTGCTTGAGCACACTAACTTTGAAAAACCTTTCCATTGAATATCTAGTGATGTTTGACTTAGAGACACAGAATATAGTATATTCATGACTCAAGCAAGGTTTGTCATGCACCAAAACTAGGTCACTATGCACTACCTTTTATGTAGTCAAAGGATTTTCTTGTTCCAATACTAGTCATTGTGACCTACTTGGATATGTTTAATTCACTATTCTTTTGTGTCTAGAACATGATGGATTTGTGTATCAGAGACTACAGGTGTGTCTTGTTTAAATCACTTTAAACTCTATAACTTGATAAACACTCTAAATATTTTAAGTGTTTTTATCAAGCATTTTTAGTATTTAGAATATTCCCTGACGAAAACACCTCTGAAATTGCTTATCTGTATAGGTCGGGTACAAATCAATTGTTTTTCTACGTGATTCAAACATTTTAACGCTAAATTGACTTCAAAGAGTCTACATAGCTTTGTAAAGTAATAGTTTCTATTTTGTACTAGATACATAAGCGAGGCATTTCTTTTTAATTCACCGTTAACCTTTTGTTACTGGTTGTAAAGAATTCATAATGGTTAAAGTTACGAGTTGCTACGCAAAGTTAAAGAATATCTTGTTCATACTATGAAACAATCGTTCTTTTCATGTGGTGCCCTGAACGCCGTAATGCACAGACTTGTTTCTACATTTCGCTGTTTAAAAAAACACACGAAACTGCAGATTATTTTTGTTTAAATGCGACGAATTGTTATTTAAGTCACTAACAGACATAAAACGCCATTTTACACGCCAGATACGCACGTTAACCACTATTTGGACGCGGATTATTACCCACAAATGGCTCTCTTAAAGGCGCGTATGGTGCTCTTTAGACTAGTGCTCTTTATCTCGTCAAAATATGAGTAGATCTATAAGCTGAGAAATAAAAAAGAAAACCCTCTTCAAGCAGATAATTTTTATTTGTGTACTTTTCCAAAAATCCATGTAGGTTATCCACCATGCATCTAAAGGCTGATAGTTTTTGTTAAGATAAACTGATTTAATGCTGAAAAATATTACCTTATTCTGCTTTTGATTCCTATCTATCAAGGTGACGTGTTTCCGCCTTCTCTGCTTTAAACCAAATTCAAATTGGTCAAGTAGCCTACTACAAAAAATATTGACGATTTTTCTAAAATTGTTTTGTCACGTGGTTTCCTGTGGTGATGTTGAAATTTTGTGACATATTGTGGTTGTAGTCTATTTTCTAGGTAGAATAAGGTTCATCTAAGGCAATATTTATAAGATGAAAACAAGCAAAATGTCAGAATTCTCATATTAATTGGCATATAAGGATTGACTTACCTAACGCTGCTTTTCAACAACTTAAAACAAGCTACAGTTACGAGTTTTGTTTGAAAGCGAAGATAGAAAAAATAATTCATAACCATTATTTGTAATATGATAGAAGGGCGAGCCAAATGAATGAGAGAATATATCAACAGATCAATGATATCATATTTGAATGAGATACATAAATTTTATTGGAAAGGGCAATATACGCAAAAGGATGGGTTGCAATAAGGGGTCAAAAAATAGATTTTCTTTAAATTTTGTGGATTGATAGGGTTACATAATATCTTTAATTTGTATGTGTAAAAAATCTGGTTTCGGCTTATTTTCCGAGATATGGGTAAATGAAGTGGGTGGGGTAAGATGGACTGGAACACAGTAGGGGTAATTCTAAGTCATTTGTCTTTCTTATTTTTAGCCCCAGATGCGTGAAAATTTATATGCATGTTTTGTGATATATGCGTTAAACATTTATGGGCTTACATTAGATATTCCATTTATATCTTTTCCGTAATATTCATTCTTCTTTCTTTCGCCAAATTTCGTTATTTTTTAACGACCAACTTTACCAAACTATCTCCACACGTTTTATTTGAAACACGATTTTTATGAAACTTTACAGATGTATTATCCAGATATTAATGTAACTTTGTGTGAAATTTGAAAGAAAAGCGTTGGCCTGTTGTTGAGATATTTGACCTTGACCTTCAAAATAACATCAAATTCGGGAATGTCCGTTAAAACTACGCATTGGTGGGAAAATGGTTAGGGTTGAATGGCATGTGACAGCCCATTCATAAAAGAATGCATTTCACACATGATTGGGGTTTTTATTGTATGATTTTACCGTTAAAATTGATATAATCAATATAATAAACTTGGTCACCTCTCAGAGTTACCCGGTCATTTCATCTAATGAAATCATTGATAGACATATATTTGTTTAAGGCCTGTCTATACATTTAACATTATATTCTTTTTGTTGATATTATATAACGTTATATAAATATTTAGCTAAATTAATTGTAAGCAAATTTGGTCATTTAGTAAAATCATTCACAATGCGTCTTCTTTATAACCACATAAGAAATACAATCTGAAAATGATTAGTTTTCTCCTAGCAAATTGATAATTCTTGTCCATCATGAGATGAGTGAATATAAACTCTTAGACAATTCAAGTTGCATATAAAGCTTTTGTAGTTCTAGCAATCTTAACATAATGCTAATATTTAATTTCACTCACCTGCAGTAGTAATATTAATCACAGCACTTTCCGCGTAGACATGTTTCATGTGCAATATTTAGTTTGATAAGAAAACTGAGAAGTAAAAAGAATTTCTTTTCTTTCCCATTCTTCCGAATGGGTTGTACGATACAAAAAAGTAATATTGCTACGAAACTCATTAGGAACAATAAAAAGAAACCATGTTTCCAATCCTTATGAATAAAATTGGCGCTTTAACTATCACATTTTGGCATTTCCCGAGTTTTGAAGTCATTTTGAAGGTCAAGGTCGAATATCTCAACAACGGGCCAACGCTTTTCTTTCAAATTTCACACAAAGTTACATTAATATCTGGACAATATATCTGTAAAGTTTCATAGAAATTGAATTTCAAATAAAACATGTGGAGATAGTTTGGTAAAGTTGGTCGTTAAAAAATAGCGTAATTCTTCGAAAGAAAGAAGAATGAGTATTACGGAAATGATATACATGGAATATCAAATATAAGCCCATAAATGTTTAACGCATATATTACAAAACATGCATACAAATTTTCACGCATCTTGGGCTAAAAATAAGAAAGATATGCGACTTAGAATTACCCCTACTGTGTATCAGTCCATCTTACCCCACCCACTTTATTTACCCATATCTCGAAAAATAAGCCGAAACCAGATTTTTACACATACAAATTAAAGATATTATGTAACCCTATCATTCCACGAAATTTAAAGAAAATCTATTTTTTGACCCCTTATTGCAACCCATCCTTTATGGTATTTGATAAACAGTGAGAGAATAGTTCCGCAAATAAATAAGTACAAAAAGATTGTAAAAAAAGATTTTCCTGCACAAATGTTCAGTTTGATTTAATCTAATTCTCCATACCTTTGTTTTTCAACAAAAAAAATCGTATACCTGTAGCTTAAAAGCAGTAGTTTTTGTTAAAATTCGACGGTATCATGCAATGAAATTGAAAATGAAAACGGTTGACTGTTAGAAAGGCATCTCTGCTTCTTTGCATGAATTTGCTTTTCCGTGCTTACTCTAACTCGGTAATTCAACAGAAATATTTGAAATGGTGCAACAATTATAGATAATGAGATTTGTCCAGACAAATGGAAATCAATTTTGTAACGACTAATCAACGTCACAAACGTCCGCAGTTCCCGTCTATTTGGTAGGTTGTCCAGTCTAATCACGAGCCAACTTAATTCTACCGTTCAATCACGCAAATTACTCAAGTAGATGATTTAGTCTGGTATACCTGCCCCTTATACTGCGTTATTGGGTCAGGCACTCTTCAACAATGGCGACGCCCACTGGGGTGATTTCACTACAAAGATAAAGAACACAGTTTTGTTTTAATTTTGTGAGCAGAGAGGGTCATTAGAACAGTAGATAGTTTTCGGTATAACTTTAAGACTAGCAGTACGCTCTACCACTGAGCTAATCAGACATATGGTGCCGAAAATACCAAAATTGTCACAATATAGTTTACATGTTCATAATTTAAGACCGCTTTATTTTAGATTAGCGTGATGGTCGTATAAAACTGTTACTGCCAGTCTTAAAGTTATACCGAAAACTATCTACTTTTCTAATGACCCTTCTCTGCTCACAAAATTAAAAAAAAACTTTGCTCTTTATCTTTGTAGTGAAATCACCCCAGTGGGAGTCGCCATTGTTACTGAGTGCCTGACGTACTAAAATACATAGTACGACTGGCAAAATATCATCATTTTCCATAAATTTCAATGATTCTCTTTATATATCTCCGATTTGAAAACGAACAGAGAAGGCGGGAAAATGCCAGGGTTTGCTACATACGAAACATTTTTTAAGAATTAGTTGATATTGTTTAATGAAGAATAAGGACGAAACAGTGTAAAATTATGTCAATAAATTGTTTCAATTGATCTTTAAAAGAATTACCACATCCATCAATTTCCTTGCGTTTTTCCTCTTTTTATTCTTCAAACTACATTCATATCAGCCATGTACTAATACAATTATTGAAGAATTTCTGCATATATTGTGTCACGTGGTCACTTCGTTCCCTTCCAAGACAAAGATATAAAAAAATGTTATTGGAAAGAATAAAAACAAGAGGACCATGATGGTCCTTAATCGCTCACCTGAACCTAGATAGAAAGAAAGTCGCAATGTTGTCAAGTTCAAGAGCACATAATTTAAGATGCGAGATTATGATCCAGCTGAAAACTGCTTTCATAATCTTGAATGATCAATATTTGTGATTGTTACAGTAAAAACAAAGTGGAAGAAACCAACAATTTTGTCACAGTCAAGAGCACATAACTCTGTTCTAATAAAAAAATTCTCATCAGCATTATGTCCATTTTTTTTTATTGGTCAATATATTGTTTAGAGTGAAAATAAAGTTGGAAACTGTAATTTTGTGAAAATCAAGGGCCAATAACTCTGGTTTTTCTACTCAAATCAAGCTGAAATTTTCACTCATCCAGGATCTTATGGTCACCAACATTGTGGCCAAGTTTTGTCTTGATTAGTCAATAAATGTAGATGCTACAGTGTAAACAAAGTCGAAAACAGCAATTTTGTCAAATTCAAGGGCACATAACTCCAGACTTCCTAATTCAATCACACTGTAAATTGAAGTCATCCAAGATCTTATGGTTACCAACATTGTGTCAAAGTTTTGTCTTGATCGATCAATATTTGTAGATGCTAGAGTTGTAACAAAGTCAAAACTAGCCATTTTTGACGTTCAAGGGCACATAACTCTGGACTTCCATGTCCGATCTGACAAAAAATCGAACTCATCTGAGAACTTATAGTTACCAACAATGTTGCAAAGTTTTGTTCTGATCGGTCAATATTGGTAGATTCTAGAGTGGTAACAAAGTCAAAACTAGCCATTTTTGACGTTCAAGGGCAAATAACTCCAGATTTCCTTGTCCGATCTGACTCAAAATCCGAGAACTTATAGTTTGCAACATTGTTGCAAAGTTTTGTTTTGATCGGTCAATATTTGTAGATGCTAGAGTGGTAACAAAGTCTAAAACAGCAATTTTTGACGTTCAAGGGCAGATAACTCCAGACTTCCTGGTTCGATCTGACTCAAAATCGAACTCATCCGAGAACTTATAGTCATACATATTTTGAGTAAGTTTAATTAAGATTGGTCAATATTCGTAGATGCTAGAGTGGTAACAAAGTCAAAACTAGCCATTTTCGACGTTCAAGGGCACATAACTCCGGACTCCCTGGTCCGATCTGACCCAAAATCGAACTCATCGGAAAACGGACGGACGGACGGACAGACGGACAGACGGACAGACGGACGCCGACGGACAAAAAGCGACCACAATAGCTCACCTTGAGCACTTCGTGCTCAGGTGAGCTAAAAACGAATAATTGTTTATATGACTAATTCCAAAACTTCGAAACGTGGTCCTGTATCTTTTTAGCTAAAATGAGCACGAAGTGCTCAAGGTGAGCTATTGTGGTCACTTTTTGTCCGTCGGCGTCCGTCTGTCTGTCCGTCTGTCCGTCCGTCTGTTCACATTTTGGTGTTACCACTCTAGCACCCACAAATATTGACCAATCGTAACCAAACTTGGTCAAAAAATGTATGACCATAAGATCTCGGATGAGTTCGATTTTGAGTCAGATCGGACAAAGAAATTTGGAGTTATGTGTCATTGAACGTCGAAAATGGCTACTTTTGACTTTGTTACCACTCTAGGATCTACAAATATTGACTAATCTTAACCAAACTTGGTCAAAATATGTATGACTTTAAGTTCTTGGATGAGTTTGATTTTGAGTCTGTTCGGACCAGGAAGTCTGGAGTTATGTGCCCTTGAACGTCAAAAATGGCTAGTTTGACTTTGTTACCACTCTAGCATCTACAAATATTGATCAATCAAAACAAAACTTTGCAACAATGTTTGTAACTTTAAGTTCTCGGATGAGATTGATTTTGAGTCAGATCGGACAAGGAAATCTGGAGTTATGTGCCCTTGACCCAGTAAACAATTTTTAGTTTTCCAAACGTAGCGACGACGTTTCCACAAAACGTTTTCAGCAAAAGTAACGAAGTCGTCTTATTACCCGAAAAAGTGGCCCCCTCGACCGACGTTCGGAAAACGTTTTCAAAAACGTCTTCAGACCTTCAATAATACCAATAGAAATCTTTGTGAAAACTGAATAATGTTTAGTTTTCCAAACGTAACGACGACGTTTCCAAAAAACGTTTCCGTGAAACGTGTTGAAGACGTCTTATTACCCCAAAAAGTGGCCCCCTCGACCGATGTTCGGAAAGCGTTTTCAAAAACGTGGTGAAAACTTCAATAATACCAAGAGAAAACTTCGTAAAAACATGCCTCTAGAACGTTTTTAACACGTTTTAAGAACGTTTGGTTTTTGAAACGTATTGAGGACAAAATTATTATGTTTTGATGACTACATTCAAACGGTTTCAAAACGTTTCTATCCCAGATACCTGCAAACGTTTCCAACAAACGTGTTGAAGACGTCTTATTACCCAAAAAAGTGGCCCCCCTCGACCGACGTTCGGAAAACGTTTTCAAAAACGTGGTGAAAATTTCAATAATACCAAGAGAAAACTGCATGGAAACTTGATTTTTAAACGCTTTTATAACGTTTTAAGCATGTTTTGTTTGAAAATCGTATTGAAGACCGGGTAAGTACGTTTTCATGACTGCACTCTAACGTTTCTAAAACGTTTCTACTTAAATGCCAATTGAAAACTGCATGAAAACTTGATATTAACACGTTTTCATAACGTTTAAAGAACGTTTGGTTTTTGGAACGTGTTGAAGATGTTTCGAAGCCGCCATTCTAACGTTTTTCATGTCGAACGCAAAACGTTACAATCTGTGTTAAAGACGTTTTCGTACCTCTAAAAGTGCCCCCTCCTAAGACGTTTGGAAAACGTTGTCATATTAGAACAATTCGTTTAAACCTTTTCCAATCAAGATCTGGTTTTGACGTCCCTTATAGAAAAGGCTTGGGAAAAGATTGAAACAAAAGGTGTGAATGCTGATGTCCAGCATTTTTATCTTTTGTCTCTATATTTCCCGTGCTATATCCTACAAAAAATCCTATATCATTAACCATTTTATCATCTGCAGAAGCCAACCAACTGAAGTATCCTCGATTTTTGCTGTTGTTTCGGAAAGGGTAAACATAACGAATTTTCACCTCGTACTAAGAGAGTAAACAGACTTTAAGGTTTACGAACTGAGAATGAAATGCAGAGCCAGAGGCGAAATTTGAAAAGTGCCAGTAATTCCTAATCTGTGTTACATTTCCATTTCAAATACAAATATAAGCATTTTGTATGGTTTAGAATTTTGAATTAATGCATACTTATGGAACTATTTGACAAAAATGTTCGAAATTACCTCCCTTGCATATGAAAATAGAGTAAAATAATATTTGTAAATTATTTTCTTCTTGAAGCAAAATCTTGAAATCCGGCCTGGTGAATCAACTCAAGTGAAGTGTATTTACAAGTGTGTGTAAATTGGTGCATTTCGTATGGCTAGAAAGTGGTGTTTTCATTCTCAGTTCGTAAACCTTAATTGAGTTTGTGTAAGGTAGTATGCTCCTAATGAGATTCGCTCGACGTCTGAATTATTCGGACGCGATCGAAAACATTCGGCGGTGGAATTCTTCACCGCCGAATGTTAACGACCGGGCCCGAATAGGTTCGGATACGTAACGACGTCACTCGAAAAAAAAAACCCGATGTTTTATGAATCTCAAAATTTTTTAATGGCAACAATACTGGTATTCTACCTAAAAGTCTCACGAATGAGTTTGCCTGAAAGCACTTTTATGTGCATTTGAAGAAAATGGAGAATTTGATGATTAAAAGTGTTCTTTTCTTTTCTCTTTTTTTCCCAAAACAATTTCATCAAAGGTAGGGTCATGCAAAACAGGACTTGTTTGGAAAAGAATGAATTAATGAGAAAACGTTACATAACAAACATGAGCTTTAATGTTACATATTCTCTGAGGTAATTAAAATGTTAGCCTTATCCAAAAAGACAAAAAAGGTGGTCCAATTTGAAAGTTGTTGAAGACGACACATCATTAATAAGTAGATAACAGCTGCATTTGTGTACAATACAACATAACATATTTGATCAAAAGTATAAACTCTTGTGGAACTTGGTTATCGCGTTTTCTTCTTTCTCCAATGTTTCCCAATGACTTATCTAACACAGGTGTTTTGGGGAAAAGTTCAATTTGCAGACAGGCATAGACAGAATGACAGATGGGTCGAAAAGACAAAACAATTTAATTATCCCAATTAATTATCTTTTGATAAACAGAGAGTCAATGGCAGAGAATTTCGTGAGCAGTGTTCGTTCTCCAGTTTGGTTTGTATCGCAGTCTTGTGAATTGTGGTATACCATGAGTAAGATTCCGTATATCTATTTTGATGCAAGTCTGTATATTCTTCGATAAAGTCCCTAAGTATTATCGTATATTATCTGGTTTCATTTTCCAATGATACAAGAATACAATAAAGGACTTGTTCTTAAAACTCGACATAACAATTGCCAAAACTGATCACTGTTTTACTTAAACAATGGAACACCATTTATACTTGCACAAAATATAGTATTGATGTTTAATTTAACATCTTGATTGTTTTATATGAACTCTGGAAGTGAGTCCAACATTCTTGTAGCCACCACAGCGTTTAGTTAAATGTTTTGGTGGTAATGAAGTTTTCTGAGAAGGTTTCGTCTATCCATATGTATGTTTTAGACTCCAGCACGTTTTTTTATATTTACAATTATAGTTCCAACGTTGCGCCTACTGAAAGAGAGTGTCTTGATATTATGTAGCTACACATTCTCTCGCTATTAAATCTGCATAGTCAGCATCACTACTACTTGAGTTTTTGGAGTCACTCCGAGTCAGGAGGCACAATTGGATGACCATATATATCAATTATATCCTCAATATCTGTAGGTATGTCCTCCGCATTAAAGAATTGTCAAAAAAACTATCGTCATTTATTAACGCTTGTGGTTTTTCTGAACATAGACTTCACGACGATCCCGTCCATAATTATAGTAAACATCTTCCTCGCATACGCCTTCTACCTTCGACTGCGTTTCATAAAGTGAAACATGGGACTGAAACACTTCTCAGGGATTGTGCTCATGTGTGTTCGTTGAATTGATAGCAAGTATGTGCTGTAGTACAGGCAGTGGAGGATAGTCGTCGTCGGGTGAACAATCAACTCATAAGCCTATGAAATATAAAATATATATTAGATTTAAGTGTGAAATTGAGAATGATTGATGATATACACAGAAAGGTAATATTAGCTCTGATTATTTGTTTTCTAATTTAAGTTTCTGATAATTTTAATAAGAATTTTCAAAGTTTATCAAAAAGCAAACAAAAAACAAAACAAAACAAAAACAAAAAAACACCATATAATTATGTATGGACATGGTCAATATGTAGGCAATGTAGCAAAATGATATGTGATGATTATTTTAGTACTGAGACACAGGTCTTAGACTTTCATCAGTTGATTGGTAAATCTAGTACAATTCAGTATTGATAAATAAATTTTGTGCATTTTCTTTCATCTAGGAATAGTCTAAGTGTAAAAATCCAGATACGTTTCAACAACGTTGACAAAACGTTGTTGGTACTTTAGTAAACGTAAGACCGAGGACAAGATTCGGTACCCCGTATCAAGGCTTTCAGTAATATAATAACCTCAACACTTGTAAACTACTAGTACACACGAACAATGAATGTTAGATCTACTTTTCTATCTGAAAAGGTTTAAACGACGTTTTCAGGACGTACTGAAAACGATGTTGTTATAGGTGGTGTATAAATAAATCTATTTTGAGACAAGAAAATTGAAAACAATGTCTCACATACATTAAATGTCAAATAGAACAAATTGTACTTCAAACTAAGATGAGTCACTTATAGATAATAAGATTTAGAACAGTTTGGTGAAGTATCAAAGCTGAGTTTCTTCAAAATTTGCAAAACACACACTATTTACTCATCCGTGTTAAAAATTAATCGTTAAAATGCGGTTATTGAAATAAAGAATATTTCAATGATCGACTTACCCAATAATTCCTTCAGAATTACCGGTGTGAATATGAATGAAATGTGGTTTGTACTCTTTCAACGTTTGCACTCTGTCAACATCAACAAAATGGCGCCCGAAAATTTGTGGTTTGAAATAAAAGTACCCGGATGTTTGTGGAAACGTTTTTAAAACGACTTATAAACGTCAGTTTACTTTCTCTTTTAAAATGATGAAATATTTGACTGAAACTTTCACTATATGAAGTATAGCAGTAATGATTGTTTAAACTTGTTTCAAGTATTTTATAAAGATGCAAACCAAAAGAACCCACGCTTGCATCAAAACCTTTCGTTTGAAAACGTGTAAAAAACGTGGCGATCAAGTTGCTACAAATAGTGTTAGAAGAAAACACATTCAAACGTGTTCAATATGTTTTTGCGTAATAATTAAAAATGTAAAGCACTGTAAAAGTTAGATCTAGAGATGTATGAACTAGAAATTTAATATTCGAATTATCAAGAATATTGAACACATTAACCCATGTGCATGCATGTATAATTTCCGTGTTGACGTTTTCATACGTGGTATTTTGATTAAGTTTGCTGTACATTGTGTAAACGTACCTAGATCGTCTTTAAAACGCAAATCATCACCAAAACGTTTTCGGAACCACCAATTGCAAACATCTGTATTTCTGTTAAGTGTCTTATAAACCAAAATAAATATCTCTTTTCGACTCGCGAATAATGAAGTAGAATCAAACATTCATGATGAGCAGCATGGCAATTACTTTTCCAACTTGTAGCAAAACCTTTTTGAGGCGTGTTAAAAACATGGCTTTGAAGGTTCTGTAATACGCATGAAAAAGAAAACATTATAAAAACGTTTTTGAGACGAATTAAAAAACGTTCACTGTTGAAGATAAGCAAAATAAGGGTTTCAATATTCAAAATAAGACTTACTATCATGAAAGTCAAACAAAACGTTACAATTTAAACATATGATACCATTTCCATGTTTTCATATTGATCGTTTTCATCAAGTCCTGAGTTGGTTGTGGTTTAAGTGCGTCGTCTTTAGTATTTAATACGTACTTACGATGAAAACACGTTGTCAAAACAAATGAAACACGTTTTCCAATCCAAGACTTGTATATAAGGAACGGCTTCGTCACCAAAACCTATTGTTTACTTGAAAACGTAATAGCCCGGTCTTCAATACGTTTTTATAACCGAGCGTGCTATAAACGTTATGAAAACGTTTTAGAATTAAGTTTCCTTGAAGTTTTCTTTTTAGTATTATCAAAGTTTTCAACACATTTTTGAAAACGTTTTCCGAACGTCGGTCGAGGGGGCACTTTATCGGGGTAATAATACGTCACTAACACGTCTGTAGGAAACGTTTGCAGGTATTTTAGGTAGAAACGTTTTGAGACCGTTGGAATGCAAACATCAAAACGTTATAATCAGGTTCTCAATATGTCTTAGTTGCAAAAAGGTTAAACGAAATGTTCTTAAATCCAAATGACAACGTTTTCCAAACGTCTCGGAAGTGGACACTTTTAGGGATACGAAAACGTCTTCAACTCAGAATGAAAACATTAGAATGGCGGCTTCGAAACTTCTTCAACACGTTTCCAAAACCAAACGTTCTATAGACGTTATGGAAACGTGTTATTTTCAAGTTTCCATGCAGTTTGCTAATGGTGTTTTTAAGTAAAAACGTTTTAAAAACGTTAGAATGCAGTTATGAAAACGTAATAATCCGGTCTTCAATACGTTTGTAAGACCGAACGTGCTATAAACGTTATGAAAACGTGTCTGCCAAGTTGCTACAAATAATGTCAGCAGGAAACGTGTTTAAAACGTGTTGAACACGTTTTTATAAAACAAATTCAAAAACTACATACACTGTAAAAGGTGCGGATGTATGAAATAGGAATGAAATGTTCGAATTATCAAGAATATTACATACACGAGCTTATGATACATGTATGTAATATCCGTGTTGATGTTTTTGTACATTCCATTTTGATTAAGGTTGGTTGTGGTTTAAGTACGTTGTGTAAACGTATCTAATACGTCGTTAGAATGCAAATCACAACCAAAACGTATCTAAAACGTTTTCTGAACCGTCAATTGCAAACAATAGCATTTCGGTTGTTTTTCTGATAAACTAAAATAAACACATAAAAAAAATATTATGTTCACGCGAAATAATGAACTATTTTAATCAAACATTCATCAAGTGAAGCATTGCATTTAAACTTTTTTAACTTGAAGCAAAACCTTTTTGAAACTTTTTGAAAACGTTACCATGAAGGTACTTTAATATACATGGAAAAGAAAACGTGTTTAAAATGTTTTTGAAAAGAATTAAAAGCGTCATCTTTAAAACATAATGGAAATAAGAGTTTGAATATTCAAAATGTGTTTAACTATCAAGAAAGTCAAACAAAATGTGATGTTTTACCAATATCAATATCATTTCCGTGTTTGGATATGTGTAGTTGTCATCAAGTAACGAGTTTGGTTTAAGTACGTCGTCTTTACGTATTCAATACGTCTTAAAGATAAAAACACGTCGTCAAAACTTATTAAAACGTTTTCCAAACCAAGACTAGTACAAAACGTCTTCGTTACCAAAACCAATTGTTTACTGGGTTCGAATATCAAAAATGGCTAGTTTTGACTTTGTTACCACTCTAGCATCTATAAATATTGACAGATCAAAACAAAACTTTGCAACAATGTTGGTAACTGTAAGTTCTCAGATGAGTTTGATTTTTTTGTCAGATCGAACATGGAAGTCCGGAGTTATGTGCCCTTGAACGTCAAAAATGGCTAGTTTTGACTTTGTTACCACTCTAGCATCTACAAATATTGACCAATCAAGACAAAACTTTGCCACAATATTGGTAACTACAAGTTCTCAGATGAGTTTGATTTTTTGTCAGATCGGACATGGAAGTCTGGAGTTATGTGCCCTTGAATTTGACAAAATTGCTGTTTTCGACTTTGTTTACACTGTAGCATCTACATTTATTGACTAATCAAGACAAAACTTGGCCACAATGTTGGTGGCCATAAGATCCTGGATGAATGAAACTTTCAGCTTGATTTGACTAGAAAACTTAGAGTTATTGGCCCTTGAATTTCACAAAATTACAGTTTTTACTTTATTTTCACTCTAACAATATATTGACCAATCAAAATAAATTGGACATAATGTTGATGAGACCCTTTTACCAGAACATAGTTATGTGCCCTTGACTGTGACAAAATTGTTGTTTTCTTCCACTTTGTTTTTACTGTAACAGCCACAAATATTGATCATTCAAGATTATGAAAGCAGTTATCAGCTGGATCATAATCTCACATCTTAAATTATGTGCTCTTGAACTTGACAACATTGTGAGTTTCTTTCTATCTAGGTTCAGGTGAGCGATTAAGGACCATCATGGTCCTCTTGTTAACATATTGATAGGCTAACCCTTTCCCAAACGGCAACCATTCGGACTGTTCCAATTTCAAAGGAGCTACAGCTGACAAAACAAACATTACTGTATGTATGGAATTTATAAAATATAGCAGGGAAAATATTGAGACCAAAGGAGAAAATGCTCATTATCAACATTTTCTTCTTTGGCTCAATGTTTTCCTAAGCCTTTTCTAGTAGGGAAGTCAAAACCAGGTCTTGTTTGGGAATTGTTAACGGCTTTGACTGTGACTAAATGACAAGAGTTGACGCCAATAAGTCTAATTCACCGTTGAAACTATTTCAAAATTAACGCTCATTAGCGCTGTATTCATTCACCGCTCATATTGGCTTCCTGTTTATAATAATATCGGACCCTCATTAAAGGAGGAAAATATTGTAAAGGTAGTCTACCTGTAATCCTGCCATTTTGAGATTTACACGACGTCGTAATCTTGCGGCCGACGCCGATAACAATCGACGGTGGGAAGTGCCGATTTTTAGCTCACCTAAGCACGAAGTGCTCAATGGAGCTAGATCTATTGTGATCTATCAATGTCCGGCGTCCGTCTGCCCGTCTGTCCGTCACGGCGTCAACAATTTCTTTAAATGACATCTCCTCCTAAACAACTGGGTCAAAATCAATCAAACTTGGCAGAAATGTTCCTTGGGTGGTCCCTTACGACAATTGCTTAAAGAATTAAGATCTATGAAAAACTATGTTTGCCGTGGCATCGGAAATTGGGAAATTTCACAAAAGCGCAATAATTTTATTTAACGACATCTGCTCCTAAACTATAGGCTCAAAATCAATCAAACTTGGCAGAAATGTTTCTTGGGTAGTCCCTTACAAGATTTGCTAAAAATAAATGAAATCCATGAAAAACTTTGGTTGCCGTGGCATCGGAAAATGGGAAATTTCACAAAAGCCTAACAATTTCTTTAAACGACATCTCCTTCTAAACTCCTGGGTCAAAATCAATCAAACTTGGCAGAAATGTTCCTTGGGTAGTTCCTTATAGAAATTGCCAAAAGAATTGAAATCCATGAAAAACTCTGGTTGCCGTGGCATCGGAAATTGGGAAATTTCACAAAAAGCTCAATAATTTCTTTAAACGACATCTCCTCCTAAACTACAGGCTCAAAATCAATCAAACTTGGCAGAAATGTTCCTTGGGTAGTCCCTTACAAAACTTGCTAAAAGAATTGAATCCATGAAAAACTTTGGTTGCCGTGGCATCGGAAAATGGAAAATTTCACAAAAACCCAACAATTTCTTTAAACGACATCTCCTCATAAACTCCTAGGTCAAAATCAATCAAACTTGGCAGAAATGTTCCTTGGATAGTCCCTTATAAAGATTGCTAAAAGAATTGAAATCCATGAAAAACTTTGGTTTTCGTGGCATCGGAATGCTCAACAATTTCTTTAAACGACATCTCCTCTTAAACTCCTATTTTGAAATCCATCAAACTTGGCAGAAATGTTCCTTGGGTGGTCCCTTATAAATTTGATAAAAGAATTGAAATCCATGAAAAACTGTGGTTGCCATGGCATCGGAAAATTGGAAATTTCACTAAAGCTCAACAATTTCTTTAAATGACATCTCATCCTAAATTTCAGGGTTAAAATCAACCAAACTTGTGAGAAATGTTCCTTGGGTTGTCCCTTATAAAAATTGCTAAAAGATTCGAAATCCATGAAACATTCTGGTTGCCGTGGCATCGGAAATGGGAAATTTCACAAAAGCTCAACAATTTCTTTAAACGACATCTCCTCCTAAACTACAAGGTCAAAATCAATCAAACTTGGCAGAAATGTTTCTTGGGTGGTCCCCTTTAATAATTGCTAGAAGAATTGAAATCAATGAAAAACTCTGGTTGCCGTGGCATCGGAAAAAGGAAAAAATCCTTTAAATGACATCTCCTCCTAAACTACAGGGTCAAAATCAATCAAACTTGGCAGAAATGTTCCTTGGATGGTCCCTTATGAAAATTGCTAAAAGAATTGAAATCCATGAAAAACTGGTTGCCTTGGCATCGGAAAATGGGAAATTTCACAAAAGCTCAACAATTTCTTTAAATGACATCTTCTCCTAAACTTCAGGGTAAAAACTTATAAAACTTACCAGAAATGTTCCTTGGGTGGTCCCTTTTAAAGATTGCTAAAAGAATTGAAATCCATGAAAAAATCTGGTTGTCGTGACATTAGAAAATGGGAAATTTCACAAAAGCTCAACAATTTCTTTAAATGACATCTCCTCCTAAACTTCTGGGTTAAAATCAACCAAACTTGGCAGAAATAATATTTGGGTTGTCCCTTATAGAAATTGCTGAAAATCTGTGGTTGCCATGGCATCAGAAAATGGGGAATTCCTTTAAATCTCAACAATTTCTTTAAACGACATCTCCTACACTTCTGGGTCAAAATCAACCAAACTTGGCAGCAATGTTCATTGGATGGTCCCTTATGAAAATTGCTAAAAGAATTGAAATCCATGAAAAACTTAAGTTACTGTGGCATCAATTCCTGTAAACAACATCTCCTGAACTACATGGCTAAAATTTTCTCTGGGACCACAATGCATAACATATGCAAAGTTACTTGGCATTATTAAAACATTACTCAGGTGAGCGATTTAGGACCCTCAGGGTTCTCTTGTTTTAATTCGCAATGTGTCCGTATGGAGAATTGTCACAAAAAAATAAGACATCGTGTGTATCTAGCAATGTCTTCATTTCGCGTGTACTCCCTGAATTCATGTTGTAATAAGAATAAGAAATCGTTTAAAGAAATGATGTTCGCACAACTACAAATGATAAACATTTGCACTTGCTCACCTTTCTTCTTTACATAAACGAACTACAAAACTAATATGAATATAGACAAAGCATAAATACGGGTAAAAAATGTTCGAATGATCGACTGCCGATGTAGACAAAACAACCGGATCATTTTGTTGTCCTTTCTGTGACTTACAAACTTTCCAAGAACTCGAATTTCTAATTGACAAAACCCAGATTAGGTTTCAGGCTTAAAAAAGACCAGCGTGTGAAACACAATTGCCTGCGATAGTATTTCATGTCCTTATGCCTTGATATATATGTCCTTTATCTAAGACAACCTCTGAATGTTAAGAATCCTCTGAAGTGTTTTGTTTTCCACAAGAAAATTAATGATGTTTCATTTCTCAACAAATGAATGCTAACTTAGAAATCTAGTTAGATCAATGACGCAGAAGAAATCTCGTTTTGAAAATACACTAAAGTCATTGGTAAAATTCAAAGACCAACTGTTATGGAAGCCTATCTGGCTTAACAAAAATTGGGCATTGGCAAAACACATTCTGAATACATCTAAAATTAGGGAAATCTTACAAAAATGTTATTTATAATTGTTGTTCTCGGAATATTTTCATCCAGATCTGTCATTTAAGTTTACCAAAAGTAAGGTCTAAATCAGGAAACATTTTGTCTTTTTTAAGGAAAAGTAATGCAACATACCAGCTTTAATAGACGTATTCTTATTTCAAAGGTAATAATTGTTGTTTTACTTTGTACTTTAGGCTATGATTTAATTCGCGAAATTATACGTTCAACGTGTTCAATTTTTGGTCTGAACAATTCCCCAGAAAAATAAACTTGTTTCTTTGTTGATTTACTTCGAAAACGATGACATGTAAATTATTGTTTTATGTACTTTATAATGATGACCTAGTTAGAAAATGCTTACTTTGTAAAACGACGTTGAGATCATTTATACCCAATCATTTGGAGTTTTTGCCAGTTTAAAATACATGTATTTGCGTAGTGAGTCTTACTGTTGGGAATACATTAAAGTTTCGGGACTGTAATTGCCGTCGCTTGATATTTATCTAGTTGTATTTATGGCAAAACTACAACTGATATGTTATGGCATGAATGGTAAATTATCAGTAAATGTTTCTGACTTGACAATTATGTATTGTATAATTGATTATCTATCCTTGAATCGGAAGGAAATCGTGTTTATAAAATGTTTATGGTAAAAGTACTATTTTGAGCGAAGTAATAATTGGCATTTTTAAGTATTTTATTTCAATATTTTGAATATTGTGAAATTACCCTTATTTTGAAAGTATTGACAAAATTATATTTTCTTATATACAACAATGCAGAATTTAAAGCCAGCTATCTCCCCTTTCGATGTTTAAGATTAGAAAAAGTAAACTTGTAAAACACCTGTTCTTACCAAGGTTTATAACATTAAGTGTTTCATATGGATTTGTAACTTTCATAGAGAACTATCTGCTGAAAGTGTCTCTACCAATAACGGCCGTTACGATTTCCGAACCTTAAAGCTCTATCTGCCTTCAGAACAGACTAAAACCGGATTTTTAAAAATAGTTGCACTACGTTCAAGTATGGGCAAAACTATGTACGGTGAAGATGTTTCAGCTAAGGGGACAAGTTCGGTTTAGCTAAAACAAACGTAATGGTGAAAATTTAATGTTCACCTCCACCACATGTTTGCATAAATTTTCACGAAGGTGACATGAGACACTAATACAAATTGTAATAAATGACAAAAACATAAATAAACACGTGTACATGCGCCTGTCATAGCTTTCATAGGCGGTGTCTTGTTCATTTTCCGATTTCACGAATTTTGAAATGCGTTAAGCTGATTTTTTTGAATGCAACAAATTTGCTTTTTGAAAAATAAAATCTAATCACACTGTATGAATCCGCAAAGTAGTTCATATAAAAGTGTGATTAGAATTTAATTTTCATACATGCAAGAAAAAAAAAGCATTCTTTCCTTATAATTTAATGATACATTTTATTATCGTAAATAGTAACATTTGCGACTAGAAAAATGAGATATCGTCCAGACTATGTTCAAAGAAGCGGACAGATGTGCGATATCTGGCCGCTGCCAAGGTATTCAGATCTTACGCACGTGCCTTTCCGTGACGAAAACTTTAAATAACGTCATAAAAAGCGCGCGTAACTGCAACGTTGTTCACAGCGAATTCAGTCGTCGTAACGTTATTTTCAATCCTCTCAAGTGAGTTTTGAACAACAAGTCTTTGAAATTGAGTTTGTTTCAACTAGACAATCTATTTAAGAGTCAGATTAAATGATAAAACTTGCAGTTTACTACTCAAAACCAACGTAACATGCCGATTTGTACAGGGCACATCCATATATCCATATTGTTGACTCCGAAAGAAGTTCCGGGAATGTCATTTTTTTCATGGAGTTATGAACAATATTTTTAGCCAATCAAAACGTTCGGATTCTAACAAAATCAACTAATATTGAATTATTCTGATAAAGATATGATTTGTGTACGATATGGTAAAGAAAATGTTGAGAGAAAAGAAGAAATTGCTGACCGTCAGCAATTTCACCTTTTCTCTCAATATTTCCCCTGCAATTCAAACTAAAGCCGTCACAACAATGTCTTGTTTGGAAAAGGTTTGTCATGTCGGGAGTATGTGAGATCGGGTGACGTATCTGGGAATATCTTTTGTCAGGAAGAACGTCTGTTGACAAATGCTTATGTTCATCTGCCAATTAAGCTTATTAAGCCGGTCCAAAAACAAGACCCGGCATAGCATCTCAAATAGAAAAGGCTTGGGGAAGTATTGGTACAAAAGAATATAATTGACATTTTCTCCTTCAACCTCATTATTTTCTGAGCTTTTTTGAAATCAACCCCTATATAAATGATTTTCTTTGTTGTCGTCTGTAGCAGCTTTGAATTTGGAGTAGTCTAAAAATGTGTCGTTTTGGGAATGGGTTAAGCTTATTAATCCATTACCAAACGACAAAAATGTGGACTTGTTCCAATTGAAAGACGCTGCAGACGACATGTTTAAGTTGATAAAATATTACAATTTCTTGTCTGTTAAGCTAGAAAACTTTGTGGGAAATGAAAAAAATGCTTGTCGCAAGCAATTTCTTCATTTTCCATAATGTTTCCCAATCATTATCTTGTGGGGAGTCAAAAAAGAGTCACTGTATGGTAATCGGTTGACCCTTTCCCAAACAAGACCTGGAATTGACGTCCTTAATAGAATAGGCTTGAGAAAACATTGAAACAAAAGAATAAACTGCTGATAACCAGCAGTTTCTCTTTTTGTCTCAATATTTTCTGTGCCGTATTTAACACAAATCATGTCTTTATCATCATCATTTTTGTCGTCTGCAGCAGCTTTCAAATTGGATCACCCTAAAATTTTGTCGTTTGGGAAAGAGTTAAGACTTGTTTATAAACAGCCAATGAGGTCTTTTAGGAATACGCCTGTCTTTGTTGTTGTTCGTGCCGGAAAGGATATCTTCCCTTTCTGATTACGTTTGTGATACGATTTGCGTCAATTTGGTAATAACATACAATATAGAAATTTTATCCAACCCCTTTTAACAACGAAATCTTAGGATGATGCAATTAGAAAGCTGTTGCAGACGACAAAATGCAAGTTTTCAAATATTGAGACAAAAAGAGGAAATGCTGATTGTCAGCATTTTCTTCTTTTGATTTAATGATTTCGCAAGACTTTTCTACGAGGGACGTTAAATAAACTAGGTTTTGTGTAGGAAAGGTTTGACTATAACTTTAAAAAGATGTAGTTACGATGCGGCGATATGTATTTCATTATTAAAAACAACCAATTCTAGAAGGGATGAGATTCCATTATATCCCATCTAAAACCTACTACAGGCAAAAGGCTGAGGTTGCCAAATAAAGGATTTGTTTACACTATAGCACGGAATATCTAGGAAAAAAAATTTTGGTTGTTATTTTCTTGTTTTTCTTCTGTATTCCCAAGCTTTTTTCTTGTTTTTAGGGGCGTCATAACCTGGCCTGCATTTTGTATGGTTTAGAATCTTGAAATTATGCACACTTATGGTAATATTTGACATAGATGTTAAAAATTACCTCCCTTGAATATGAATATAGTGTAAAATGATATTTGTAAATAATCTTCTTCTTGAAGCATAGTCTTGAAATCCGGCACTGTGAATCAACTTTTAAAGGGTCTGTAAACCTTACTTGGGAAAAAGTCATTTTTTCAGATAACGTTTCTGTGGAATCTAAGAGAAACATATTGACGAAACGCATTTTGATTGCCTTAATGAAAAGTCTAAATTTGACAGATAATCCTAGTTTTGTGCGAATGTAAAAACTTTATGTTTCATGATACTGGTATGTCAAACAATTCAATGTTTATACTCAACTCTTGTCCTGCTGACTTTAAAGCAAATTACCAATTACAGACTGGGATACTTCAATTAGCTAGTATCAAGACATTGCCAAAACAGTTGAGTAGAAAGCAGGCACTTTAGGCTAACATTAGACTGCACATCGGTGCAGGCTGATCTTAGTCTATACAGCCTGTCAGAATTGTTATTACAGCAGGAATATAACTTGAACAGCATGAGAATGGTTGAATTACTATAAAGGAATGTATTCCATGAAATTCAGCAGACACGTATGTATAGCACATCTTGTGCCATCAAGAGTCAAGACAATTTATTTGACAGATAATCCCAGGTTTTGTTCAAGTTAAAAACCAGATTTAATTTCTATATGTCACATATATCAGTGTTTTCACTGACAGAAGGAGTGTCGTCTCATAAGACATTTTAAGATACTTCTCGTTGTGCCCTTTAGTTGTTTTTGCATGTGTTTGGTTACGTACATAGTAGTCCTGACAGAAATGCGGTATTTTTCTTTTACACTAAATGAATTGCCCTTTTTAATTGGACGTCTTTCGGACGTCCAATTCTTATAACCACTTTTCGAAAGGCGAAATGGGTTTTCATTACCAAAAAACCCTTTCTAAGACTCAATTGCCAGTTGACAAAAATTCAAAACCGATTTTGGGACCATACAGGAAAACTGTCGTATCTTTTCCTGCTTTCTATGTGTTCTCTAACAAACACTATAAGATTCATTGGCCAATTCAATTCATGCCACGTCTTAACCAACTTTACGATCTTTTTTCGATTTAACCATTTTCTTGTAGTGATTTGACTTTCGTAATATTGTGTGAAGGGTAAGATCTTTAGAAAGCGATACATGCTATGTTTATAAAGTAAACAAACGCCCTATATCATCATCAGCAGCGATAGCACAAACGGGAAAGGATTAACCTCGCAACCTCTTTTCAGTATGAAATTTGGAACGCCGTTGGTTCGAAACCAGTTCGGATTATTTCTTCTGTATAACGTTTGGTAAAACGTTTGTTTTTCTTGATGTGTTTACTGAAAACAGACATGTTAGGATGATTACTCAATTTAATGCACGTATTATGTATGATAGATTCTTTTTCTTTGATCATTGTTGTTCAAGTCTTTGACATACTTAAAGGAACGGGGTTTCCACGAGACGTATTTTGGAAACAGGGTTTTAAAATTGATTATAGGGGAGTGAGTACATTGCGCAACTCGGGTTCGACTCGATGGCAAATCGGGGTTCTATCTGAACAGCCTCAGATGAGACGCTAGTGATATCCACCTATTCAGAAAAAAGTTGCTCTTACTAGTTTTATTTTTTTTTCTCAAGCATCTGTATCATTGATATACGACAGTATCATGACCTATTTACATACTGATCAATGATCATGACAACAATGATTATTACTAGTCTATGATCGAGTGACAGCGATCTGTATTTATTACGTTTAAGTGAACCGTTTACGTGTATTGAGCTAAGAAGATGCAGCAATGGATCTGCGACAGTGACGATGCTATAGGGACATTGCTATTCTCAAATTTTCGTTGATAATGATGTGAAGATTTAAATTGCTTATTGTACTCCACTGCTATTTTCCCGACGGCCCGTTCCCAATTTCTTCTTTGTATGCACATCTGTAGATGTAAGGATGCTGCGGTAGTACTGGTATGAGGAATCCATGGTTAGGTGCTCCAATTCATCTGGTATTTTGTTTCAGGAAAAGTATGTATTGAAGTTGTTTTGTAACCATAAGCAGGGAAAACTGCTGCCGTGCTTTTTTTTACTCTAAACACGAATAAAAATCAAAGTGCTTGGAACACTATATTTAGACGTCTCTGATTGATTGAGCGGAGTTGTATGTAAATGATCGGCGTTTCATTACTTAATACCGTTGAATTTGTCTTCAGATCGATTCTAACGATGGTGGAGATAAAAAACGAAAAAACATGATAAAAAAGAACAATGTCTGAGTAGAATTCGAACCCAGGGCCTTCCAGATATAGACATGTGTAAAGAGTAGAAGGTAAGTGCTCTGTCAAGTGAGCTATCGCGGCTTTCATTTATGTAGCGCGTTGGCTTGTAAACATTTTGAATAAATTGCTTTGTATCGTCCTTTATAAAATCAACGAAAGGTGTAACTGACGACAATATTCATAGTTAACCGAAACAAGAAGACAAAAGTGCTAGTCGCATGGCCTTAATTGAATTGGGTAATCAAATTAATAGTGATTATTCATAGAGACAAATCAGTTGTCTTGAAACGGCAATCAAATCAATTTGAAGCCTGAGAAGGGTTTTCTGGTAATAAAGCCGATTTCGTATGCCCGAAACCGACCTTACATACATACATATCCATTTTAAAGTCCGTTTTCCTCTACCGAGGGTTGGACTTGTGTGACAGGTCTGCTGCGCAGTCGTCCTCTCCATTCGGATCGGTTCTGAGGGTCAGTGGAGACCATCCCAAGTTTTCTTCTGTCGTCCAGCACAACTTCTTCCCACGTTTTCTTAGGTCTGCCTGAGCTTTTCTGTGCAGCTACATTCAAGGTCCGCACTCGGGAAACCCATCCTGTATTGCGTTCCACATGACCGAACCACCTTAGTCTATTGGTACGTAGGACAGTATCAAGATCCTTTATACCTAGTTTTGTTAGCAGGGATTTTGAACTGATGTCGTCTGTAGCTTTAACATTGCAGATCCAGCGTATCATTGCTCTGTCGTTTCGCTGGAGGCGGTTCAGTGAAGCAGTTGTTGTGGCCCATGTCTCTGATGCATGCAGCATGACACTTCTTACACAGGTTGAATAAACTCGTCCTCTTGTTAAGAGTGGTAGGTTTCTGTTGCAGAGAAGGGGGATCAGTTGGTGGAATTTGCCCCAAGCCGACTTGCAGCGTGTTACAGATGCTAATTCACAGCCTCCTCCTGCAGAGAGCATGTCCCCAAGATAGCAGAACTCGGGGACAGCTTCAAGTTTCTCTCCATCTACCACCACTTCCGTCAAGATTCGCCCGTCGATGGGACGTGCTGTACCGAGACATCGAGCACACCTGAAGTCAGGATCTGGGCACAGGAGACCTTTAATGCCACTGCATTTCTTATGTATCCAGCACAGACAGCCACCACAGAAGATTGAATTCCTTCCCACTCCGGTCTGACAGACACCACAGGGATCCTTGCCAGATTTCTTCAGAATGTCGAGATTGTTTCCTGAGATCATAATCTTTGTCTTCCCCATGTTGACTCTCAGACCCTTCTTCTCCATCCCTGATTTCCAGGTCCTAAGCTTCACAAGCAAATTTTCCAAGGACTCGTCGCTGATCATCAGATCATCTGCGTATAACAGCTCCCATGGACAGCCTGTGCGGAACTCCCTCGATAGTGCTTCCAGGACTATGATGAATAACAGTGGACTCAGGACAGAGCCCTGATGGACACCGACCCTGACCTCAAATTCCTCGCTGTAGCTACTGCCTACTCTCACTCTGCTTCTCACGTCCTTGTACATAGACTGGACCACACGGACAAGCTACTCATCTATTCCGAGTTTGCGCATAGCCCACCAGATGACATCACGCGGCACACGGTCAAACGCTTTCTCCAGGTCAAGAAAGGCCATATGCAGTGGTTTGTTAGCAGTGAGGTGCTTCTCTTGCAGTTGGCGTACGATGAAAATGGCATCAGTTGTGCCACGACCTGGCATGAAACCACACTGCATCTCATCTATTTCCACTCTTTTTCTGATGAGTCCTTCAACAACACGCTCTAGTACCTTCATCACCTGGTCAATCAGCTTCAAGCCCCTGTAGTTGCCTCTGCTAAGCGCATCCCCTTTTCCTTTGTAGAGACTTACAATGTAGCTCTCCTGCCACTCTGTTGGAATCTGGCCTTCTGCAATGATGTCTTCTATGAGATCACGTATCTCAGTTGCTCCGGCTTCCCCTAGGGGCTTCATCATTTCGGCAATAACACCTGATGGACCAGCTGCCTTTCCTGATGCCATCTTCTTGATAGCCTTTGTGACTAATTCCAGGCTAATTGGCTCACTTGGACCTTCGACTGGGCTCTCTTCTGACAGTTCTGCTGGGTTCCAGGGAAACTCAACGTTAAGGAGACGTTCATAGTGTTCCTTCCAAGCCGCTTTCTTCGCCTTCATCCAGTGATAGTTGACCATCATCATTCTTTACAGGTTTCTCGCCCATTACACCCTGGTTGTCACGTCGCATTTGTTTGGCTAGACGATATATATCTGCATTCCTGGGGTCGATTTTCTTAAAAACATCTTTCTCAGCCTCACATCTGGCCTGATGTACCACTCTATTTGATGCTTTTTTGGCCATGTTGTATGCGACTCTACTGCCCCAGCCTTCCACAACTTGAAGCATCTGCGCTTTTCCATTACTGCCTCCTGTGATTGGTTGTTCCACCACCATGTCTGCTTCCTCCAAGGGTGTTTTGAAGAGACCCCACACACCTGTTTTGCAGCCTGCAAGAGTTTGTCCTTGAACACTGTCCAGTTCTCGTTTACTGTTGTTGTCTCTGTGGGCTTTCGTGGATCAGCTTTGAACACTTCAGCGAGCTCTGCTTGCTTCTCTGAATCTCTTAGCTTCCACACCTTGATGCGAGGTACAAACTTTGGCTTGGGCTGAGGTGGGATACAAATTCTGAAGTCACCAATAAGCAGTCTGTGTTGTGCTGCACTCTCCTCTCCTAGTATTACTTTTACATTGGACACCTGTTTCCTGAAGCTGCGCCTTACAGAATTAAACACAGAAGAATGAATAAAATATCTTTCGTTCATGTACAATCCCGCTCAATCAATCAGAGACGTCCAATTACAGTGCTCTCAGCACTTTGATTGTGATTGTTATCGGTCGTATTTCCACATCAAGTCATATACCGGTTTTGATTTCATATTCTTTACCCGACAGAAGAGAATACTGCCTCATCAAATCCTAACAATACTTTTTTGTTTGTAATGTCAAGATGTATAAAGAGGAAGAAACCGTGTGTCGAGCCAACATAACTACACATTAGTATATGTTTTACTTACATTGTACTTAGTTTAAAGTGACATTTCACAATTATTTTTACACAAACTTTACTTTTATCCAATCTGAATGAGCATGTTTTCTTTTGAAAATTCTGAAAATGTCAAGCCAAAATATTGAACCGTTTACGAGAAATATATATTTTTGTGCTAAAATTAAACAAATTATTGTGGACAACAGTTCAGATTTATATAGAATTCTTCATTTCTGTCTCGGCTTCGAAGACACATTTTCGCTTATAAATAACAACTTCAAAAAACAACTGATAGCATTTCTATGCATTAGAATAAACAATCTTTGCATCAAGACATACTTTTTAAAAATGAAATAAATGTGAAACGTCACTTTAAAACAGGTGGTAAAAGGCAGAAATCTAAGTGTTTCATTTTTCCTTCAATTTCATTTTTCTGCATCACATATTATATCAGTGAGACTATTAAATGGTTGGTATACGTAATAACTTGACAACAGGGAGTACCGCATTACAAAAACCATGCCTCATAAACCTTAATTTTGTATGGCCGAAATATGATCATTCCATTGCTCGACTTATTCGACCGACCTGAAAATTAGACTATTGCACCAAAAACTTCATAAAATGTATTTATAAAAGTACTGCCATTTGGATTCCATAATCGTGTTTTTTAATCGGTCGTGGACTAAATGTCCGGAGAGCTCACGTCTCAGCCCTAGTAGGATCGGCATCGCGTCAGGTCGATTTGCGTCGGTGTGTCGTCTTTTAAAAAAATCTTTGACCTGGTCTATACATGTATCTCATGAATTAATTTAGCTACTGCCTTGATATTTTATACATGTACACTTTCCACCAAGATCTTTCATTAGGACCATGACTTTTAACCTAGTGACATTGACCTTGGAGTTTGACCTACATTCAAAATCTTGTATCTGTCCTATTTATCATACTTTTATAGATCTAGTTAGAGATTTTCATATTTCACATGTGTATATACCTCCTGACATTTCATTTCGGACCATGTATGATGTGTAACCTCAGGACCTTGACCTTGCAAGTCGCCTGTTTTGTGTAAAGCTCACGTATATAAGAGCACGTTGTCCGCGGAAAATAAAACATGTTATTCTTTATTATTTGAGTCACGTTTCTGCGAACCAATGAAATCCTACAATATTCACAATTTTCTAAGAAAATTAATTAGTTTTCTTCGCGCTAATTAAGTCGTAAATCTTTTCTAGAGACATTCTTTGATTGAATTATGTGAATTTATTAAGAAATAGTTTTCAAATGAAATTCTTTGTTCACGGTCTCTTACGCAATTACTGATAACCCATTACCACACAATTTATCTTCTGTCTCCCCAAAAGGAAAAAAAGGCTTTCGAAAACATTTTTGAAAATGAAGAAATGCTTGTGACAAGCAATTTTCATTTCCAACAATGTTTTCTACCTAAAAATCCCCCAAATTCTAAAGTTTATCCAGTTGAAATTGTCGTCCGCAACATCTTTGAATTTGGACCTGTCTGAAACTTTGCCGTTTGGTATGGTGGCTAATATATTCCATTTCGTATCTTCGCCTGGCGCCCCGCCACACAAAGCATGAACACACGCAAAACCAGTAATCTGTCGTACTTTCGTCTTTTCACCTGGCGGAGCGAAAGGTTGTCATGCGAAAACACGAAACATTGAATGTGGCGACCTTTGGCCTTTTCGCAATCCGGTTCCGCATGTGCATTTCAATACATTATATCATAGTAATACATAATATTAAGTGCGCATGCGGAACCGGAACGCGAAAATGCGAAAGGTCGCAACATTCAATGTTTTGTGTTTTCGCATGGCGACGTTTCGCCACCATAGATCAGCCACCATAGTTTGTAGTCCCTGAGCTAGAAACATGTTTGCTAAACCAACCCAACCCCCCACCCGCAGGGGGAAATTTGTTGACATGGTATTTCATAAAGTACATTATATATTTTGAGCGTTGTCTGCACTATGGCCGTTGTGGCTTTTGGCTGTAACCCTTATCTAAAACCCTTAACCCTGTCATTTTTTCATGCAAATTTACAAAACTTATTTGGTCATATTTTCATTGAATATTGTCCTAATGATGTCAAAATGGTATCAAATGAAAGCATATGGCGTGCTCTTTTATTTGTAGTTATTTTATGCAAATTAGCTCATTTACATATGCACGAATATTAATGATTTCCCTTGAAATTTCCATTTTCTTGGCGAAAATTTGATAAACACTTTCTAAAAAAGGCGTTTCTGACCAGTGGGAATTTTGAAAACATGGTTAATCAGTAAATTTTATAAGAACAATTTTGAGCCTTGTTTGCACTCTGGCGGTTGGGGCTTTTCGCTGTTACCGTTATCTAAACCCTTAACCCTATAAAATTACTCATTTAGATTTTGAAAATTGGTCATATCTTGTTGGAATATTTACACACGGATATCAGAATGGTTTCTTATAAAGGCATATGACTTGCTCTTTCATTTTCAGATGTGTTATGCAAATTAGCCCATTTGCATATTCATGAATATTAATGATTTTTCCTAAAATTGCGATTTTCGACAAAAATTTGGTTAATACTTTCCAAAACAAGATATTTTTGTGCAGAGGAATTATGTAAACATAATTAATCTTAAAGAGAATTGTATAAGAAACATTTTGAGCGATGTTTGCACTTAGACCATTGGGGCTTTTGGCCCAAATCCTTATCTAAACCCTTGACCCTGTAAAATTGTTCAATCATTTCAAAACGTGTTTGGTATTATTTTAGTTGAATATTGACCTACAAATGTTGGAATGGTAGTAAATGAAAGCTCATGACTTTATAAATTTTATGCAAATTACCACATTTGCATATTCATGAGTATTAATGACTTAAAAATGTGACCTTTTTGCTAATATTTGGTAAATACTTTAAAAACATTCTGTTTCTACTCAAGGGGAATCATGTAAACATAGTTTATCTTATAGAACATTTTGTCATAAACATTTTGAGCGATGTTTGCACTCTAAACCCTTAACCCTATAAAATTGTTCATTCAAATTTTCAAAACGTTTTTGGTCATAGCTTGATTGAATATTGACCTGCAGATGTAATAATGGTATCAAGCAGAATCTTATGACTTATTCTTTAATTTGCAGTTATTTTATGCAGATTAGCTCATTTGCATATGCATGCATATTAATGATTCGTTTACAATTTGTGATTGTATTCAAGTTAAATACTTACCAAAAGGTGGGATTCTTTTCTTTTTCCTTAGTTTTCAACCATCTGATATCCGTGTTCACTCTTTAAACAACATCTAAGACTTGTTTGAGATCTATTTGATGTTTTGTTTGGAAGTTACTGCGATTTTAAAGCGTGCAACCTATCATATTTCGTTCCTATAAATTTTATTATCAATGTATGTATTTAGGTTCCATTTGATTTTTTTTAATCTTTATTGTTTTAAGTGAAGTTCAATTGATTCCATGTATTGTACTGGTATTTTTGCTTATATCCAGTTTAGTTGACAGAATGATATCCCTTGATAAATCCAAATTTCCACAAAATAGGACTTTAAACATAAACATTTTATCAAATGCCATAGAACGATACAAAAGGTGTCTAACCTGCGGGACATCATTCTAATACACATATAAAATTAATTATTTCAACTATTTCTTTAATTTTCAAGGTTTGATAGAGATCCTGGAATGTAGACAAATTGCATACATAATTATAGTAGAATAACATTGTTAAGCAATTGTCAAACTCTTATTTTTGCCATTCACATTGAGAAAACAGCATGATTTTGTTCCACCTGAAGAGCCATTCCTTGTGTATTCCTCATAGCCAAGTCAATTTGTTGGCCTTAAGCGTATTTTATATGTAGCTGACAGATCAGGGGCACTGGTGTTACCATTCCGTTATGCTCCATTGAGGTATTTTCGCTTCATATAATTTAAGCTTGGGGTGCCATATGTAAAGCCTATGTATTCACTAGATTTCATTTGATACCATTATGACGTTTGTATGTCAATTTTTAATCAAGATATGACAAAAAAGATTTTGAAGATTTGAATGAACAATTTGATAGGGTAAAGGATTAAGATAAGGGGTTTTGCCAAAAGCCCCGACTACCACAGTGCAAACATCGCTTATGTTTTTTTTTATATAATGTTCTTGAAGATGTGTGCATAATTCCCCCTGAACAGAAACGTATTGTTTCTGAAAGTATTGAAACACGTTTCGCTGAAAAATCACAATTTTAAGGAAATTCATTAATAATCATGAATATGCAAATGAACTAATTTGCATAAAAATATTAGCACATGAAAGGGCCATCCATAAGCTTTCATTTGATACCGTTCTGACAACTGTTGGTAACTGTTCAATTAGGATCAGACGTTTTGAAAATTTGAATGAAAAATTTGATTGGGTTTAGGGTTTAGATAAGGGTCACGGACAAAAGCCACAACCGTTAGATTGCAAACATTGCTCAAAATATTTCTAATAAAATGTTCTTTAAGATAAACCATGTTTACATGATTTCCCTTGAGTAGAAACACACTGTTTTTGAAAGTATTTACCAAAAACTTGCTAAAAAGTCACAGTTTTAAGTAATGTCATTCATATTTATGAATATAAAAATGAAATATTTTGCATAAAATTAATAGCAAATTATTAGGAAAGTCATAAGTTTTTATTTGATACCATTCCAACATCTGTAGGTCAATATTCAACCAAGATATGATCAAAAACGTTTTGAAATGACTGAACAATTTTATAGGGTTAAGGGTTTATATAAGGGTGTTGGCCAAATGCCCCAACGGCTAAAGTGCAAACATCGCTCAAAAAAATCCTATATAATTTTCATTAAGATTAATAATGTTAAGACTATTCCCCTGTATAAAAACGTCTTGTTTTGGAAAGTATTTACCAAATTTTCGTCGAAAATCGCAATTTTAGGAAATACAATTAATATTCAAGAATATGCAAATGAGCTAATTTGCATAACATATCTGCAAAAAAAGAGCAAGTCATAAGCTTTCATTTGATACCATTCTGACATTTGTGTGTAAATATTCAACCAAAACATGACCAAATTTATTCTCAAAATTTAAATGAACAATTTGGTAGGGTTAAGGGTTTAGATAAAGGGTTGCAGCGAAAAGCCCCAACCGCCAGAGTGCAAACAATGCTCAAAATGTTTCTAATAAAATGTTCTTGCTGATAAACTATGTTTACAAAATTCCCCCTCGACAGAAACGCCTTGTTTTGAAAATTATTAACCAAATTCTAATAAAAATCGACAATTTTAAGGGAAATCAATAATATTCATGAATATGAAAATGAGCTGATTTGCATGAAATAACTACAAATGAAAGAACAAGTCATAAGCTTTCATTTGATACCATATTGACATATGTAGGTTAAAATTCGATGAAGATATGACCAAATAATTTTTGTATATTTGAAATAAAAAAAAATAAATAAAAGAGTTAAGGGTTTTGTATAAGGGTTACAGCCAAAAGCCCCAACGGCCAGAGTGCAAACAACGCTCGCCTTGTAGCATTTGTTATAAGCTTTCAGAAAATTATACCCTTTAAAATCTCCTCTGTTGGGGTGGGGTGAGCAGGGGTTATTACAATTGGATCACCAAGGACAACTCTATCGAATCACACCTTGGATGCATCTCATTGAACTACTTTCAGACTATGAATAGAATAGAATAGAACAACAATTCAAAACGTTCGTCTGTGGCTAATGTCGACAATGACGCGGCAATGATACTGAAATACATTGTTTGCAGTTCCAGTCTCCTCTTTTTTTAGAATGATTACAACCTGCAAGTCCCGCAAGTTGCCATGGTTGTGCATTTGGTTGACCTCGAAAACTTCTTTATGAAGCGTAGCTACTTCCGGCTAAGAAATCCAATTTTTTTATAAGATTTCTTCATACACACACTTCCGAGTCGATGATTCGATCTTTGATCGACATTATCCGAGGATATCCGAACGGGGTTATTAGTGGCTCAAGGTCTATTGGTAATTGGTTAGAATTCCGTATAGCCCAGTCACGATATTATGGCGAATGTATACAGAATGTACCCATGTAAACAACCCCATACTCCAAACTACTCACTTCTGCATAATTCGAACCAACACATACAAAATATTGTTCTGAAAATTATGACAGCTATCTTTCCCATTTGCTAATGGGTAATATTTGTAAACATGTGTCAAGACTTTAGTGTTAAAGAAAGTCATCGTTAAATAATCAGCTTAACCCTTACCCAAACGGCAAGATTTAAGGGTGATCCACTTCAAAGACTGCTGCAAACAACAAATTGGATGTTATTGAAGGGAGGATTTGTGTATGATTTGGCGCAGAAAATATTGAGACAAAGGGAGAAACTGCTGAATAACTTGAGGATAACTTGAATATTCCTCTCTGTATCGGTTATTAACAAGCAACGGGCCAGTTAATGGTCTGAGAAATGGATTTTACCATATCAGTATCTTATGGTCTCAGTTTGCAACTTAACCCATTCTCACAAATTCACTCTTTTTGACTCCCAAAAAGATGATTTGAAGCTTTTGAAATAGTGTGGAAAATGAAAAAAATGCTTATGACAAGTAATTTCTTCATTTCAACAATATCTTTTATCCCAAAATACTTAAAACTTGTAAAATTCCCTTGAAATTGTTGTCTGCAACGTCTGTGAATTTCGACCAGTCCGGAATTTAGCCGTCTGGTAAATGGTTCATTATTCTCTAACAACGAAGACTCCTGAAAATCAAACAACAAAACTGCACCAGAAATCAGTGAATGTCTGTCTCGAACGTAACCTGATTCACCTCAGTACTGTTTTTTGGCAGAGGAATAAGCCGGGATCTGGAAAAACGTTCCTTATAGCATTTTTAAAAATTGAGATTCAAGATCAGCATGTTGTCAAATGCAGCCCAATACGCATCAATGCTTCTCTCTATAAGGTACAACAGGTCACGAGGAAGCTTTAGGAGAACAACGTGGTTCCTGGTCAGACTGCGTGTATACGCAGGCTGATCTGGAACCATGTTGTTCTCAAATGCTATAAGGGACGTTTTTCCAGATCCTGGCTCAGATTATTTAAATAGCTTTGCACTATATCGATCAATATAATGACGTACAAAGAAACTGTGCATTTGATTACAGGAAAATAATTTTTACTCGTATAAGAAAAGTAATATAATATGATAATTTTATATCAAAAACTACAAGTTTGTATATGCTGAATTGTGATTTACATCTGACTGAAATTCGGCCGTTTACCAGATGCTTTCTAAACATGTAAATAACCGAGAGTTTCTGTTTGCCTTTTGTTAATGTCCGTTGGCTATATATAACATCAGCCAGGTACTTGCGGTCTGGAAAACTTGCAATGATCCAAAGATATAGAAAACCAACATAAATCTAGTTTGTATTAAATTACTGAGCTAGTAACATTGGGCAAAAACTAACAAAATGGTCAAATTTAAACTACCTTTTAGTGAATACTTTTTATGAATAATGATACCAAATATAAACACTATTTTATCAAAGAAGAGTGCCAAGAGCACACCTTCTTTAAGTTGTCAGTATATGTACAGTTTGAGAGCAATGAACTTTGTAATTTTACAAATAACTGAACCAAGGTTCTGTCAGGGGAGTTCATGTGGTAAAGCAATAGGGAACGATTTTATCGAGTAAACCGTGACGTAATTTCGGACAAACAAACAATATTTCGTTAGTGTTGTTATAAAATCTCGTAACTTTGACATAAGCCGTAGTTACGAGATTTTATAACAACACCGACTGTTTATCAAAACATAACGGTAAATCGACTCTATTTTTAGCACAAAATTCTCTGCCATTAGACACTCCTCTACTTTCGACAAAACATTAATTCTGACGAAAATCTCATAATTACAAAATTCATTTCCGTTGAGCGTGGATGAGTTATGTTTCCTACAAATTACATGCACTCTTGTAATTGTACAGTGATATATTGCAAGCATTAACGTGATGAGTTTTAAGGAATTTGAAAGTAATTTTCTTCTGTTTCAACAAATATTCTCTGTGCTTTCCAAGCTAATGATTCTTGTAGATGTTTTTTTAACTTATCAAAGTGTTTGAATACATTCATAGATCAAACATCGCTTTCAAATAGAATACATACACACTTTACAGAGATTAATTATTTCATTTTCGTATTGTTTGCATTACGGAAACAAACTATCTTCTTTATGTTATGTTACTGAAGTAAAAAATGTTTCGACTGAAAAAATGAGCCATTTTGTTGCACTATCTAACACATCGATGCTTTCCAACAAAAGCCTTGTAACAGCTCATGCCAAGCTGCAGTTACGATGTTTTATTCAAAAGCGACGATATGTGTTTGTATCTACTTGAAAATGTTGCAACAAGACGACAAAATTATTCAAATGGAAACTTTTTTTACCACATTTTACGACAGATTTTATGAATTGTGTCTGTCTAAGGAATGGCTTCCTTTGTTTATGTCATCGTATGAATTCTATATAATCGCGAGAAACTGATTTCTCCCCTCAGATATCGCCGCTGTCTAACAAAAACATCGTAAATGACGATGAATACAAGCTGCAGTTATGAGATTTTGTTGGAAAGCATAGATATTTGATCATGTCTGGGCACAGGTGCTTCACTCAGACATTTAAACCGTAGGAACGCTTTTTGTCGTCTTCAAATCTTGCCTTCATGAAAAACAAGAATATGATGGTCAAGCGAAAAAATGATTAAATTTCCGCTTTATTTCGGGTTAGCGTGATGATCGTCTAAAACTGTTACTGCTAGTGTCAAAAATATACCGAAAACTGACTTCTGTTCTAATGACCATTCTCTGCTTACAAAATTAAAAAAAGTTTGTTCTTTACCTTTGTAAAAATATAACCCCAGTGGTCGCCGCCATTGAACATTGGTGTATGCCTGACCCAATAACGCAGTATTAGGGGCAGGTAAACCAGACTAAGTATAATACCCATCTTTTAAAATGGTCCAGAAATTGACAAAGTGATTCAAAATCATTGATTCTTTGCTTTTAACTTGAAATTAGAATATAAATAGTCACAAATGAATAAATCATGTTCAATTCCAGTAAAAAGCATTGTCCAATCACAGGTCACCTTGATCGTAATTATTCATCCGGACCTTCCATATACTCTTTGTCAAAGAGTGAGCAAACACATTTACTTCGCTTAGACCTAACCAATTGATTTTGCATTGACGACCGTTATAACATGTTTGCTTATAGCTCGGCCCATGAGTTTGCTGCAATGAACCGACCTACCTTAAATTGTAGAAAATCTATTCATACACCCGAAAAAATGAATTTTAGTATAGCATGAATCCTTTCTTTGTGACCTTTGATCCTATTTTTAAAATCACCCGAACTGGGGAGTTAGTCTCAGAAGCATTTCAGAGTATATTACCCATCTTTTAAAATGACCCAGAAATTGCGAAAATGATTCAAAAGCATTGGTTTTTTGCTTTTACCTTGAAAATAGAATACAATCAGTCACAAATGAATAAATCATGTTCAATTCCAATAAAAAAACAACATTGTCCAATCACAGGTCACTTTGATCGTAATTATTCACCCGGATCTTCACCATATAGTTTTTGTCAAAGATTGGGCAAAGACATTAGTTTTACTTCCCTAAGATCTTAACCCGTATCGAATACTGATCATTGAGTGGTCCATAGCTGTGTTTTCTGTTTATTTCCAACAAGCTCTAAGTGATACTATCGCTATTACTACCAAATAGAATGAACATGGGCAAGGGGATATCAAAAGGTTTTCTTCCATCCAGATAGTAAAAAACTGTACATCGATATTTCAAATGCAGATTAAAAGCAGGATCATACTGCTGGCTGTTTTTATAAAGTCATAAGAAGTAATTGAAGGTACCCAACCTCAAAATTATCTGCAAAATAGACGATACTGGGAATATAGATGTGGTGAATTTCTAGTCCTGGAGGCTAAATCTTCCAAAGTGGTAAAGCGATCACCTGCAGTTTCTTGTGAGCCCTTTCTTTCTTTTGCAACTATCAAAATTTGAATTGAGAAATTCTTTAAATACAGAGGAAGTTGAGAAGACGAAAACGATCAAACGACTGCTACTGTATAGGAGCAGTCAGGGTACAAAAATATTGACGTCTTTACATCGGATACCAGTGATTGACAAACTAGATTGAACACTTAAAATTTAAGTGTAACAAAAAGAACACTCATACTTGTGCTTAGTGTGGAGTTGGAAGAAGTATATATGAAAAATAAAACAGGTTTAATCCAATGTCTGGTTCTTTCTATGGGATGCTTAAAACTATTTGATACCCATTCGTATAATTTATTATGTCAGATAAAAAGTAAAATCTTATTACATTTCAATTATTATGAAAATGATTATATACATCGTATGCCTTTAAAAACCTGGATGATTTTGAGTCTGGTGTCAATCAAATAGGAACATGAGTTATGATCTTTTTTCATGTATGTGTACATTCAAGAAAACTTGGAAATGTCCCTAATAAAAAATAGAAGCCCATTAGAAACAAGAGCCGTCAGAGACGGACAATGCTCCCCGAATAAGGCATTGTCACAATAAATGTATGCTATGCATAGCTAACATAAAGCTAGGAAATGTTAAGCCCCCTTTTTGCATGACATAATTTTTATAACCAAATTTCACTTAGTTTATTGTCAAGGGCATCTGATTTACTACTCAAATATGAAATTTCATCAAATTCTGACCATTAGACTAGGAGAAATTAAAGAAAAACTATATTTTACCCTAAGTCCCCTTTTCCCATGACGAGGCCTCAAATCCAAAAACGGGGAAAAGTACATCGGCATTATGTCATAGGGAGTTCACATGGTAAGTTTCATTTGATTTGGCCCAAGGGTTATGGAGAAATCACTTCGGACGGACGGACGGACGGACGGACGGACGGACGGAATGACGGACGGACAGGACGGACGGACGGACGGACGGACGGACAGACAAAGCGGCGACTATATGCTCTCCCTTCGGGGAGCATAAAAAGATAAAAGCAGTGATGTACTGGCGATGGACGTTCCTGAAAGCAAGGTAGATTGATAATACAGAAGACGAAATGTTTGATGTCGATGTGCAGTAACGAGAAAATATTCGGCATCGTCATGTTTTATTTTGCCGCTCAATAATTTGCATAGAAGTTCTATTAGGGGTGTCAAAACTAGGTCTTTTGGGACAGAGTGTGCCCTTGAAAATAATTCTATTGTTTAAAAAAGAGCGGGTGTACCTAGTTAAAAGATGGCATATGCACTCTCACTTTTTCTTTTCTAGCAAAAGCTTTCCAAAAAATGATGTCTAATAGTTCTATATCATGTATAAACCAAAGTCGTATATATTGGTACTCAAAATACAGTTTTATACAATTTTTTTATTTGACGTCATTGCCAAAATTCTTAGATCTAAATATTTTGACCAATTTAGATTTTTTTCACCCAGTTCCAGTTTTTGTTAGCCTATGAAATTTACATAAACTTTGCGCCCATATATACCGGTGCTTATTGTGAGATATGATGAAAAGAATCCGGTAATGACCTAGAGATTATACCCATTTCAGATTAAGGTTTACGAACTGAGAATGAAAGGCAGAGCCAGAGGCGAAATTTGAAAAGTGCCAGTAATTCCTAAACTGTGTTACATTTCCATTCCAAATACAAACATAAGCATTTTGCATGGTTTAGAATTTTGAAATAATGCACACTTATTGAAATATTTGACAAAAATGTTCCAAATTACCTCCCTTTGATATGAATATAGAGTAAAATGATATTTGTAAATTATTTTCTTCATGAAGCATAATCTTGAAATCCGGCATGGTGAATCAATTTATATGAAGTGTATTGACAAGTGTGTGTAATTTGATGCATTTCGTATGGCTATAAAGTGGTGTTTTCATTCTCAGTTCGTAAACCTTAATCGAACGATTTTGGCATTGGTTTGATATACCAAACGGTTCTCAACAATGACTCATCGCTCCGCGGAAGGATTCTGAGTGATTATACCGACACACATATGCCTAGTCCGATTCATGAGTTGATTTAAAAAAACTTTTTACGCTCGGCACAAGAAGCATTGCAAGCTCAAATGACGCCATTGTTAAAATATTACGATTACCAATTGACCTTGCGCAGCTTAACCTCTATTAGCATAAATTATACACGTCACAAGTTGGATAAAAATAGCTACGGGTACATCCGTTTATGACAGACGAATTAAGTATTTATTTAAAGAGTTTAATTTTGCTGACGTCATTGCATGTTGATTTCATGTTTTCACGTTAAGCGAGTTTCTACGAAGCTGAAGGCTGTGGGTTCGAGACACGCGTAGAATCTTTTCTTTTTTTTCCCCCATTTTGAATTATAGTTGTACTTGATCATTACCTAGATATATTCTTTTATTAGCACGTATTTGATATTATTTTAAACTGTTTCATTGCAATATTCTATTCTATTCTATTTCTGTAAATTCCTCCGATGACTTTGCGGAGAACCGCCTAACGGCGTTACTTATCAAACCCTACACCAGTTCTTGTAAATGCACCATCCCACCACCATATTTACAGATGCAATTACAACAACTCCTATGAGAGGCTCGAAACTCGAAATTACATCACAGCCACCCATTAAACCATCTACGAGAAGAGAGGCAGTGAGAAACTCGAAATTACCTCACTGCTACCCATTCACAGCTGGGTAGACTGAGGCGGTGACAATTAAGTGTCTTGTCCAAAGACACACCTCATCCCGGTGGGGTTTGAACCTGGAACCTCCGGGCTTCAAGTCCAGTGCGCTAACCACTGCGCTACCGAGGCTGTCAAAATATATGTGGCTTTTTAGTTCTGTTTTTTTTTTTTTTTTTTTTTTTTTTTTTTTTTTTTTTTTTTCTCAAAATTCAAGTATTTTATTCTCATTTAATATTTACAAAAGTCATTTTCAAAACGATAGCGTTCAATTCCTGTCATCTTATGAGTCTGTGTCATCTCTCGGATCTATTGGAAAGCTGTCGAGATGCTGGTCCATGTAATATTGTCTCTTTCTTTACATTTTCTATGTGCGCGTGAGTTCTTCATTTTATTTGCAATAATGGCCAAGTACGAGGACCTCTTACATAAACAATGTAATATTGCACAAGACCAGCGTAATAGATCTATCAGAAGAAAAAAAAGAAAAAAAGAAAAAAAATAAGGAAAAAGAAAAAGAGGCTTAAGTGGGATTTGAACTCGGATCGCCAGATTCAAAGACAACGACCTTTTTCTAATCATTCATTATTTCAATTAGATAAGAGCTAATAGAATTGGTTCTTTCCGGAAACAACCAAAAAAACTCGTAAATGAACGAATGTGAACGAATAATTATTGATTCCACGTTAATTTATGCTTTGCATAAGGTCAGTGGTAATCATTTGGTAATCTTAATACAGATGTTGGCTAAGACAATCTATTAAAATGGACGAATTTTAACGTTATTTGGCACTATTTCTCCTTTTCGTATTAATCCTTATCCGGTTAAACCTAATTTTATTTCAAGCAAATTGCCAATTTTAGTGCCATTTCGATCGGGTTGTCTTTTTACTTTTTATTCCACAATATTTGAGTGTAAAGTAGGTAGGGTAGGTTAAGATCAGATATGAATGTTTGTGCAGGCTAATAGCCTGTAAAAGCTCTGATAAAAACAGGGTTGCGAAGTGGATAGCCTGTAAAGGGTAAGCTTTAAAGTGTGGTAATAGTGGTGGACGTTAAACGTCCACCAAAAATTATTATTTGATTATATTTCTTACCCGGCATTTTTAGCCTCGCCATAATAATTTTCTTCCAAGATTATCTTCTTTATGACAAAGTAACTAGAATGATCTAACAAACGGAATACATATTAACGACCATGCTTGCGAGAAGTTCAAAGAAAGTTCAACAAATTTCTTGGTGAATTGTAGATTGGATATGAATTGGGTGTGAATTTATTTAGCCATTAGAGGACATAAAATGGTAATTTTGTTAATTATGCTTCCCTACCATTTTTACTCTCTCGCCACAACTCTCCTTTACGATCAAATAAACGACATAGCTTTAACCCATTACCACACAGTATCTTTTTGACTCCCAACAAAAAATGACTTTGAAAAACATTATAGAAAATGACGAAATTAATTCTTCATTTCCCACAATCTTTTCCAAAAAGACGAAAATTTGTAGAATTTCGTTCATTTGAACTTGTCGTCTGCAACATCCACGGTGGAGATTGTGCATCATGGGATGGATAACGAATACGGACAAAATAATCTCGATTCTGGTAAGAAATTTTGCAATAACTTCCTTATTTGTGCGCCAATCTTCAAAAGGTTTGTTGCATGTACCCCGCCTAACCGAGCTCTTTCATCGGATGTATGACGTATAAGATAACTAATGGTACTTTTTCCGAAATATTGTCCCGACCGACTAGAAAACGAAATGGTAACGACTACTGCCAAATTAACCACGTTTCAGGAAAGAATTTGTGCAACAACTATCTTATTTCTGAGTCAATTTTCATGTTGTTTGTTGCATGTACTCCGTCTTACTGAGCCCTTTTCTCAGATGTATTACTTATCTGGAAACTCCTTAAACTTTTCTCAAAAACAGATCCCAACCGACTAGAAAAAGGCCTGAATTTTTTGTTGTTTTTCTGGTCGGTTGGAAACAATTTTTGGACAAATAACAAGGATTCTACAAACAAGTCATATATCTGTGGAAAGAGCTCAGTAATGCGGGGTATCCTCGAGTACTTTATTTCGACGCATCGCTATTACGACGCCATTTTTGTTTTGACCTCCCTTTCGAGTAGACAACACCGAATGACGTCATTCTTTCGCACGTCTGTCAGTATATTCCAAGGAGATTCCTTGGGGAGAAAATGTTGAAAGTTAGGGATCTAGAAGTACTTTTTCAATTATGTTTTATATGAAACACTAAAAAAACCTATTTTTTCTTATGACCATTTTTCCAAATTCTTAAAATTGTTATTTTTGGTAAATTTATGAAAATGAGAAGCAGACCAGCGAACACCAGTAATATTGTTATTTTTAGAAAGCCATGTGGCAGTCATGTGCAATGTAACGTGATTTCATAATGAATATTTCACTGTTTAGTAAGATGTATTCGTTATCTCCATTTTGTGTGATTGACAGAATAGCCTTTAACAATAATGTTGTTTTGAAATGCTTACTCATGCTATTTTTTTTTTGTTTTCTTTAAAATAAATCTCAAGGCAAATGTAGGGATTTCTCTCCTACGTTAATGACAACAGTTTGGTCACGAGTAAAGCCTCGTAAGTAAAGCCTTCCCGGAATTTTGTATCTAAGGGTTGGTTCTAGAATTCCATACTGCTGTGTAGTGGTTCTAATAGAGGCCCCTTAATCTCTGCATAGTTGATAAGCACATCTTTATTAATTCATAAATTATGTTCACATAAATCCTTTCCTAATATGATGTACTGGTCTCTCAGAGTGAAAAGAGAATTGTACATTCATTTTTGTAAAGCTAAATATAGAAACCAATCAAATGCGTCATTTCTCTGTACTCTCACTTCCGCCATATTGGAACCCACTACCCGATATTTTTTTGAGATTTTTCATTTCAAAAAAGTTTTAGTGGTATCAAAAAGTTTCTGAAAGATGAATGAATGAATAAACTTTATTTTTCAAAGGTAAACAAATGTTTTTCGTTTGTTCTTGATTTCTTAATTATTGATTGTTTCTTAGATGCGTCGGAACTAAGTACACTAGGATACATGCATTAAACCGCTTGAAAATTGACGCAGAAATAAGAAAATTATTGCACAATTTCTTACCTGAAGCGAAGCAAATTTGTCCGTATTCGTTATCCATCCCATCAAGCACAATCTCCAACGAGAACATATATGAATTTGAAACTGTCCAACATTTTGCCGTTTGGTAATGGGTTAATTACGCAATGTGCTTTACCGGTCATTTAGAGACGTTCATTGGCCGTTTTAGATGTTTCCAGACAAAGTTTATTTTGAATGTCGATTGGATGCTGAAAATATTGTTATCATATTTCATGTAAACGTGTCTATCAGCGGACGAAGTCCCGACTATTTTGAAAACGCAAATAATACATTTAGAACTTTTTTTCTCATATGCATACAGTGTCACTGAGTTGGCCACCCCCAAAAAATTATTTTCAGAGTCATCAACGATTCTGAGATAATCATCAATTAGTCTAGTAATTTATATAAAGGGAACAAAAGTAATAAGCCGTATAGTTAAAGTTATGATTTTCGACACCTATGTATATGTAAGTACGAACCAATTTATACTCATGTGACATGTAAACCATTGCGATTGATCAAATATTTTGCAAGGCGGTGCTATTTGATTTGTATTCTAGCAAAAGTTGAACTTCAACTTCTTAAGAAAGAGGGCTTTAATGATAAATATCTAATATTCTTTTCAAAGATGTAGAACTCGTTGTTTTTCCTCTAATAAGTTATTAACGACCAAAAACAGAAAATACAGACTAATATTAGAGAGCATTGACTCGTTGATGTGCCTGCTTCAGAGGGTTGAGCATATCATTTCAAGTTCGATAGACAGTTTGGAGCCAATTTATTAATTTTTCAATGTTTACTACTTTTACGGGTTTCTTTCTTGATTTTCAAATCACGTCAAAATCAGGCATTTCACTTTGTAATAAGGCAGCTTTTGATGTATTACGATATTTTAGTATTTATTTTAATAGCGCGATATCACGGCGGATAATCACACGAGACAACAACAACACCATAAAAGCTTCAATAGTTCTTTAAATAACTCACCGATTTGAAAACAGTTTGATTCAGAGAAGGTAGAAATACGCCAGAATTTTGTTGGATGTGATTATTGATGATCAAATAAAATTTTAAAGTCGCCAATAACTTTTTAACTAGCTGATATATAAAGGGCCTACCACAGCTGTCAAATTTCTGACGTTTTTCTGCCTTCTCTGCTTCAATGTCAAGACAAAAGAAATGAACATACTAGTGAAGCTATGACATAACCACAGTGATCTATATCAGACTGTGTGTAACACAAACTAATCTGGATCCATGTTAATCTCAAGTATCATAAGGGAATCAAATGGTTTAAGGTCTTAGTCCACCCCTAATGAGATTCGCACGACGTGGGAATTATTCGGGCGACGTCAAAAACATTCGGCGGTGGAACTTTCCGCCGCCGAATGTTTACGACCGCGCCCGAATATGTTCGGATACGTAACGGCGACGCTCGAAAGAATCCGATATTTCATGAACCTCAAAATGGCCACAATGTCATTACGGGTTTTCTACCTTAAGATTTTGTAACATTATACGACTTGCATGTTTCCTAGCACGCAAATATTCAAGAAAACGATTCAAGAAATGCGTGCAAATGTCAGTGTTTTGAAATTAAATTTTTTCCTCGGTTAAAGATGTCAAATCCAGGAACTGTTTGTTACAACGTAAAAATGATTTACTTCCAGTGCAGAGTAGTTTGGGTTTAAATCCAACTCGGTGTACCATCTGCCTAATCTTGTCTTCCATTACTTCAAATAAACATAATTACCGCAGCTTTTTAACATAAACCTCGTAACTGCAGCTTGATTTAAGCTGCAGTTACGAGGTTTTTGTTGAAAAGCGACATTGTGTCGCCTGGAAGTTAGATGAACTTTATTTGAACCCCTCGTAAGAATGGTCGGAATGGTCGATACAACGTATTTTGTTAGTTAGATCATGTCATTTGCTTGGTCATTAAAGTGACGACAGCTCATTAGTGAGAGAGCAAAAATGAACCAGAAACCATGTAACCAAATTACCGTTTTCTTTTCTCTAATGTGCTACATAAACTCTCTTGGATATTTTCTTCTAATTCCATTACCAATTTGCTAAATAAGGTGAACACAGCGTGAATGCCATATTTGAGTGTGTTTTAACCCTTTCCCAAACAAGACCTGGTTTTGACGTCCCGAATAGAAAAGGCTTGGGAAAACATTGAAACAAAAGAAGAAACTGCTGATTACCAGCAGTTTCTCCTTTTGTCTCATTATTTTCTGTGCCAAGTTTTGCACAAATCCTATCTTTAATAATGTAATAGCCACTCACATCCAGATTCATTGTCGTCCGGAAATAGGTACACTTTTCCCAAACATGTGATCTTCAAAGTCTTTTAAACTCTATTTACTGATACATTTGCAGACATGTGCAGTTGCATTGAACTTATTTATGAGTTTCAAGACGGTTGTCATGCAATCCTGGTCCGTATTTTGTCTTTTGTTCGATTTGTCAACCTTGCTGTTTTGGAACCTGGCTCGTCGCCGTGTTTGTTGATTGATTTTTCTTGGAAATCATTAGAGTTGGTGCATTTCCATATACAAATAGTTGTATTGACATATGTACTCACTTCTTAATCGGTTCTTGTACGATGACAACCCATATTCTGTCCGTTTTCGAGTAAAATCTCATTGTCGTGTTTTGGAATTTGTCTACTATAGCGGAGGCGTGCTTGTTCATTGTTCAACGATGCGTGAGCTTCGGTGTAAGAATATTGTTCGGTTTCTTAATTTTCCGGTTAAAACGTAATGAAGTGCCTTTTTAACGACAGATTATGGGTTGTTTATCAAATATTAGGTGATTATTGACTCTAATTGTTTGTTTTTCTTGAATATTATATAATAATATTTGGGACTGCTTCTTTTCCCGGGCGGAACAAATTACCGCCCGCGCTTTTTGATGTCTATTTTTAGCATTTTTCTCCCCCTTTCCCCGTAATGTTTTTACTTTTAGAACAAACTGTAGAATCTCGGGAACTGAGTTCTGTTACTCTTTTCCCTAGACTCTATCTTTTGTTTGAGATTGGGCTGATCTTGTCAGGAAAATAGATCCGCCACTCTGCCTTGGCCAAATCTCTCAGGGCTCTGATTGGTCAATCATTCACGTGCGTACTTGCCGGCCAGTATAAATACTTGAGCGCGCTCGTCTGGGCAAGTTTTGGAGCGCGAATTTTTTAGTTTAATTTGGGATTTATATTGTGTTATAGTGAATTTTGGATTAATTATTTGGAATAATGGATCTAACCACAGGTTTACAATTTTTGATTATGCTTTATTAATTTCTTGTGACACTTAAACATCAACAGTCAACCAAACAACTTAAGGAAAATAAATAAATGAATAAAATGCAACTAAAACTGCAGTCTCTGACTTAGAGACATTGGTCTCAACCATCTTAACGTTGTCGGCTAAACCTAGAAAGGAGACCCTAGTCTCTTTTCATCGTTTAGCCTCTTCCAACTTCTTAATTTGATTTCTTAATTTAATTTCTTAAAGAGACCTTAGTCTCTTTTCCAGTTTCTTTCGTGCTTCAAATCTTCAATTTCTTTAACGTTGTTTCAGCATGGGGACATTTGCATGTCTTTTTTCTTCCGTCCCAGCCTTCGTTGTTTGCTGGCTTAGCCCGGAATAGAGACACTAGTCTCCTTTCCCCGCTTAGTTGAAGAATCCACCCTTGCTCTGGCTAGTTTTTTTGTGTTATTGAAAGATTGTCATGATTGGTTGTTTAAATCTATTTATTAACTTAATTAAATTACTGTAGTATAGCCCTAACTATGTCTTTCTCCCTTATTTTTGATTGTCAAAACCAGGAGACCCTCTTTTAACAATAATCCGCTGTTAAATTGACTGGAACATTATGACAACGGAAATTGGCAGTCTTTCCAATTTGCCTTGTCAACTGTAGGCCAGTGGTCTCTTTTTCTGTCGCCCCTAGATCTACTTGCAGTTGCCCCTTTCCTTTATGTCGGTCAAAACTCACAGGCCCCTTTTTACTATGATGGACTTCGGAAGCTTTGTCGAGGCCCTTTTTGATTAAATAAATTGGTTGTTTGACCAATTTATTTAGTCAGTGTTGCCAAAACCCCTTTTCTCTTTGACTAATGCAATTGCCCCTTTATGCCCCGGTCGAAACCAGAGGCCCTTCTAAAATGAACTCGCAAAGCTTCGCCTAGTCCTGAAGGAGATCGCGTGCAGCAGAAAATCCGGACGAGCCGATCTCGGTCTAGATCAGCTAGTGAAACTAACTACCATTGGTAGCTAGGATTTCCAAAGCTTATTACCATAGATTGCGTGTACCAGAAAATCCGGACGAGCCGATCTCGATCTAGATCAGCTAGTGAAACTAACTATCTCTGATAGTTAAGATTTCTGAAGCTTATTAATCCTGACAAATTAAAACCGCCGGCTGCCTACAAATTGGTGTCAGAACCAAGGATTAGGAATTGCCAAAACTAATCCATCGAACTCGCCTGGAAAAATTGCAAGCCCTATTGAAATTTGTTAAGGCTATACTACAGAGAACATTTTTTTAAGCACATAATTATTTTTCTAAACTTTGTCCTGGTAGAGTGTACATTTTTATTTTTCACACAATGGCCTCTCCTGACCCTGAAATCACCTTTAATCTTCCTGTCTCAAATCCTCATGAAAGAGAGAGTGACAATAGCGACATGGAAAGTGACAATGAGGACGCCTATCACTCAAGTAATGAGGACACAAGACATGTAAGGTTTAGGGACTCTCCAGCTAGAGAAAACCTGGAGAATCAACAAACCCAAAATAACCAGCAATTTTCTAGTAATTCTCCAAATGGCCTATCTTGTCCCCCAGCAAGGCAGCCAACTTTCTGTCATGAGAGTCGTTATAATTCTTATGATCAACAGAATTTCAACAACTGCCATAGCCCTTTCCAACGGAGATCTCACAACCAGGTTGGTGACTTCCACCCTCCTTATGATCAGTTTGATAGAGGGTACTCTCAACCTTTTAGGCCTCAGAATATCTCTAGCATTAAGCCAGAAGTCTTTGATGGCACAACTAACTTTGAACAGTACTTGTCCCATTTTGAAGATTGTTCTGAGCTTTCGCAATGGGATGCCCACACAAGAGTCCTTGTCCTTGCCACAAGTTTGCGGGGAATGGCTCGTAGCTATTATATGAGTCTAACTGATTTTGAACGTCGCAGCTATAGCACCCTTGTTAAACGCCTATCCGAAAGGTTTGGTCATAAGGGTAGTCATGAATGTCTCTGGCTGGGCAAACTGGAGAACCGACGTCGTAACAAGGGCGAGAGTATCTCCGCTCTGGGTGATGAACTTCTCCAGTTGGTTCAGAAAGCCTATATTGACTTCGATCACGCCTCTCAGGAACGTCTTGCCTGGAACCATCTTTACAAGTTGATCTCCCCTGAAATGAAGTGTAGGTGCATTGACAAAGAATGTACCTCGGTTAATGAGGCTGTCAAAGTCATAGAGAGATATGAGTTCATTCTTGGCAGCTCTGGCCAAATGGTCAGAGCTGTCGAGAAAGTTAACGATTCAGATCAGCAGTCCGATCTTAGCAAAATTTTGCAACGCATGGAAGAGAGGTTAAACAAAATTGAATCTGATGCCCAGCAACAGAAAACCCCTAGACGTTGTTATAAATGCAATTCTGATCAGCATTTGTTGAATAGATGTCCCTTTTATGAGAAACTTCAACAAAATAATGCTTCCAATAGACCCCATTCTGGATCTTACCAGAATGGCACTTATGGTCAGGGAAACTAGAAAAAGCTGTGCCTGTAGGCCAAGACACAGCTAAGAAATTGTCCAAAAGGCCTGAAACTGGTTATAAGAAAAGTAAGAGAGCCAATTCAACCTACCCTGCCCAAACTGTGAATGATCAACCTGTGGATTGCTCCCAATTCCAAAACTTAAATCAACAAGAGATCCCTTTGGCCCCTCCAGCAAGAAGTGTGCATGAGCATGTTGAAAGTGGCTCTCCCAACCTTAGTTTAAATAACCAAAATTCCTTAGGGGTTAACCCTACCCAAAGCTTGAGTAAACAACCGGAAAGTTGTTCACCTATCCCAAATTTTGATTTTCAACAGGAGTCGAATAGGGCCGGCCTTGTTGAAAATCTTAACAAAGTTGTTGAAAATAGTTTAATTGGCCCCGATGCTGAATTGTCTAAATGGCAAGAGATGGTCCATTCAGCTCGTGCTGGCTCAAATTTTAATACCCATGATAATGGATTTTATGGTACTTGCCAAATAGGAGGAAAAGAAATTAATTTTCTCATAGATTGTGGTGCTACTACATCCCTGATCTCGGATAAGAAACTGGAAGAAATAGGTACAAGCCATGCTGTCCAACTCCATCCGATAAATAGTGTCCTTAAGACAGTTAATGGTGAGCCCATGTCTGTTTCGGGAAGTGTAGATCTTGTCTTGAAAATGGCCGGAGAGTACTTTGATATCCCATATGTGATTTGTGATATAGAGGCTGATGGCATTTTAGGACAGGATTTCCTGAAACAGAATGTAGATAGTATTAACTATAAAAGGTCCTGTTTAACAATTGGTTCCCTGATTGTGCCTCTGTGGACAGGAGGCCAGGCTAACCAAATATGTAGAGTTGAACTTCAACAAACCGTAAAAATTCCAACACACACCCTTAAAACTGTGTCTGTTCGAATTCCACAGAAAGAGCACCTATGCCAAAATGGCTTTGTAGAACCCTCATTAGAGTTGATGGCCAAGAGCCAGGTCAGCATATTAGGGGGGATAATTGACACTACTTCAAAAACTCATGTTATGCGAATTATGAATTATGGTCCAGAAGACATCACAGTCCACAAAAACACAACACTAGGCCTGTGTGAATCCTTCCTAGAGACAGAATGCCAAACCGAGCATATTGCCTCTGTAAAAAATACCCTAGGCCAACCTTGTACTACATGTCCGGACCATCTGCAAGATTTGCTTGAGCGAAGCTCAACAAACCTTAACGACCAGGAAAAAGAAGGCCTGACTAGTCTTCTAATAAAATATCAGTCTGTTTTCTCTAAGGATTCCGGCGATATAGGTTTGGCAACATCAGTGCAACATTCAATCGACACTGGTGATGCTCGTCCCATTCGTCAACCTCCCAGACGCCTCCCTCTCGGCAAACGTCAAATTGAGAAAGAGGAGGTTGAGAAGATGCTAAAACTGGGAATAATAGAACCCTCAACAAGTCCCTGGTCGTCACAAAAAGTGATGGTACATGTACCCCTCGTTTTTGCGTAGATTACAGGAAACTTAATGACGTAACTGTAAAAGACGTGTATCCCTTACCTCGTGTAGACGATTGTATAGACGCTCTGTCTGGGTCCAAGTACTTTAGCTCCCTGGATCTAAACAGTGGCTTCTGGCAAGTCCCCATGAAACCCTCCGCTAAGGAGAAGACCGCATTTGCGACCACTATGGGCCGTCACCAATTCACTGTCATGTGCTTTGGTCTTGCGAATTCGCCCTCAACCTTCGAACGTCTAATGGAGAATGTACTGCGGGGCCTACAATGGATAGAATGTTTATTGTATATGGATGACATTATCGTCCCTTGTAACTCAGTACAGCAAGGATTAGACAGGTTAGAGCACATATTTCAAAGACAAAGCCATCCAAATGTGTTTTGTTCCAAAAACAAGTTAAGTTTTTGGGACATTTGGTCTCTGAAAATGGAATTTCAACTGACCCCGAAAAGATAAAATCTGTCAAAAATTGGTCGGCTCCTAGAAACGCCCGCGAAGTGAAATCCTTCCTTGGGCTATGTTCATACTACCGCAGGTTTGTTCAGAATTTCTCTAAGATAGCCAAACCCTTGTATAAGGTAACAGAAAAGGATGCAAAGTTTGAGTGGTCTGAAGACTGCTCAACGGCAATCGAGTTTCTCAAAAATGCCCTTATCTCCTCTCTTATCTTAGGATATCCTTTGCCTGGATGTAAATTTGTGCTTGACACTGACGCCAGTAACCTTGCAACGGGTGCAGTGTTATCACAAATCCAGGACAACGGAGAAGTTGTTATAGCCTATCACAGTAAGACCCTGAATAAACATGAGCAAAGCTACTGCGTTACCCGCAAGGAGCTATCATGCATGCCCTAAAAGCTTTTCACCATTACTTGTACGGTCAGGAAGTAATACTTCGGACCGACAATGCTGCAGTGTCCTGGATGAAAAATTTGATGCAGCCCACTGGCCAGGTAGCAAGATGGCTAGAGACACTTGGTACATACAACTTCACTGTTTCCCATCGGCCAGGCCTTCAGCATCGAAATGCCGATGCACTTTCTCGTGCCCCATGCCCATCATGTGCAAAGCAGCAAAGTTTGAATGAAAATGAGAAGGGTCATACCTCAAACTCAATTGAGTCCGACTGCTCCCGACAGCATTCTGAGTCAGCCCCGTCCTCACACATTTGCGCCATCACACGTAGTCAAGCAAACAACCACTCTGTCTTTAAGTAGTCCATTTTCAGCAACTCGGATCTTTCCCCTGAAAGTATCAGAAAACAACAATTGTCTGATAAGTCTGTGGGTTTGATTTTGGGTTTTCTGGAAAACTGTCCTGATCGACCTGCCTGGCAACATGTAGTTGGACATCCTAATGTCGCAAAAACCCTATGGCGGATGTGGGACCGGCTTACCCTGGTCGACAACTGCCTGTTTAGACAATGGTATGATGAGGAGAAAATTCACCTGCAACTTGTTGTCCCAGAACAACAGCGAAGGATTGTCATGCACTACATGCATAACATTCCTTCTGCCGCCCATCTAGGTACCGACAAAATGTTAGGGAAAGTCCAACAAACTTTCTACTGGCCCGGTATGAAAAAAGATATTGAATCTTATTGTGCTAAATGTCATCAATGTGCTGCCCGAAAGCCCTCGAAACCTACCAGATTCCCTATGGGTTCTGTTCGAACTGTGACTGCCTTTGAGCGATGTGCAGTGGACATTTATGGGCCACTACCAAAGACTCAGAATGGTACTTCTTTTGTCTTAGTCATTAGTGACTGTTTCACTCGATATACTGAAGCAATTGCCCTCCCAAATCAGCTTGCAGAAACAGTCGCAAAAGCTTTCGTCGATCACTATGTTTCCAGATTTGGTGTTCCCATGCAAATCCATAGTGATCGAGGTACGAATTTCTGCTCTACGGCACTGCACCCTCAATCGAACGGGAGTATGGAGCGATTTAATAGAACCCTTGGTGTTATGCTCAGTATGTATTGTAATTCTACTCAGAGAAACTGGGACGAATTCTTACCCCAAGTTTTGATGGCCTATAGGTCCTCCATTCACGTCATCACCGGTCAGACCCCCAATAAGATGGTCTTGGGCCACGATATTGTCCTGCCCCTCCAAGCTTGCACCGGTCTCCCCCCTGACCCTGAAAAAGACAATGTTCTTTCTTGTCCGAGTGACTATGTGGCGAGTTTGCATGATGAATTGCAAATTATCCACGAGTTAGCCCAGAAAGTTCTGAGAAAGAAAACTGAATATAGAAAACGTCAATATGACTTAACTGCAAAGAAGATATCTTTTCAGCGTGGGGATTTTGTTTGGATGCATGACACCACAAAAAGGCCCGGTGTATGCAACAAGCTGGCTCCCCATTGGAAGGGTCCCTTCTTGGTCACCAAGAAAATAGATGACCTTGTATATCTTATTAAGCGGTCTGCAAATGGTCAAGCCAAAGCTGTTCACATAGATCGTTTGACTAACTATAAATGTTCCCACATACCCACTTGGTTAGCATCAGCAAAAGAGTCCTTGGTCCCTGTTGTGCCGGATCAGACTGCTTAATTTTGTGACTCTCCACCACCCGCCACCATCATCAGAGTGTCTAGAGTCCTGTATTCATCACCAGCCCGCATCATGAGCTCCGCCAATCACCCATGGTCCTCCTTTTCCTGCAATAGATTACGTTGACTTTGAGACAGTGACATGTGACAGTATGTTAAGAAAATAGAGAGTGAAAGTATTCTGCATTTTTAAATGAGTCTGTTATTCGGGATATATTTTTAGAGAAGACAAGTAGAGACTAGTGGTGGGAAAGCGTGCACGTAATTGACTATTAGGATGGACACGCCCAAGTAAAAAATGGAGGACTGATCACCCAACCCATGATTTGCTTAAATTTTGAGTCAAAGTGTTGTTAGACCACTAGTAGAGAGGCTTGAGCTGAAGGGAAATCTACAATAACAGAGGAAATTGCAAAATATTGTTCATCTGCTAGACTAAAGTTTAATGAGTCTTGATTTCTATACATGCTACTGAGAATTGAGGTCGTCAAAAGTTAAAGAAAAGCTCAACTTACTCTACTGTATTATTATTGTTTTTCCTGTCAATCATCGAGAGATAGACTTTCTCTTTCCAGATGCAACGACAACCTATAACTGCCCTCAGTGCCCCTTGACTTTTGAATGGCAAGAAGATCTATCGACACACCTTCAGAAAGCCCACCACAGAGCCTGCCCCATCGTCTGCCCCTGGTGCCTAAAACGCAGAGATAGAGAATTTAGACACCCCATGGATCTCATCTGCCACATCAAGGATAAACATCCAGTGGATTACAGGGAATTCTCTCGGGATACCCTCACCTTCGCCAACGTCTTTTTCCTTTCCCGCTGCCTTTCCACCTATGTCAACGTGCACCGGGTCATCCCCTCCTTCTCTAGCCCTTCAGCCACGTTTCTTATGGATCGAGTCAAGCGATGGTGTCGTATTAGAGATCGTTCCGTGGAGCCTTGGCAACAGGGATGGGACCAGTTTAATGCCTCCCGTTTGGTATCTCGTGACTCCAGGAAAAGGAAAGGTGACCCCTTCCTAGATACAACTCCCTTGACCCCCGCCAAGATAACTGTGACCGTTAGCCCCTCTCCCAGTGAGACCGGCTCTTCGGCCTACAGCTCTTCCTCTGATGATGACGAGAGTGTAGATGACCCACCATCTACACCTGTGTTAAGGACCCCCACTCCAGTGTCTGTTGAGGAAGGGGCCCTAAACATCCAACTTACGCCTCTGTGTTCCGGTTTTGAAGTCACTACGAACGACCTGCTATCCATCGCCCTGGAAGAATGTGACCTTCCAATGAGCAGTTTCGCTCATGACCTCAAGCTCTCCGTGTCGGCCCCACAACTGGATTATTTAGATTGTCCATCTATATCTGAGAATCCTATTCCCTCTAGTCAGCCCGTCCACTCAACTGAAATCTCGTCATCCGTCATCCTGTCATCCACAAGTACGTCATCCGTCAGCTCAACCATCGCATCATCGTCCGTCATCAACGAGTCATCCATCATCTCCACATCAGCCAACCTGTCCCCCATCAACATGTCATCCGTCATCTTGTCATCCACAAGTATGTCGTCCGTCAGCTCAACCATCGCCTCAGCATCTGTTATCAACGAGTCATCTATCAACTCATCATCCATCACCTCAACATCAGTCAGTCTGTCTCCTATCAACATGTCATCCGTCAGTTTGTCATCCATGAGTGTGTCATCCGTCAGCTCGTCATCCTTTGTCTCATCGTATGTCAACTCAAGCCCTGTCAACACGTCAACCGTCAGATCGTCATCAGCCAGCACATTGCAGTCTTCAACTATGTCAGCCTTCTATCAGCCCAGTGATGTATCGCCTGTTAGCCGACCCCTGATGTCCCTACTTACTATGTCTGCTCTTGTGTCGCAGTCCAGAATGTCCCAGCTCAACACTCCATCCTTGTTTCGGCCTATAACTCAGCCATCTTTGGAACCCAGCAGTTGCCCTGTAGAGACTGTTGTCTGGCCTACTACTCCAGAGACGAGGGACCCAGGCCCTAAACCATCCAGTCAGGAACGGGCACGGCAGCTCCTTTTGTCAGGCTCCTTTTCACCACTGCCTCCTGGCCGAAGAGATTGGGAAACTGTTCTTGACGAGGCGATTACTCTCCTCCCTACGTTGTCATGGCCGCCAAAATGTTGGAGAAGCATGTCACCGGAACAAAGGCAGTTCGTGGCCGAGTGGACGTTCATCACAATCTGGTCCTCCACGGCACTCTCCAAACTCGAGACAGCGCCTACGTCAGGGTCTGAAGAGCTAATCTAAAACTAGTGACGGAGATATCCAAGAAGCCAGCCGGCACCGAAACTTCCAAAGACCTACAGATTCTGACTGCTTTCGAGACAGGCACACCCGCTACCTATGTGTCCCCTGTTAATGATGTCCCTCTTTTACTAGGCTGAAGTTAGAGACCCCGATGTTCTGGACAGTCATTTCCCTATATATATTCTATCCCAGTTGTTATCTGGGCTAGCTCCACCTGTACACATATGTTTTTGATGGAATCAATACATCTTTTGGACATTTGCGTCTGTGTAAAGGTCGCTTATGTTGCCTTCCAAGCAGTAGACCCTGATTCGTCAGTCCTACCTCGTTGGCGGCCGATCGTTTACAACCTGGGATGTCCGTCGTTTCCGTTCTGGTGGTGATGTCGATCCGTGGCGATTCTGGTGGTGATGTCGATCCGTGGTGTAACCAAGTCAGACTCTGTTGAAACCTGGTGAAGAATAAATCGCGTATTATAATATGTGTATTCATAAGTAGTGAACAATTTAAAGTGTAAGTTTAGTTTAACCCTTTGTCAACTAACAGGTATGCATGTAAATGCATGTTTTCACAAGCTTTCACTGTTTTGTAAGACTGATCTAGTTTTAAGAATATTGAGAAAGGTATGTGCAGATGTTTTCAGAAGCTTTTAATTATCATGTCTGTATTATACCTGGAAAATTGTTGAGGAATAAGTGTGAGATGTTTTTGTTTTTTGTTTTTTTTTGGGTTTTTTTATGTTTTCTTCTACTTTTCTCATGCAATTTTGTGTGCCCTACAAAACTCAGTATTGTGTCAAAAGGGTTAAACTTAATCTTTTCAATGCGTAGGATTTTGGAGAAGTGAAATAATTTATCCAAAAGTGACTCTTGTGAAGAAACCGCGTAAATTTCTGGGATATTGTAATGACACTCACTTCAAGTTGATGATCCAGTTCTGTGACACTACCGCTGTTACCAGTTATCCCAGGACCAATCCGCATCTTCTTGGTTGTAACTGAAAAAAAAAACTACAATAGGTGAATTGCATGAATTCACTTTAATCAAAGTTGATTTATTTTATTGTTGTTAAGAAATTTTACTAATAAAAAAATAGTGCTAATTAGACGATGAGCGCAGGTTCCATAACATATAATTAGACTTACTTGATCTTGGATAATAAACTTCGGGAGAAGTTTGCAATTTAAGGTGGGGGAAGTATAATAGCCACTCACATCCAGATTCATTGTCGTCCGGAAATAGGTACACTTTTCCCAAACATGTGATCTTCAAAGTCTTTTAAACTCTATTTACTGATACATTTGCAGACATGTACAGTTGCATTGAACTTATTTATGAGTTTCTAGACGGTTGTCATGCAATCCTGGTCCGTATTTTGTCTTTTGTTCGATTTGTCAACCTAGCTGTTTTGGAACCTGGCTCGTCGCCGTGTTTGTTGATTGATTTTTCTTGGAAATTATTAGAGTTGGTGCATTTCCATATACAAATAGTTGTATTGACATATGTACTCACTTCTTAATCGGTTCTTGTACGATGACAACCCATATTCTGTCCGTTTTCGAGTAAAATGTTCGCTGCATTGTCGTGTTTTGGAATTTGTCTACTATGGCGGAGGCGTGCTTGTTCATTGTTCAACGATGCGTGAGCGTCAGTGTAAGAATATTGTTCGGTTTCTCAATTTTCCGGTTAAAACGTAATGAAATGCCTTTTTAACGACAGATTATGGGTTGTTTATCAAATATTAGGTGATTATTGACTCTAATTGTTTGTTTTTCTTGAATATTATATAATAATATTTGGGACTACTTCTTTTCGCGGGCGGGACAAATTACCGCCCGCGCTTTTTGATGTCTATTTTTAGCATTTTTCTCCCCCTTTCCCCGTAATGTTTTAACTTTTAGAACAAACTGTAGAATCTCGGGAACTGAGTTATGTTACTCTTTTCCATAGACTCTATCTTTTGTTTGAGATTGGGCTGATCTTGTCAGGAAAATAGATCCGCCACTCTGCCTTGGCCAAATCTCTCAGGGCTCTGATTGGTCAATCATTCACGTGCGTACTTGCCGGCCAGTATAAATACTTGAGCGCGCTCGTCTGGGCAAGTTTTGGAGCGCGAATTTTTGAGTTTTATTTGAGATCTATATTGTGTTATTGTGAATTTTGGATTAATTATTTGGAATAATGGATCTAATCACATGTTTACAATTTTTAATTATGCTTTATTAATTTCTTGTGACACTTAAAACATCAACAGTCAACCAAACAACTTAAGGAAAATAAATAAATGAATAAAATGCAACTAAAACTGCAGTCTCTGACTTAGAGATATTGGTCTCAACCATCTTAACGTTGTCGGCTAAACCTAGAAAGGAGACCCTAGTCCCTTTTCATCGTTTAGCCTCTTCCAACTTCTTAATTTAATTTCTTAGTTTAATTTCTTAAAGAGACATTGGTCTCTTTTCCAATTTCTTTCGTGCTTCAAATCTTCAATTTCTTTAACGTTGTTTCAGCATGGGGACATTTGCATGTCTTTCTTCTTCCGTCCCAGCCTTCGTTGTTTGCTGGCTTAGCCCGGAATAGAGACACTAGTCTCCTTTCCCCGCTTAGTCAGAATCCACCCTTGCTCTGGCTAGTTTTTTTTGTGTTATTGAAAGATTGTCATGATTGGTTGTTTAAATCTATTTATTAACTTAATTAAATTACTGTAGTATAGCCCTAACTATGTCTTTCTCCCTTATTTTTGATTGTCAAAACCAGGAGACCCTCTTTTAACAATAACCCGCTGTAAAGTTGACTAGAACATTATGACAACGGAAATTGGCAGTCTTTCCAATTTGCCTTGTCAACTGTAGGCCAGTGGTCTCTTTTTCTGTCGCCCCTAGATCTACTTGCAGTTGCCCCTTTCCTTTATGTCGGTCAAAACTCAAAGGCCCCTTTTTACTATGATGGACTACGGAAGCTTTGTCGAGGCCCTTTTTGATTAAATAAATTGGTTGTTTGACCAATTTATTTTGTCAGTGTTGCCAAAATCCCATTTTCTCTTTGACTAATGCAATTGCCCCTTTATGCCCCGGTCGAAACAAGAGGCCCTTCTAAAATGAACTCGCAAAGCTTCGCCTAGTCCTGAAGGAGATCGCGTGCAGCAAAAAATCCGGACGAGCCGATCTCGGTCTAGATCAGCTAGTGAAACTAACTACCATTGGTAGCTAAGATTTCCAAAGCGTATTACCATAGATTGCGTGTAGCAGAAAATCCGGACGAGCCGATCTCGATCTAGATCAGCTAGTGAAACTAACTATCTCTGATAGTTAAGATTTCTGAAGCTTATTAATCCTGACAAATTAAAACCGCCGGCTGCCTACAATAACATCCATTTTGTCATTTGTGGCGGTTTTTGAAGCGGATCACCCTAAAATTGTGTCGTTTGGGAAAGGGTTAATGTAACCAGTTTATTGAAACTGTCATTGCCGCAAATTTGAACGGAAAACCATGTAAACCAAATTACCGTGTTCTTTTTTCTAAAAGGCTACATAAACTCTCTGGGATATTTTCTTCTAACTCCATTACCAATTTTCGAAATAAGGTGAACACAGCGTGAATGTCATATTGGAGTGTATTTTAATGCAACCAGTTTATTGAAACTGTCATTGCCGCAACTTTGGCAACCAGATAATTATCAGAGTCGTCCCAAATTACGCCACCAATAACTGTTTAACTACCCGATTTATAAAGGACCTACCATAACCGTCAAATGTCTGACGTTTTTCTGCCTTCTCTGCTTCAATGTCAGGACAAAAGAATTGAACATGCTAGTGAATCTATGACATAACCACAGTGATCTATATCAGACTGTGTGTAACACAAACTAATCTGGATCCATGTTGATCTCAACTATCATAAAGGAACTTAACCCATTACCAAACGATAAAATTTTAGCGTGATCAAAATTGAAAGATCTCACAGACGACAATTTCAAGTGAATGAAATTTCACATTTTTCGGTCTTTTTACATAGAAAACATTGTGGGAAATGAAGAAATTGCTTGTCACAAGCAATTTCTTCATTTTCCACAATGTTTTCCAAAGCCTTTATCTCTTGGTGAGTCAAAAAGAGTCACTCTGTGGTAATGGGTTAATGGCTTGTGATTTTGTGACACCATACGACTTGCATGTTTCCTAGCACGCAAATATTCAAGAAAACGATTCAAGAAATATTTGCAATTTTTTCAGTGTCTTGAAATCATAGCATTCCTCTGTTAACGGAACTTTTTTATTTTGGTTTAAATCAAAACTCAGTGTACTATTTGCCAAATTTTGCATTAAGTACATTATTTCAAGTAAACATTAATATCGCTGCTTTTCAACACAAACCTCGTAACTGCAGCTTGTTTTAAGCTGCAGTTACGAGGTTTTTGTTGAAAAGCGACGTTGTGTCGTCTGGAAGCTAGATGAACTTTATTTGAACCCCTCGTAAGAATGGTCGGAATGGTCGATACAACGTATTTCGTTAGTTAGATCATGTCATTTGCTTGGTCATAAAGGAGACGGCAGTTCATTATTGAGAGAGCAAAAAAGAACGGAAAACCATGTAAACCAAAATTACCGTTTTCTTTTCTCTAAAGGGCTATATAAACTCTCAGATATTTTCTTGGAATTCCATTAGCAATTGTCTATATAAGGTGAACACAGCGTGAATGTCATATTGGAGTGTGTTTTAATGCAACCAGTTTATTGAAACTGCCATTGCCGCAACTTTGACAACCAGATAATTATCAGAGTTGTACCAAATTACGCCACCAATAACTGTTTAACTTGCCGATTTATAAAGGACCTACGACAACCGTCAAATTTCTGACGTTTTTTCTGCCTTCTCTGCTTCAATGTCAAGACAAAAAAAAAAGATCATGCTAGTGAATCTATGACATAACCACGGTGATCTATATCAGACTGTGTGTAACACAAACTAATCTGGATCCATGTTGATCTCAACTATCATAAGGAAACTTACTGACTTGTAATTTTGTACATGTAATATCATACGACTTGCATGTTTTCTAGCATGCAAATATTCAAGAAAACGATTCAAAAATGCTTGCAGTCTTTTCAGTGTCTTGAAATTAAAGCATTCTTCTGTTAACGATAACACATCTAGGAACTGTTTTATTTTGGTTTAAATCAAATCTCAGTGTACTATTTGCCAAATTTTGCATTAAGTACATTATTTCAAGTAAACATTAACATCGCTGCTTTTCAACACAAACCTCGTAACTGCAGCTTGCTTTAAGCTGCATGTACGAGGTTTTTGTTTAAAAGCGACATTGTGTCGTCTGGAAGCTGGATGAACTTTATTTGAACCCCTCGTAAGAATGGACGGAATTGGTCGATACAACGTATTTCGTTAGTTAGATCATGTCGTTTGCTTGGTCATTAAAGTGACGACATCTCATTAGTGAGAGAGCAAAAAAGAACGGAAAACCATGTAAACCAAATTACCGTGTTCTTTTCTCTAAAGGGCTATATAAACCCTCAGATATTTTCTTGGAATTCCATTAGCAATTGTCTAAATAAGGTGAACACAGCGTGAATGTCATATTTGGGTGTGTTTTAATGTAACCATTTTATTGAAACGGTCATTGCCGCAAATTTAACAACCATATGATTATCAGAATCGCCCCAAATCACGCCACCAATAACTTTTTAACTAGCCGATTGTTTTAAGCTGCAGTTACGAGGTTTTTGTTAAAAAGCGACGCTGTGTCGTCTGGAAGCTGGATGAACTTTATTTGAACCCCTCGTAAGAATGGACGGAATTGGTCGATACAACGTATTTCGTTAGTTAGATCATGTCATTTGCTTGGTCATAAAGGAGACGGCAGTTCATTATTGAGAGAGCAAAAATGAACCGGAAAACCATGTAAACCAAATTACCGTGTTCTTTTCTCTAATGGGCTACATAAACTCTCTGGGATATTTTCTTCTAATTCCATTAGCAATTGTCTAAATAAGGTGAACACAGCGTGAATGTCATATTTGAGTGTGTTTTAATGTAACCAGTTTATTGAAACTGTCATTGCCGAAAATTTGACAACCAGATGATTATCAGAATCGCCCCAAATCACGCCACCAATAACTTTTTAACTAGCCGATTGTTTTAAGCTGCAGTTACGAAGTTTTTGTTGAAAAGAGACGCTGTGTCGTCTGGAAGCGAGCTGAACTTTGTTTGAACCCTTCGTAAGAATGGTCGGAATGGTCGGTACAACGTTTTTCGTTAGTTAGATCATGTCATTTGCTTCGTCATTAATTAAAGAGACGGCGGCTCATTAGTGAGAGAGCAAAAAAGAACGGAAAACCATGTAAACCAAATTACCGTGTTCTTTTCTCTAATGGGATATGTAAACTCTCTGGGATATTTCCTTCTAATTCCATTACCAATTTGCTAAATAAGGTTAACACAGCGTGAATGTCATATTTGAGTGTGTTTTAATGCAACCAGTTTATTGAAACTGTCATTGTCGCAACTGTGACAACCAGATAATTATCAGAGTCGTCCCAAATAACGCTACCAATAACTGTTTAACTAGCCAATTTGTAAAGGACCCACGACAACCGTCAAATTTCTGACGTTTTTCTGCCTTCTCTGCTTCAATGTCATGACAAAAGAAATGAACATGCTAGTGAATCTATGACATAACCACATTGATCGATATCAGAACGTGTGTAACGCTAACTAATCTGGATCCATGTTAATCTCAAGTATGATAACGGAACTTAACCCATTACCAAACGATAAAATTTTTGCATGATCTAAATTGAAAGATCTTGCAGACGACAATTTCAAGTGAATGAAATTTCACATTTTTCGGTCTTTTTACATAGAAAACATTGTGGGAAATGAAGAAATTGCTTGTCACAAGCAATTTCGTCATTTTCCACGATGTTTTCCAAAGCCTTTATCTCTTGGTGAGTCAAAAAGAGTCACTGTGTGGTAATGGGTTAATGGCTTGTGATTTTGTGACACCATACGACTTGCATGTTTTCTAGCATGCAAATATTCAAGAAAACGATTCAAGAAATGCTTGCAATTTTTTCAGTGTCTTGAAATTAAAGCATGCCTCTGTTAACGATAACACATCTAGGAACTGTTTTGTTTTGGTTTAAATCAAAACTCAGCGTACTATTTGCCAAATTTTGCATTAAGTACATTATTTCAAGTAAACATTAATATCGCTGCTTTTCAACACAGACCTCGTAACTGCAGCTTGATTTAAGCTGCATGTACGAGGTTTTTGTTTAAAAGCGACGCTGTGTCGTCTGGAAGCGAGCTGAACTTTATTTGAACCCCTCGTAAGAAAGGTCGATACAACGTATTTCGTTAGTTAGATCATGTCATTTGCTTGGTCATAAAAGAGAAGACAGTTTATTATCGAGAGAGAGCAAAAATGAACGGGAAACCATGTAAACCAAATTACCGTGTTCTTTTCACTAATAGGCTACATAAACTCTCTGGGATATTTTCTTCTAATTGCATTACCAATTTGCTAAATAAAGTGAACACAGCGTGAATGTCATATTTGAGTGTGTTTTAATGTAACCAGTTTATTGAAACTGTCATTGCCGCAAATTTGACAACCAGATGATTATCAGAATCGCCCCAAATCACGCCACCAATAACTTTTTAACTAGCCGATTGTTTTAAGCTGCAGTTACGAGGTTTTTGTTGAAAAGCGACGTTGTGTCGTCTGGAAGTTAGATGAACTTTATTTGAACCCCTCGTAAGAATGGTCGGAATGGTCGATACAACGTATTTTGTTAGTTAGATCATGTCATTTGCTTGGTCATTAAACAGACGACAGCTCATTATTGAGAGAGCGAAAAAGAACGGAAAACCATGTAAACCAAATTACCGATTTCTTTTCTCTAATGGGCTACATAAACTCTCTGGGATATTTTCTTCTAATTCCGTTACCAATTTGCTAAATAAGGTGAACACAGCGTGAATGTCATATTGGAGTGTGTTTTAATGCAACCAGTTTATCGAAACTGTCATTGCCGCAAATTTGACAACCAGATAACAATCAGAGTCGTCCAAAATTACGCCACCAATAACTGTTTAATTAGGCGATTTATAAAGGACCTACGAAAACCGTCAAATTTCTGACGTTTTTTCTGCATTCTCTGCTTCAATGTCAGGACAAAAGAAATGGACAAACTAGTGAAGCTATGACATAACCACATTGATCGATATCAGACTCTGTGTAACACAAACTAATCTGGATCCATGTTGTTTTCAACTATCATAACGGAACTTAATGGCTTAAGATTTTGTAAGATCGTGCAGCTTGCATGTTGCCTAGCACGCAAATATTCAAGAAAACGATTTAAATTTTTCAGTGTCTTGAAAGTTGTTTCTCTTTTAAAGATGTTAAATCCAGGGAATGTTTTAGAAAGCATAACAATTACTTCCGTGAACCATCTGCCAAATATTGTCTTCCATTATATCAAGTAAACATAATTATCGCTGTCTTTCAACATAAACCTCGTAACTGTAGCTTGTTTTAAGCTGCAGTTACGAGGTTTTTGTAGAAAAGCGACGTTGTGTCGTCTGAAAGTTAGATGAACTTTATTTGAACCCCTCGTAAGAATGGTCGGAATGGTCGATACAACGTATTTCGTAAGTTAGATCATGTCATTTGCTTGGTCATTAATTAAAGAGACGACAACTCATTAGTGAGAGAAAAAAAAGAACGGAAAACCATGTAAACCAAATAACCATGTTCTTTTCTCTAATGGGATATGTAAACTTCTAGGGGTGTGTTTTTGGAATGCCATTAGCAATTGTCTAAATAAGGTGAACACAGCGTGAATGTCATATTGGAGTGTGTTTTAATGCAACCAGTTTATTGAAACTGTCATTGCCGAAAATTTGACAACCAGATGATTATCAGAATCGTCCCAAATCACGCCACCAATAACTTTTTAACTAGCCGATTGTTTTAAGCTGCAGTTACGAAGTTTTTGCTGAAAAGCGAAACTGTGTCGTCTGGAAGCTAGATGAACTTTATTTGAACCCCTCGTAAGAATGGTCGGAATGGTCGATACAACGTATTTCGTTAGTTAGATCATGTCATTTGCTTGGTCATTAATTAAAGAGACGATAACTCATTAGTGAGAGAAAAAAAGAACGGAAAACCATGTAAACCAAATTACCATGTTCTTTTCTCTAATGGGATATGTAAACTTCTAGGGATGTGTTCTTGGAATTCCATTAGCAATTGTCTAAATAAGGTGAACACAGCGTGAATGTCATATTTGAGTGTGGTTTAACCCTTTCCCAAACAAGACCTAGTTTTGACGTCCCGAATAGAAAAGGCTTGGGAAATCATTGAAACGAAAGAAGAAACTGCTGATAACCAGCAGTTTCTCCTTTTGTTTCAATATTTTCTGTGCCAGGTTTTACACAAATCCTATCTTTAATAACATCCATTTTGTCATTTGTGGCAGTTTTTGAAGCGGATCATCCTAAAATTGTGTCGTTTGGGAAAGGGTTAATGTTACCAGTTTATTGAAACTGTCATTGCCGCAAATTTGACAACCAGATGATTATGGGTGAAGTTCAAAAAAATGAAGTCAAAGTGTGACATTGGGGTAAAAAATCAAACAGCCTTGTGGCTGTTTAGTTTCGGTATAAATCATTACTAAAGATGTTGAAGTTTCAGAAATTAATAGCGATCACTCTCTGAAAGTATCCATGTTTCTGCAATTCGTATGGTTTTGTCATTAACGGCACTTTATTTAAAAACACAGTACTTCTTAAGCAGAGCGCCATAAAGTTGTTACATTCACGTTTGAAATAAAACATTTATCAAGTTCAATTGAATATACCTTGGTGCATAATTCTAAAATGTTAATTTTAGCAAATTACTTGAAAAAATATTTTTTCGTCATTTTTTCATACATTTAACCTGTAATTCATTGTTTCTACCCATAAAAGTTATCCCACTCATTTGATGTCTACATATATATTACAATTAATATATTTTTATCTAACTTCAATACATTCCAAAACAGCTCTGAAAATTTCGAAGCGATACAATGATTAAATCTGGTAAAATATGACCTTCAAAAACCTCTCCTTTTTCCTCATTGCGTTGCACTTGGGACAAAAATATGTCAACAAGGCTTCTTGGAGCAAAAAAAGAACATTTTTCACTTAATATTTTAGTACTTATGTGCCATATGTATGTCGATTAACTAATAAATGTAAGAAATTTTAACTTTGAGCATGAAAAATATTCAAAACAGCACACTTCAGTCCCTTAGAATTGAATGCTAAAGTTTATGTATGCTAATCACGCTGGTTGTTTTCCATTGGTTTGAAAATGACAGTAAATCAAAGAAATAAGTCATAATATTGTAAATCTGATATTTTCCTTGAACCTCAGAAAATTCTAAGACTGGTTATCAACATATCTTAATAGAATAAAATGTTGCACTTGGGACAAAAATCAGATTCTTCGAATTTAAGGTTTCCTGGTAAGAAGAGATCATAATTATGTTTTAAATAAACATGACAATAAGTGAGGGTAACACCATGATAAATGTAAGGTGTTGAATAATGCCAGTTTAGGTTGAGTTTGGTACCATGCAAAGTATTCTTTAAAAGCGTTTCTTAAATTTGAGGTTTGTGTATTGTAGATATTTTGAAATCTCTTGAAATTGAATTGAAATCGATTTAAAAGCTCGGTTTTTCTAGTTTTTGATAAAAAGTTCTGTAATTTTACAGACTTGTAAAAAAATGTACTCTCTGCACATCAGTCAACGTTTTAACCGATGCAAAATTCGCCTAATCAGTAAGAGATTTCATTGTCGAGTCATAAGCTGTCAATGGAATAAAAATTAAAAGTCTGTTACAGTTTCCTACTGGGTTTATAAAGCTCCCGTGGCACCGTTAACAAATAAAAGTAAATTGTTTGATTTGACGAACAAGAAAATTTGATTTCATCCGATGATTATAAATGTTTGGATGTGTGTCACTCAGAGTATGTGACTACCATTGGCGTAGACTTTCAATGGATAATGCCAAATAACAAATATGACACAGTAATTGACGTCATAATAATTATAGTAAAATAGGACAAATTTGATGACCTGACGACAAAGTTTGAATCAATCGATAAGATTGATAAATTCTGTACTGAAAGTAGTAAAAAGCATAAATATCAATTATGTCCCAAGTGCAACGGCCTAACTGTAGTTGTATTGACCTTCTAAACAGTAACAACTGTGTTCCTTTGAGATTATCTCTTAGCATCAGAAATACCAAACATAATCTACACAATTTAAAACATATTCTGCACCATGAAGTGAAGACTTTTGTTTCATTCTAAGCAGGCACACACCTAATATGAATCAAATATTTGTCTTGATTGGTTCGTTTTGTTATATAGTGTTCACTTGTTTTCCTTTAAAGGGAAGTTTTACAGTTAGTTTCTTCATTTTCTTTGCATATCAGCGCAATTACTTTGGAAAAATAAAGATTCCAGCATGGATTTTCTTATTTTAGATTTTTTTGTCCCAAGTGCAACGTTTTAAGGTTCGTTGCAAAACAGTTACTCAAACATGTCAAAAGACAGTTAAACTTAAGTTATTGTTGCGACTGACAGCTACATTGAATAAGCGATAAATAAAAGCAAAAAAGTTTGTTTTGCAAGTTTTGAGTCCTGAAAAAAAACTCCGCTGAATACATTTTTCGCCAAAATAAGCTATTCATTTCCAAATAATTTCTCCGTACGGCATAACAAAGTTTTTCCAATGCTGTTATTTGATAGATGTATATTTTAACAATAAGATTAAACCAAAGTATGGCAAGTTCAGTCTGTTTTTAAAGTTTCACAATGCTCTGAGTTTGCTTAGAAAAACGCGTTGCACTTGGGACATCACTTTCGGCAAAATTTAGGAAGGCAGCACGCAAAGAATTGCAAATAATTGGCCGTGAATTATGTTTTCTGACTTGCTTATCTGAAAAATGAGGAAAAACAACATGCTACGCAGGTAATACTTCTTTTATGGATCTAAAACCTCAAAGCGTTGCACTTGGGACAAATTCAGGTAGCAGTTTAAAAATGTTATTTTCTGAAATATCTTGCTCAAGATTAGTTTATTTGCAATTGAAAATTAATCATAAGACATACTGCTATGCCTCGGATACCTTTCAAAGTGTATATTGATGATAAATTATGAAATGTACTTGATCAAATTGTAAATTTGTTATTCGGGAGGGTACATTTTTCACAGGGGGTATCATCATTAATGCATAAACTTGAACCAGCAAACATAGTGCCACATAACTTAATTACATTAGAACCTTGAGTTTAATTGATGACTTTCCAATTGCAGGATCTTTTAGGTACATGAAGCATCACGCTTTTCTTAAAACAACATTTGAAATTGATGAATGTATCAAAATGTCACGCTTTTTATGTTGCACTTGGGACATTTTTGGACATATTTTTCGCCGTAACTTTAGTTTGGATGGTTCGATTTTCATGAAATTTTCCATGCTGTTTAACAGCATTGAAATGCATAGTTTTAATCCAAAAAGAACATTATTCTTAAGAATATATTCATTCAGGCTCTGATTTTAATAAAAACTTCATTTTTTTGAACTTCACCCTTATAAGAATCGCCCCAAATCACGCCTCCAATAACTTTTTAACTAGCCGATTGTTTTAAGCTGCAGTTACGAGGTTTTTGTTGAAAAGCGACATTGTGTCGTCTAGAAGCGAGCTGAACTTTACTTGAACCCCTCGTAAGAAAAGGTCGATACAACGTATTTTGTTAGTTAGATCATGTAGTTTGCTTTGTCATAAAAGAGACGACATTTCATTATTGAGAGAGCAAAAGTGAACCGGAAACCATGTAAACCAAATTACCTTTTCTTTTCCCTACAGGGCTATATAAACCCTCAGATTTTTTCTTGGAATTTCATTAGCAATTGTCTAAATAAGGTGAACACAGCGTGAATTTCATATCGGAGTTTATCGGAGTTTTATGCAACTTGTCAATTTTTTAACGCAACTTTGCCAGTTAGATTATAGTCGCCCCAAATCAAGTCTTTCCCGTGGACATTTCCCTTTGATGTGAGGATTTGCAAGGACTCGAAATGACAATTTTAACATGCCTTCACTAATAAAGTTATAATCAGCATTTTCTTATTTTATCTCAATATTTTCACATGCCTTGCGCACCAAATATGTAAATGGAAGGATATTCATTTGGATGTTCGAATCATTTTTCAATTTTAAAAAGTAAAATAAAAACCATCATTTGGGACATGGTTAATAAAGAAATGTTTTTGTATTGCACAGACTCTTTCCAAGACCATTAATCGGTTCTTTTATTGTCAATTACCAGTATAGAGAAGGTAATTCTAGCTATTGACTCTTTCATCTCTTACTCGTTGATTGTCTTCATTTTTTACCGTCTGTGGTGGATGTTGTCGTTGAATTATTTTATGGGAAATAAAAAATGTTTATGCGCAAATCCAGAAGGCAGGCCTGTCTTAAATTTGACCAAAGAGGGATTTACCACAATTCTTTTACAGTGCCCACCAAACGTCTGGAGACAAGATATGCATTGTCATTATGCAAAGCTCAGTCGCCGAAACCAACAGGAAATGTGGTCTTGATAAAATGTTTGGATATTTACTTGCCATTCTCTACCATTTCAATACACACAAGGAAAATTTGTTTAATCTTGGAAAATGTAGGTTTCAACATTCAACTGTTTTTCGTAGCAAAATAGATTGATTCGGGTATCGGCTAATACCTTTCTTGTGTTATTTCGCATTTTTTGTTGAAAAAAGACGATGTACATCATTTTACTTTTAGCATGCTGATATTACGAAACAAGGTCGGTTAGAAAAACACGCATACACACAGATGTTCGTCCATCCATTAGGCGTAAAACAAATGGTTCCTGAAAAAATAGTGAGGTCTTTCTGGAATTCGTTGCCTTTTGTTGCTTTCCGTGCCGGATACAAAGTATCCTTTTCTGGTTTTATTTCGTAACACGGCCAGGTGTCAACTGGGAAATAATGTGTTGATGGTAAAGTTCGAAAACGTCTTAACTACAGCTTGATTAAACTGCAATTACGACCTTTTTGGGTAACTTACAACAATTAATTAAGCAGCGTGTCATAACAAAACAGGACTTATCGATTTTGACTGAAAATAAAAGGGTTTGGTCTGTTGGGTTTTATGTCGTTTTCAACTGCTAAGGTCATATCGCGGCATATTCCTGTCGTTTCTCATACCAGTACTACCAAAACACCCTTACCGAGCCTCCAGCTGCTCCCCCACATAGGATCACGATATCAAACCATTGATGGGTGACATTTTGACCAGTTATGGTATTTGCCGCGGCCGGGTATCGAACCCAGGACCTCTCGAATGAGAGGCAGATAATTAATGGGATGTCCTCCTGTCCGAGGTAGTATTACCATATTCTTGTTTTTAAAACAGATACGAAGAGCCAAATAAGGTAAAAATAATTGAATACATATAACATTAATTTTGGATTATGCATGTTCGGTTTTTATCACCAATTATTCTACAATCCTGATAAGTTTCAATTATTTCGTTGGTTCAATAATTACTTGAGTCAAATGCTAATATCAATCAAACGTTCTAGAAATGACAACATTTTCATATCGAATAAGCCCGATTTTGTTTTGACATTAAATATTTCTTCAAGGGAGTACCAAAAGGGTTATGTAAGACTAATTGTTTCCTATCAAATATGACAGACGAACCTGGCGTTTAAATATCGCCTAATAAGCAAACTGGAACTTCCTGTGAACGTTGATATTTCCATTTATAATCACCATGAAAGAATATAATTATGCACTCAGATGGCTTATTCTTTTCTTAATGGGAAACTATTGTCGCTTTGCTGCGATAACCTCAGAACTAATGATTAACCCATCACCAGACCATAAAATGTTAGACAAGTCCAAATTCAAAGGTGTTGCAGACGGCAATTTCAAGGAAATGAACTTTTATTTTATTATTTTATTTTTTTTGTCTTTCATGATAGAAAACATTGTTGGAAACGAAAAAAAAATGCTTGTTACAGGCAATTTCTTCATTTTCCACAATGTTTTCCAAGCCATTTTCTCGCAGTGTGTCAAAAGGCTTTAATGTGTGGTAACGTGTTAAAACATGCCCTCTGTACGACATTGACTAAATAGTCAGTCCAGTCTATTGTTAAGGTTTCCAGTCTAACATTCAAAAATAGACTGACTGATTTAACGCATCACTTTAAATATCCATTTTGGCTTAATCACTACGCAGTGCGCATAACTCTGAAATCCTTTCGCCAAAAAGTAGCAAGCAGAAAAATGTAATAAAAACTACATTTACTACATGAAAAAGTTCACTTTTCATCTCAATTTTATCAAATAAGAAAAATAATTCAAATCTGATTATTCATTTTACTTGAAGCAAGCCTGTGAAGCAAATGTGCCGCGTGACAGGAAGTACCGCGTGTATGCATTTTCAGGGCGCCGACATTTTGAAAGTAGTTAGCCTAGAATGCCCAACCAAGATTGATGATAATCGACTGAGTCCACATCTATTGGTAGATATTGGAAGGTACGAGATATTTGAAGACAGGCGAACCTTTACATGAAGACTTTTACCGCCGGGAATCACGTAACACAACAATAATTGCGGGGAATCTGTTAAGCCATTACCAAACAACAAAATTTTGGGTTGGTCCAAATTCAAAGATGTTGCAGACGGCAATTTCACATGGATTAAATTTAGATATTGTTGGTCTTTTGGTGTAAAAAACATTGTGGAAAGTTTCCCAAAGCCATTATCTTTTAGGGAGTCAAAAAGAGTCATTATGTGGTAATGGGTAAATATGTGACCGATTTGAATATGGTTTCAAGCATAAAAGGTGGCCAAACGTCATGGATTTTCTCGATGTCTAGATCTTTTTTTTAGAATTCAGCTGATTAAAAATGTTATCGAGGACCAAGTTCATTTTTACTTGGTGGTCAATTACTTTTTTATCAGCTGGTTTTAACAGATATACCACAACTTGCTAATCTCGGGCATATTTCCGCCTTCTCTGTACTCTTTTACAGAAGCCGTACTTTGGTACGAGGTGTTGTTTAAGAAAATATTGATTGTCATTGTTTCTTCAAAAATTGAGAATAGGCTGATTAACTTCGAAATGTAGCTTCCTGGCCTTAAAAAAGTTCTTTCCCAAACATGATCAGGTTTTGACTAGTATTAAAAATTATATGAAAATCTTTGGGGCAAAAGGAGAAATGGTAAATACCTGCATTTATTCTTTTTACCTGATTTCTTCTTCTGTACTATATTGTGACCAAGTTCTATGTTTATCAACAACATTTTCGTTATCTTCAGGAATATATTTTTAGGGACAGTAGTAGATTTTGTCGTTTGGGAAATGGTGGATTACAAATCTGTGTGTGTTTTTTTTTAATCCCAATGACGACGAAATTACCGTCTGAGTCGCTCCTGTAATTACTTTCCTAAACTACTATTTATCTACTCAAACATTATTTCTGACCGATCACGCTAAAAATGGCTTTCTTGGAAATCGATAAAACCAAATTTTGAGAAGAGACTTAGGAGATGCAACCTGATATCGTTTTATGAATATTTATTAAGATAGGAAAACAATCTCAATCCAAAAAAATAACCTTAGAATTGATTGATTCGATCACAGTCAGTCTGAGCGGAATGCACAAACTGAATACGCGGAATGCACAGACTGAAAACGCGGAATGCAAAGACTGGATACGCAGAACGCAAAGACTGAATACGTGGAATGTACAGACTGAAAACGCGGAATGCAAAGACTGGATACGCAGAACGCAAAGACTGAATACGTGGAATGTACAGACTGAAAACGTGGAATGCAAAGACTGAATACGCGGAATGCACAGACTGAATAGGCGAAATGCAAAGACTGAATACGCGGAATGTACAGACTGAATACGCGAAATACACAGACTGAAAACGTGGAATGCAAAGACTGAATACGCGGAATGCACAGACTGAATATGCGAAATGCAAAGACTGAATACGTGGAATGTACAGACTGAATACGCGAAATACACAGACTGAATACGCGGAATGCACAGACTGAATAGAGTCAATAATTACACACTTCAAAGACGTGTGACGCTTTAACCCCTTACCACACAATGACTCTTTTTGACTCCCCACAAGAGAATTGATTTTGAAAACATCGTGGAAAATGAAGAAATTGCTTGCGACAAGCAATTTCTTCATTTCCCACAATGTTTTCTACAAAAGAAAATGTAAAATTTCATGCACTTGAAATTTTCGTCTGCAACATCTTTGAATTTGGATCAGTCCAAAATATTCCGTCTGGTAATGGGTTAACACATCCAATAAGGTTCATTTCATCATGATGGGTCACAGTTTTATTTTCCGAGAACTGAAATGGCATTTATTTTCTATAGAAAACAAAACATTTAAACGGATTCTTGACATTCTAATCACTTTAATTCATTGCCACACGGCAAAATTCTAGACTAGTCCAGATTCAAAGATGTTGCAGACGGCAATATCAAGCGAAAGATATTTTACATTTCTTGATCTTTCTAGATAGAAAATATTCTGGGAAAAGAAGAAAATTCCTTGTCGCAAGTAATTTATTCATTTTCCACAATGTTTCCAAAGCCATTATATTGTAGGACGTCAAAAGGCGTTAGTGCATGGAAATGCGTTAAGAGTTGCACTGGTTTGTTCAAAGTTTAAGATTACTCTTTTAAAAAAATATAACTTGAAATGGAAGAAGACGCAGTACCCATGAAAAAATCCATGGTTATTTTCTTTTTCAAATGTTCATGCTTATTATTGTGCTCTACAGATTTATAATTATGAAGCTGTGGTGGTAAAGTATCCTTGTCACAAGCTACGGGGAGGGGATTTAAGATATATACTGAACAAAAACTTTACACTTTACACAAGATTTCTTGTTTCTGGAAAAGTATCGAACTAAAAGCCTGAAATATATTTTGACATTTCCCAGGCTTTCAGCAATCGTTTTGTTGAAATTTCATTGTCTTGTCTCCTTTAATGTCAGAGTTACGGCCCTTAATGCGTTTAGAGCTAGTTACATCTAACGTCACATATGCGCATACGCAGGAAACGATTCACTATTTTTTTGGAATTTGTCATGTCCGGGTTGCCAAAAAACACAAAAAATCTTTCTTATCACTTGTAGCAAGCTCTAAAATAAAGGTTTAATCTGTCAATTTTGTGAATTATCTCCCTTTTACATAAACAAATAGGGAATTTAAAATGTTTGATATTCAAACATTTATCACGCTTTTCGATTGTTTTTTGTGTAAACATCATGCAGGCCTTACAGGGGATTATTAGACCCTTTTTTCGACTAGGATTGTTCCCAGATGTCCTAGTGCAATAGCGATTTCAATTTCCTATGGAGATTGCATTATAAAATTTTCAAGCTTTGCAACATAATGAAAATTTTGGTTTTAAACGTCATTCTTTAAAAGCTTAAACAGTGTTATGCAAACTTCTTTACATTTTCTGACTGGTGAGTTGTCAGACTACCACTCCGTGCAGTCTGGCATGGTTGGCATGCTTCTGTTCGGATTTCTGAGGGTTTAAATTTTGTAAAATTTCCGTTAAAATTGTACACCTGAAAAACGGACCCCTGTCACACTTAAAGGGTCCGTTTTTCATCCCTGTAATTAAGATCAACAAAACGTTTAGTGTTTGGCACAATCAAGTCAATGAGCAATGCGAAGCATGTTCATTTGATTCCTTTACGTGTTGTATTTAGAAGAAATATGACAAGCAATGTATGTGTAAAGTTTTCATTTTTGCTCAGTATATTTTAATTAAGCTATTCGCGCTTGCGTTTGCTCGTATTGTAGAAGCATTATATTTGCTTTGTGTTAGAATTATAAATAATCCATGTTCTGCCATGGCATATCTTTAATTTAATCATGGGTCTGATTGGATTCCAAATGAAGTATTTATTGTTCCGCAAATATGTTAAAGATATAATCTGCAAGGTGAACGTCAAAAATTGACTTACAAATCAGCCAGTTTTACACCAATATGTCGAAAATGCTGTACATCGTTAACCTTCCACATCATACATGTCCATTTTGAAAAAGCATTCCAGTGAATGTCGGCTTCAAGAGCCGGCCTTCAATAATTCTCCGCGTGATATCATTGCTGCTCTATTTGGCATTTTCTTTCAAAATAACTGATGACATTATTCAATGATAACAGTTTTTTCTTCTTCTTTCCAATTTTGGGAGAGTAATGTACGGGGGTTTGAGTCGGTAAAAGAAGAGATAGCTTTAAAAGTTCATAAAATAAGTTGGCAATACGACAAAATGCGTTAAGTTTGTCGGTTCATTGGTCTTGTTTTGTAACGATCAATAGACGTGGCTTTACGGTTAATGTCCTATATCTTGAAAATGCAACGAGGAAGTATCTGGAAATATGATATCCATGTTTGTCTCAATCTTATAGTTTTACAACGAAACTTTCATCATATGTACCAGGTAAATCTTCAAAAAAATAGCTGATTGAGAGTCATTTTAATCTCAAAAACTACTAATCTACACTAAGAAACAACTGATCAATAAATGGGAATCTTGCTACACCCCATAATTCATTCATAGGCCATGGGTTACCAAAAAACATTACCCAAGCATAGTGGGAATATGTTATTTTATTAATATGATCGTTTCTCTTTCCTAGAATCCCGACGAACCATTGGGCGCCCATGAAAATTATCCTTGGGTACAAGGAAATCCCTCTCAGCTCCCGGTATGTGTGTCTTATTCGCTACTCTTGTGTATTTGAGGTAAACCTTACCTATCTTAACCCTTTCCCAAACTGCAAAATTTTAGGGTAATCCACTTCAAAAACTGCCACAAATGACAAAATGGATGTAAATAAAGATAGGAGTTTTGAAAAACATGACACAAAAAATATTGAGACAAAAGGAGAAACTGCTGGTTATCAGCAGTTTCTTCTTTTGTTTCAATGTTTTCCCAAGCCTTTTCTATTAGGGACATCAAAACCAGGTCTTGTTTGGAAAAGGATAAATGCCCCAAACACCTTTCCGTGATGTTGTCTTCCTCATTTTCTGTCCCCTCTTACTGTTCCTATTCGCACTGTCTTGGCAATGACTTCTCCTCTAGTGACACGGCCGAACTGTATACGAGAAAATTTACGCATGTTGATGGTGGTAAGCAAATTTTAGTATCGACTTTAAGCTTGTCAAAATATGTTTTACTTCATCATCGGTTACATGGTCTTTGTAACAAATGCTAGACGTGCTTCTAAAACACCCCATTGGGCCTGAATCCTTTACTTAGTTTCCGATGTAGTAGTCAATATTTAAGGTGTGATACATGTATTAGAATTTAGAGATACACGTGACGTACTTTAAAATGTCTTCGTTCGTTGCTCTTTTTAAGGACCTTAATACGTGACTTTGCGGTTATTGTCCTTTCCAGAAAATCTAGTATAAAAAGTAACAAGGAAGCGCCAAGAAAATTATTATATCCATTTTTGTCAAAGACCTAGATTTTACTTACTTAAAAAGCTTTTAATGGGTATAATGTTGTATGATGAAGACTAACTCGTCTCGTCTAGGAATTTATTTGATGTTTCTTTTCCCTTACCATCATATAGAATTCTCTTTTCAATCCATCTTAGAGTCTTAAGCTAAGTTCAGGAATGCTGTATCCACGACTTGCTCAAGTAGTGGATGTAGCGTTCTTCGAGCGATATCATAAGAGCAAAAAATTAAAAAAAAAGCAAACATAAAAAAGATGCAGAAATAAAGAAGTACAATCATAAAAAATATTAAAAGACAAACATAAATGAATATCTCCCGCTTTTCTCCAAACTTCTGAATAATTGGTACTTATTGTACCTCACTTTTACAAAACTATTATTCTATTTAATTCTGTATTTTTGCCATCACCGCCGGAACAAATTAGTTTATATTGATAATTGTAAAACTATTGTACTAGCATGTATTATGGACAGTTGTCTCATACAATAAAGAAACGTGAAACTTGTATTTGTAGACTAATCTAAATCAGAGGTTTTGATCGAATTTAACATAATGCTATTACAGGCATACCGCTCAGATATGGCATATTTACTAAACAAAATAATTATATAATGTTTATATATGTTGGAATGATTCGAAGTAAAAGGAATCGCCACTTACCATTGGCAAGTATTATTTGTCCAAATTTACGTATTACATGCAGGTTTAAAATCTTATTGAAAGAATTATATATACTAATGGAAAAAAGTAACTGTGCATGCTTATTTTCTTAATCAATATGTAAATATACGACCTACTGACAAGAAACATCTCTCGCAATTGTCCATAAGAGACGCTTGTTAACGAAATATCGATTACCACCAACTGCACTTGCATGGACGTTCGACGTTAATTTCCTTTACGTTTGAGTGTTTTGTTGCACTGCGTTATTCCTAAGTGAGGTTGAAATTTGTTTTTATGGCGAAAATATCGTTAACTTGCTTGTTGTTCAGAAAAACGTGTAAATTTGTTTAATTAAACAGAAAGCAACGCAATACGTTTATTCAAAGATGCACGTTAATGCATGCTTTAGACAGTAGCCCCCTAATGCCAAAGCAATAGGTCGTCAAGCGTTTTGGTTAGCATAGAAACATCATATAGGCATTTTGATACAATTTCAACAATTTAGAAACACACGCAACTTGCCACATTCGATACGTCGACGCGTGACGTCATTCCGACAAGTCAACCATAATCGGAACAACTACCAGTGAAATCAATTGTTGTCGGCAAAAGTTACAGCTAGGTTGATTCCAGAGTTGATTTCTATCAATAGAAGGCCTGTTAGAGATCGGTTAATGGAGCGCTACATCCGTCTTAGACGTACTCCGACACGTCTAATCTTGCTACGACGTCGTCGATGACATCGTTTACATTGGCTTGGACAACATCTACCCTTTCATAAGGTCCATTTGGACAAGGTATTGTTTATTGGTGCGCCTCGATTACACCTGTTCAGTCCTATGTTCGAGCTCGCATTCATAAACGCGTTGGGGAACGTCATATGGATTCGTGCTTTATTCTACGTCATCGCTTGACTAGCTGGCTCCGTTATTGGTTTAAATCTCAAGAAGAACCTTTAAAGTGACAGTTAAACTGTCTCGTTTCTGCAGAGCATTATCGGTGTCAATAGTGTTCATACTCGAAAATGGCTTGTGAACTTCAATTTTACCCCTACCCACTTTCCAGGCTTGTTACGGTGATAACGAGTGGGGTAGCAAACTGACACTCATTGAAATGTACGTTCTTTTTCCAAAATTGTAAAATTTGATTCATTTAACGTTTGTATTTAAAATGTAATATAGGAAGGAAATGTGCACAGTTACTTTTTCCGTTAGTATAATTATTATATAATTTTATCCCACATACACTAACTTAAGGCTTTCCTTATTATTTCTGAAGGTGTGTGTGTGTGTGTGTGTGTGTGTGTGTGTGTGTGTGTGTGTGTGTGTGTGTGTGTGTGTGTGTGTGTGTGTGTGTGTGTGTGTGTGTGTGTGTGTGTGTGTGTGTGTGTGTGTGTGTGCGTGTGTGCGTGTGTGCGTGCGTGCGTGTGTGTGTGTGTGTGTGTGTGTGTGTGTGTGTGTGTTTAGGGGGGGGGGGGCTTTTTTCAGATAGGATTTTTAAAAATTACCATAACCATAAGTGTATTACGTATATTTTCGGTTCACTGAGCTTATGTTAGCTCACCTGACTACAAATTGCACAGGGTGAGCTATTGCGGTCACTTCCCGTCCGTCTGTCCTTCCGTTTTTTTGTCCGTCTACAATTTCTTAACACTTCCTCCCCTCCTTAACAATTGGGACAAATTTGCTCAAGTTTGACTTTGTACCATGATCGTAGCACAAAGTCTTAAGTTACACGGCGTTAAATTGGCCAAATTATCATTTCTGCTTAAACTCGTTATTATTTAAGTCCTGATTTTATCACAAAATGCACTACTTTGGTCTCGTTTTTGTGGGAAATGGACAGGTAAAGTACTGGAGAAAAATCCCCATGAACAACAAAACAAATCAAAAACGTTTTTTCCATATAATATTTCAAATACATTTATAATACAAACAATTTGTGCACAAAATGATAAGAACTGCCAGGAAACCTCGTAAACTTACGAGGTTTTCAATACAATCCAGAAAACTGAGCATACAATTGCCAATTCCATAGAATAGGTACCGATTAGATAAACCTCGTAAATTTACGAGGTATGGAAATAATGCTCGACAAGAGAGAGAAAACTTGGCTTCCAAAAAGTAGCTAAAATCAACATTAATTTATAATATTCAGAACTAAGGTATGTACAATGAAATTTCGAATTTGTTTGTTATCCGAGTCCTAGTCACCAAACATCGTGAATTTACGAAGTTTTAAATAAAATTAAGAAAAACTGATCACACAATAGGACAATCTATAGAATATGTACTGAACAGATAAAAACAAATAACTGCCAAACGTCGTAAATTTACGAGGTTTGGGAAAATGTCTAGAAAAATAGCCAACAAATACAAATATGTACAGACAATTAAAAATGTTTTAAAAAAGATTTCAAAACAAAACAGATTCTGAAGTAAGAGTTATTGAACCTCGTAAATTTACGAGGTTTGGAAACAGTTGGCTAATCTTGAAACCCAATACCTTTTAATTGTTGAATAATTTCATTGTTTCTTTTTTCCTTTTATTTTATCGTTAACAGATTTAAAAAAAAAACCTATAACTTATAAAACGGTGAACGAAATCATCAAACTTCGTAAATTTACGAGGTTTCCATTATCTTTTTTGTTTTTAGAAAAGTGAGCAAACAATGACATTATTTAAAAATCAACATGTTTAAAAAATAACCAGAAAACAACAAGAAAAAAAAAGTCCCAGAAACCAAACATCGTAAATTTACGAACTTTTCAATAAAACTCAGAAAACTGATCACGCAATCGGACATTCTATTGAATAGGTACGTAACAGATAAAAATCACCAAATTTCGTATGGACACAAATCGGGCAAAGCAGAGAAATTGTTAATTTAGGAGAACAATTTTCTTTACAATACAGCGGAAACACTCAAACTTCGTAAATTTACGAGGTTTGGATACAGTTGAAAATTCTTGAAACCCGGTGCCTTCCAATTTTTGAATAATTTCACAGTTTCTTGTTTCCTTTATTCTATCGTTAACAGATTTCAAAAATATTGTCAGAAAACTGATAAAACGTCTTAAGCAAAAAAATCACCAAACGTCGTAAATTTACGAGGTTTCCAATTTCACTCTTTAGAAAAGTGAGCATACAATGGCATCAAATATTAGATACGAAACATATAAAATTCACAAATTTCCTATGAAAACAAGTCGAGCAATGCAGAGAAATTGTAAATTTAGAGCAAGTTTTATAAGACAGCAAAAATTGTCAAACTTCGTAAATTTACGAGGTTTGGGAAAATTCATAGAAAGGTAGACAACGTATGCAAACATGTACAAACAACTCAAAATTGTTTTAGAAAGATATCAAAACAAAACAGATTCTGAAGAATGATTCATTGAACCTCGTAAATTTACGAAGTTTGGAAACAGTTGGAAAATATTGAAACCCGATGCCTTCCAATTCTTGAATAATTTAACTTCTTTTTATCTTTTATTCTATCGTAAACAGATTTCAAAAATAATATCATTAAACTTATGAAACGCCTAACGCTAAAAAATCACCAAACTTCGTAAATTTACGAGGTTTCCTTTTTTTTGAAAAAGAAAATAAGCAAACAATTGCAAATCCTAAAGGATAGGTACATGTCAAATATAATCATTCACCAACCTCGTAAATTTACGAGGCATGAAAATATTATGCACGGCAAAGGAAATAAAACTTGCATGAATCTGATTTGAGATTAATGAACTTCGTAAATTTACGAGGTTTGCATACATTTATTGTTCATTTTCATTTCATCACTTACATGTTTAGGATAAATACCAGAAAATTTATGATAGTAAAAATAACAAAACTTCATAAATTTACGATGTATCAATACAATTCAGAAAAATGAGTATACAATTGTAATTAAACAGAATATGTGCATGAAATATTAAAAACAAAAACCTCGTAAAATGCCCGACAAAGGAGAGGAAACTTGCCCGATTCTGAACTGAGCTGTATTGAACATCGTAAGTTTACGAAGTTTGCTTTCCGTTTATTTCATCATTTACATGTTTAAAAATAGGACCAGAACACTCGTAAATTCTTGTGGTTTGTTGTCATACAAAGAAACAACAACACGTTTATTATAATCTTATCAGAATATCAATTGATGACTGTGTCCATTCATTTGCTTTGACATGGTGAAGGCTGTATTTAGTTTTTGCAATCTTAATCGCCGTTGATATTTAAAGAATATAAAAGTCTTCATGGTGGTGGGAGCAGGGGCAACGTCTTCCGCTTTTCTTTTGAGAGAAAAGGGAAGAACTAGTCTCTGCGCAGGCGGCCTTGACGACAATAATGATATGCTGTGCAAGATAGTTCGTCTGCTCTTCCACTAAACGAAAGAAGAGTTAAGAAATCATCTGTAGTTACAATCCACTTCTTTAACTGTATATAAAAGTATATTTTTATGAAATGACTGATTAACTCAACCATTTCTTGAAAGGGCTAAAATTACATTTCATAACCTTCAATGTTCAATGTGATAAAACGTATGGTTAATTCTGATTTATTGACCCACAATAATTAAGTCTGTGATAAAAGATTTAATCCTTTATGGTCTGCACAATCTTAGAATGGTCTTAACTGAATGTATAACAGACGGTAAGAATAATTCTTTAACAGATTGACGGACTAATGACTGCTTTCAGCGTGATATTAAGTACATGTTACAATCCATCATAATGAGGTTGGGCTTTCTTACCAGCATTAAAAATTTTGCTTCTTTTTCTCTAAGAACTGTGAACAGTGTTGTGTCTCCAAATGACATACGAGCAAGGGTTATATTACAAACGCTTTATAAGTATGTAATATTTAGATCTTTATGTTTTCCGAAGTTTCGTACTGTGAAATTAAAGTGAAAATGCATTTTTGTCATTTTCAAGGACACCAAAAAGCTGAAAATTACACTCAGGAAAGATTATATGCTCAACAACATTCCTTAGAAGTTTTGTTTTGAATGGTCCATATCTGTAGTTGAAAGGTAGATATTAAAGTCCAAAATAGCTATTTTTTACATTCAGATGTGCAGATATCTTAGACCATTCTGATTTAAAAAAAAATGTCGAAGGAATCTTAGAAAAGTCGCACAAGAATCATTCCCGAGATATGTGATAAAAAATGCATTTGGTAGTTTTCAGAAGATTTTCAATCAGAAAGTTTACAGACGGACGGATGCATACACGTACGTTCGCATGTACAATTGACGTACGGCCATGACTAAATTGTCTGCTGTCCTCATGGCCAGTCGAGCTAAAACTTTTTATTTAACTGCGGGGAACTTAAGATGCCTGTGCAAATGATACATTTACCTAAAAGTGTAACGTAGTAGGGTCACACTAACTTATTGAACTGGAGATAATACTAAATATCCACGAGATAAGACAGATAAATCCTTCCTTTAACAAATACATCATTCTTGATGAATCTGCGTATCTAAGCTTTTCAAATAAACTGAGGAAAGGGTAGAAAATAATGATCACCTTCATTTTCTAATATTTCCTTTATACTTGTTCAAGAGCAATTTAACTGCAAGTCGGATGAATTTGATGTCCCTATGCATGCATATCCTTTGAATTTGAGTCCACCTATAGGCCTGGTCTCATACACCATTACACGTCCACGTCAAGGCCGAAGCACGTCTAAATCAAGGGACCCATGTAGTATTATTTTGGAAGTGATATGAACGCGGAATCGTATGTGACGGAGCCTTAAAGTGTTATTCTAAAAATGATTCAGAAATAATCAATACAAAAAAAATGACACCAAAATTTTTATAATTGCCGATATTCCTGTATGCGTTTTCCTGTTTTCCGGTGCAAATCGGTAGGTCTACGACGAATAGTAGATTGTTGCTTCCTACTGCAGTACTGATAATCTGAAATTATAACAACGAACATGAGATTCGATAAAGGGAATCAAATAGCGACACACACCATTTCCTGGTGACTGAAGAACTGCTGAAGGTCACACCATTCTTCAAATAGAGCATTTCTTACATATTTTAAGCCTTTATTTTAATCATAAATTATTATACTAGTAGCTTTAGTTGTTGTCTTGGATAAAAATTACTCAAGATTACCCCAATGTTGTCAAAATTTCTAATAGTGCCCAGACATTCATAAGAAATATGGTCGATAGAAAATTCATGGTGAGTGATTTGTTTTTGATTGTTAGAAAGGGCAAATTCACGGTCTATTTCTTGATTCAAGGCTAACCCTTCCCAAATAATTGAATTTTTAGGCCGACTGAAAGCTGCAAAAAAAACAAAATGGATCTACACAAAGAAATTATATGTAATATATATCAGAAAATCTAGAGCAAAACGGAGAAAATAAAGTTAACCGCATTTACTTTCTTGATATTGTCGTCTTCAACACCTTTGAATCTCGGCAGTCTTAAGTTTTGCATTATCTAAATGGGTTGAATAATGTTATTACTGACAGAAGTCTTTTGCTGAAACAATTTTTGATCACTTAGGAAAAGTAGGATTAATAACCATTTGGTTACTAATATTTACCTATGAAGGGGACATTTGTTACTGTCTACTCTTCTTGGGGTTTTTTCTTCGTTCACACACAATCTGTAATAATTACAACATGAACATTATGAATACCAAAATGCCATCCCAATGAGATTTTAAAACAGTGCAATTTCTTAGATCAGTCCATATTTCGTCGCTTTCCAACGCAAACATTGTATCTACAGCTAGTTTAAAACTATAGATGTGAGGTTTTCGTTGAAAAACCATAATTTGAGGTTCCTAGAGTGTAAATTTGCAAAATGTCTAAATTTTAAACAATCCAAATGAAAGCTTTTGCGATGACAGTAACTTTTGCGATGACAATCAATTTATACACATTATTCAAGGAATACAATAGAGGTATACCACAATGAAATCCAATAAACGGTTATGTAAGAGAAATAAATTAAAGTTTTTCTTAAATAGCAAAGCACCCCCACCCTCAAAAGCCATGTTTTTCATCTCATAGATTTTTCCAAAAAAAAAAGTAATAGAGAATGATACAACGAACATTCATGCCAAATAACAATGAAATTCAAAAAGTAATTTTGGAAGTGAAAGTTTTTTAACATTTCTTTATAGATTACAATATGGTTCCTATAGCGAAAAATAAGCCCAGTCCTGTCGACAAGGGTCATTATTTTATCCAATCAAATTTCATTATAGGAATTTGACAGATGTTTATCTAAAGAACTTTCAAGCTAAATTAAAATGAAACCCAATAAGTGGTTTCCGAAAAGAAGATAATTTCAAAAAATTAAATGACAATATGTTTCAAATAGCGAAAACTAAGCCCCGCCCACAGTGGCATATTTTTCATTGGATGAATTTTTTTTTTGCACTGAGTCTGATACAAGAAGAAGAAGATTTTTTTTTAAATTCTTCAAAATTAAATTTGATTAATTGAATTAGAACTCAAATTCTGTACGGATTCTCTTAAAGGAACATTGAAATCGGTTTATGCAGGAAAAATTCAAATGAAGTTTCGTTGAAATTGCTCCAGTAGTTTCACGGTATATAATCATGTGACTCAGAATTTCCGATAATCTTCAATATCTTTTTTATTAATGAATTTCAAACAAAGTCAAATTGTGACCTTGACCTTTGACCTTTATAACCCCAAAATAATAGACACCTCCTTGGGTTATGGCAACGACTGTGTTAAGTTTCATGGTATAAGGTCAATAGGTCCTTGACTTAGAGCACGGAAACGGATTTTACAAAAAGTCCAGTCGTGACCTTGATCTTTGATCTTCGTGACCCAAAAACATTAGGCACCTCCTTGGATCATGGGCAACATCTAAGTAAAGTTTCATGACCCTAGGTCAAACGGTTCACGAGTTAGAGCACGGAAACAAAAAAAGTATACGGATGGGTGGATGGACGGACGGACAGACAGACAGACATGGTAAAACCAATATAACCTCTCTACTTCGTAGGTGGGAGTAAAATTAACAATTTGTGCTTATATAGTTGCAGATTTCATGATGGATATTATAGTTTTAGGGGGAAATACAAGTTACATGTGTCCATTCATGCCTAGCGTCCACTAAAGTGGACAAAAATGTTTTTGTACAAAATCATACTTTTCCATTGAAATTTCACAAAATTAAAGCCTAACTTGTTGTTTGCACATGGTTTTCTTTGTTTTCTCTAATTTTTCCTAAAATAAAAATTCAGGCATAAATGGGTTAAAGTGACATTTCACAATTATTTTTACGTAAATTTTACTTTGATTCTTTCTGAAAGAGCATCTTTTCTTATGGAAATTCTGAAAATTTCAAGTCAAAATATCGAACCGTTTACGAAAAATATATATTTTTGTGCTAAAATTAGACAAATTGTTGTGGAGAACAGTTCAGGTTTATATAGAATTTGTCATTTCTGTCTCAACTTTAAAGGCGCATTTTTCGCTTATAAATAACAACTTCAAAAAAATGATAGCATTTCTACGCATTAGAATAAACAATCTTTGCATCAGGACATACTTTTAACAAGAGTGCCATTGGCCCTGAAGCGCTAACCTGACAGGCCCATAAGAAGCAATTTCATATTGGGGGGCTATAGATTCTATCCTAAATATTGGGGGGTGGGGGCTAATTGGGATTTCCCCAAAATTTTAAGTGTAAAATTAAGAAAAATTGGCATTTTTGGCCAACTTTGGAAGGGTTTAGCCCCCCTAGCCCCCCTGTTCCTACGGGCCTGCCTGACATAATAGCTTTCTGAATATGGTGTGTCTGAGCCTCCAAAACGATCACATTTTACTAAGATTTGTGGCCTGTATAAGATAATCATTCTGACAAATTTTCAGCTTGATTGGGAAAAAAATCCCAAAGACTGGACCCCATGACCTAGTTTAGGACCCCAGATGACCAAATTTTGAAATTGTCCGAGATTTTATCAAGATAATTATTCTGACTAGGCTGATTGGGCATAAAATGTGGCCTCTAGAGTGCAAATAAAGTTTTTCTTAAATTTAACCTAGTGACCTACTTTTTGACCCCAGATGACCCAATTTCAAACTTTTTGTACATTTTATCAAGTCAATCATTTTGAGCTAATTTCGGGTTGATTGGGCAAAAAATGTGGCCTCTAGAGTGCACACAAGGTTTTTCTAACATTTGAGCCCGTGACCTAGTTTTTGACCCCAGATGACCCAATTTCAAACATGTCCGAGGTTTCATCAAGACAATCATTCTGACCAAATTTCAGGTTGATTGTGAAAAAAATACGGCCTCTAGAGTGCACACAAGGTTTTTCTTAGATTTGACCCTGTGACCTAGTTTTTGACCCCAGACAACCCAATTTCAATCTTGTCCGAGATTTGATCACGACAATCATTCTGAGCAATTTTCAGGTTGATTGGGCAAAAAATGTGGCCTCTAGAGTGCAAACAAGGTTTTTCTAAGATTTGACCCCGTGACCTAATTTTTGACTCCAGATGACCCAATTTCAAACCTGTCCGAGATTTTATCAAGATAATCATTCTTATCAATTTTCAGGTTGATTGGGCAAAAAATGTGGCCTCTAGAGTGCACACAAGGTTTTTCTAAGATTTGACCCAGTGACCTAGTTTTTGACCCCAGTTGACCCAATTTCGAAATTGTCTGAGATTTCATTAAGACAATCATTCTGAGCAAATTCCAGGTTGATTGGGCAAAAAAATGTGGCCTCTAAAGTGCACACAAGGTTTCTCTAAGATTTGACCCCGTGACCTACTTTTTGAACCCAGATGACCCAATTTCAAATTTGTCTTGAGATTTCATCAAGTCAATCATTTTGAGCTAATTTCAGGTTGATTGGGCAAAAAATGTGGCCTCTAGAGTGCACACACGGTTTTTCTAACATTTGACCCCGTGACCTAGTTTTTGACCCCAGATGACCCAATTTCGATCATGTCCGAGTTTTTATCATGACAATTATTCTGAGCAAATTTCAGGTTGATAGGGCAAAAAATGTGGCCTCTAGAGTGCACACAAGGTTTTTCTAAGATTTGACCTCATGACCTAGTTTTTGACCTCAGATGACCCAATTTCAAACTTGTCCGATATTTCATCAAGACAATCATTCTGAGCATATTTCAGGTTGATTGGGCAAAAAATGGGTCCACTAGAGGGCATACAAGGTTTTACCAAGATTTGACCCTGTGACCTAGTTTTTGACCCCAGATGACCCAATTTCAAACTTGTCCGAGATTTCATCAAGATAATCATTCTGATCAATTGTCAGGTTGATTGGGCAAAAAATGTGGCCTCTAGAGTGCACACAAGGTTTTTTCTAAGATTTGACCCCGTGACCTAGTTTTTGACCCCCGATGACCCAATTTCAATCTTGTCCGAGCTTTCATCAAGACAATCATTCTGAGCAAATTTCAGGTTGATTGGGCGAAAAATGTGGCCTCTAGAGTGCACACAAGGTTTCTCTAAGATTTGACCCCGTGACCTAGTTTTTGACCCCAGATGACCCAATTTCAAACTTGTTTGAGATTTCATCAAGTCAATCATTTTGAGCTAATTTCAGGTTGATTGGGCAAAAAATGTGGCCTCTAGAGTGCACACAAGGTTTTTCTAACATTTGAGCCCGTGACCTACTTTTTGACCCCAGATGACCCAATTTCAAACATGTCCGAAGTTTCATCAAGACAATCATTCTGACCAAATTTCAGGTTGATTGTGAAAAAAATACGGACTCTAGAGTGCACACAAGGTTTTTCTTAGATTTGACCCTGTGACCTAGTTTTTGACCCCAGACAACCCAATTTCAATCTTGTGCGAGATTTGATCACGGCAATCATTCTGATCAATTTTCAGGTTGATTGGGCAAAAAATGTGGCCTCTAGAGTGCAAACAAGGTTTTTCTAAGATTTGACCCCGTGGCCTAGTTTTTGACCCCAGATGACCCAATTTCAAACCTGTCCGAGATTTTATCAAGATAATCATTCTTATCAATTTTCAGGTTGATTGGGCAACAAATGTGGCCTCTAGAGTGCACACAATGTTTTTCTAAGATTTGACCCAGTGACCTAGTTTTTGACCCCAGTTGACCGAATTTCGAAATTGTCTGAGATTTCATTAAGACAATCATTCTTAGCAAATTCCAGGTTGATTGGGCAAAAAATGTGGCCTCTAGAGTGCACACAAGGTTTCTCTAAGATTTGACCCCCTGACCTACTTTTTGAACCCAGATGACCCAATTTCAAATTTGTCTTGAGATTTCATCAAGTCAATCATTTTGAGCTAATTTCAGGTTGAGTTGGCAAAAAATGTGGCCTCTAGAGTGCACACACGGTTTTTCTAACATTTGACCCCGTGACCTATTTTTTGATCCCAGATGACCCAATTTCAAACCTGTCCGAGCTTTCATCAAGACAATCATTCTGAGCAAATTTCAGGTTGATTGGGCAAAAAATGTGGCCTCTAGAGTTCACACAAGGTTTTTCAAAGATTTGACGCCGTGACCTAGTTTTTGACCCCAGATGACCCAATTTCGAACCTGTCCGAGATTTTATCAAGACAATCATTCTGAGCAAAATTCAGGTTGATTGGGCAAAAAATGTGGCCTCTAGAGTGCACACAAGGTTATTCTAAGATTTGACCCCGTGACCTAGTTTTTGACCCCAGATGACCCAATTTCGAACTTGTCCGAGCTTTGATCAAGACAATCATTCTGAGCAAATTTCAGGTTGATTGGGCAAAAAATGTGGCCTCTAGAGTGCACACAAGCCAAAGGTTGACGGACGACGGACGACTGACGACGGACGACGGACACAGCGGTATCACAATACCTCACCATGAGCACTATCGTGCTCAGGTGAGCTAAGAAATGAAATAAATGTGAAATGTCACTTTAATTTCATAATTATTTTCAACAACTAGAAATCCCTGAAGGGCTTGAGTCACACCAAAGGCTCGCAGGATTTGAAATTCAATCCAAGTTTGAGTAGATTGTTTGCTGCTTGTGGTTCTAAGAGCAAAAAGAAAGAAAGTAAAATGAACTGTTTTCCCATTTGGGAAAGAGTTCATTTCCATTCATCTGCAAGTTCTCTAAATTTATACTGGCTTAAAAAAAATACAATCTGGTAATCGATTAACATAAGGTAAAACTAACATATAAGTGTTTAATTTTTAAATGTTTGGTAACACTGATGATAGTTGACTGCACAACTCCATTTAATCATCTTAATTGTATGCAACTCCTAAAGATTTGGACCTGACTTTTAAAAACTTTGTAATTTGGCTGATCATTTATACTCACTACAGCTTCAAAAATTCCTGGGGGAAAACCCTGAATGTAAACATATTGGTACGAAACATTTAATTTACTACAGTAATGACCGAGTCAGTGTTCCGAAAAACTGGAGCATTCCCCCTTAAATTGTAGTTGGGCGGATACAGCTTATTATAATGGGCTGGGCCAGGGAGAACACTGCTTGATAATTAAATTTGAACCCTATTCGGGGCTTTTCGTAAGATTTCTGTGCCTCTTAATAACGGAGGCATTCCCAATAGGCTGTGTTCCCTAAGCAAAATTACATGTACTTCCATTTTTCCCAATCTGTTGAAAGTGTATTATTAATTTGTTACTGACAAATTTCACTTACTTTTTTAGCCCGAAATGAGCTGATTTTCGCTTTAAAAAAATCCCAATTAGGCCAGACTCCTTTTCCCGAAATGGCTAGGAAAACCCGTGCCATTATCCCTGCTATCCTTCCTCCAGTGAAAATTGAAAATAAAACATACCATTGAAGCCCATGACAACATCAGTTCGTCTTCAGATAAGTCCATGTTCTCAAAACTCTCGGAGACTTCTTTATCATTGAAATCTATACAATATTACTGGTAGATTTGGACATCTTCTGTAACTCTTTAACCTTTTGGTTATTGCCTATGTATGTTCAACTATTGGGTGCCCCTGAAAGTTTAAAAGGAAAAAAATATTCACTTAAATAATTCAATATAAATTCATTTGTACAGACGCAGAAGATGATGCCAATATATGACTGCCTCTGGTGGCGTATAAAAACCCTGAATTATGTCCTGGTTAATAATTCAAGAAGAATATGAATACGTCATCGCTCTTATACAGCATTTTTTATCATTTGCAAAATTACACATGAATAAAATGACGCAAAACAGTGGCAAATACAACTAGACAGCCCTGGTGGTCTGGAAGCACTCCACAGGCCTATCATTGTTTGTCTTGTTGAAGTTTCATTTCAAAAGTTCAGGCTGTGCAAACAAGCAAATGCATGACAAAGCTGAAAATTACAAGCATGTAAGATTCTGCGAAAGTTTTGTATTAATTGGTTCATACTTATGGTTGTAAGAGGGAAATTAAAGCCAAAAATAGCTATTTTGTCAATTTCAAGGGCACATAACTCATGATGTAAAATTCAGATCAAGCTGAAAATTATACCAAGGCAAGATCTTATGGTCAACAAAATTCTCTTCTTATTTTGTCTTGATTGATCAATATTTTGTAGTAATAAGAGTGAAAACAATGTCAACGTAGAGCCTAAAATGGCAATTCTGTCAATTTCAAGGGCACATAACTCATGATGTAAAATTCAGATCAAGCTGAAAATTATACCAAGGCAAGATCTTATGGTCAACAAAATTCTCTTCTTATTTTGTCTTGATTGATCAATATTTTGTAGTAATAAGAGTGAAAACAATGTCAACGTAGAGCCTAAAATGGCAATTCTGTCAATTTCAAGGGCACAAAACTCATGATGTAAATTTCAGATCAAGCTGAAAATTATACCAAGGCAAGATCTTATGGTCAACAAAATTCTCTTCTTATTTTGTCTTGATTGATCAATATTTTGTAGTAATAAGAGTGAAAACAATGTCAACGTAGAGCCTAAAATGGCAATTCTGTCAATTTCAAGGGCACATAACTCATGATGTAAATTTCAGATCAAGCTGAAAATTGTACCCAGGTAAGATCTTATAGTTATCATTATTATGTACAAGTTTTCTTTTGATTGGTCAATTATTTGTAGTTGCTGGAGTGAAAACAAATTCAAAGCTGCGATTTTGACATTCAAGGGCAGATACCTCCAGACTTTCAACTTCAATCAGAATTCTTTGAAGAAATCTGACAGAGGGTCACCCAAGGATCATTCCTGTTAAGTTTGATCCATCAAGTATTTTCTGAGAAGAAGATTTTAAAAGAAAAAGTTTACGGACGGACGGACGCACAACGGACACACCGCCATGACAATAGACCGCTGGCCTGACAGCCAGTGGAGCTAAAAACTCTTGTATTACACTTCGTCGATGTAAATGCAAAACCTCGTATGTCGATTGGGACAATTTTCAAAGTACAAACTTGTGTGCCCAGTGGAGGCGATTCTCGCAAGTTTTGACCTATTTTTACTGATCAGTATTATTGACACATTATTTGTGAACAATATGTCCAAATTTCAAGTAAGACATTTCAGTTTGGGAAAAGTTATTACACTTTTTCCCTCCCCTTTAAAATTTTCCAAAACCGAGATACGAGGTTTTGCATTTACAACGACGACTTGTTTTGCTCTTAATCAATGATTTCTGTCTTGAGAAAAGCTGTTCAAGGTTTGTGCAAAATCATTGCATCTTGAGATGCAATAATTTAGCAACATTACATTAGTTTTTTTACAGTTAACTTGAATTTTAGATGTAGTGTGAGTAATTTTAAATCAAAATTTGAACGATGACAAATTCAATTATTATAATAAATTGAATTGGTTTCATTTATTTTGAGTAGAAAAATCTCACAAATGTACCTAAAAAAAGTTAGGAAGTTTTACAAAATGTAGTTACAGTAGTTCTCCCAAGCCCATTAAGCTGTATTGGCCCAACTAAAGCTTCATGCGAATTAGTGTTATGCCCCTACAGCTTGAAAAGTGCCCCATCGCTTTTTTTTCAAAATTGTCACTAAATATAAGCAGGTATTTCATGCCAAAAGCTGACAAATAATGAATTCTTTATTATAATTGTAAATGTAACAAGAGGACCCTGAGGGCCCTAAATCGCTCACCTGAGTAATGTTTTAATAATGCCAAATAACTTTGCATATATTATGCATTGTGGTCCCTGAGAGAAGAATTTGGCCATGTAGTTTAGGAGGAGATGTTGTTTACAGTAATTGATGAGCTTTGTGAAATTTCCCATTTTCTGATACCACAGCAACCAGAGTTTTTCATGGATTTCAATTCTTTTAGCAATTTTCATAAGGGACCACCAAAAGAACATTTCTGCCAAGTTTGGTTGATCTTAACCCAGAAGTTAAGGAGGAGATGTCGTTTAAAGAAGTTGTTAAGTTTTTGTGAAATTTTCCATTTTCCGATGCCACGGCAACCAGAGTTTTTCATAGATTTCAATTCTTTTAGCAATTTTTATAAGGGACCACCCAAGGAACATTTCTGCCAAGTTTGGTTGATTTTAAAGAAATGTTTGAGCTTTTGTGAAATTTCCCATTTTCCGATGCCATGGCAACCAGAGTTTTTCATGGATTTCAATTCTTTTAGCAATTTTTATAAGGGACCACCCAAGGAACATTTCTGCCAAGTTTGGTTGATTTTAACCCAGAGGTTAAGGAGGAGATGTTTTTTAAAGAAATTGTTGAGCTTTTGTGAAATTTACCATTTTCCATTGCCACGGCAACCAGAGTTTTCCATGGATTTCAATTCTTTTAGCAGTTTTGATAAGGGACTACCCAATGCTCAAGTTCCACGCTACATAAGCTTCATCGTGTTCAACATACTGCGGCACGAGTCATCACAAGAACATCAAAATATGACCACATAACACCCGTGCTCAAGCAACTTCATTGGCTGCCTGTGTGTCAACGAATAAACTTTAAAATCCTGGTGCAAACATATAAGGCACTAAACGATCTGTCCCCTCAATACATTCAAGATCTGGTGACTATATATACACCTTCCAGGGACCTGCGTTCAAGTGACAAATTACAGTTGGTAGTACCAAGGATCAGAACAACAACATTTGGAGGCAGAAGCTTTAGCTATGTTGCACCTAAATTGTGGAACACTCTACCAAGCTCAATCCAAAGTGCACAGACTTTACACACCTTCAAAAGACAGCTGAAAACACATTTGTTCATGAGCTATTATTCTAGCTAAATTAACTATAAGAACCTCTGATGATGATACTTAGTCTAGCTAAACTAAGCTTATCACTTTGTGTTTTAATTTATTTAGTAATTGTGTAATAAGATCATTTTTAAATTATGCATATCATTTGCTTTAAGTGTCTTACTTATTTTCTTATTCTGTGATTTATCTTTGCTGCTTTTTAATGTTGTTGATAATTTTAAGTTATTCTTTAAATTATTGTAAATTGTCTAGATTTATTTAAGTTTTTATGTACAGCGCTTTTGAACGTATTTTATATATGAAAAGGGCGCTTTATAAATTTGGTATATAATAATAATAATAATAATAATGAACATTTCTGCCAAGTTTGGTTGATTTTGACCCAAAAGTTAAGGAGATGTCGTGTAAAGAAATTGTTGAATTTGTGAAATTTCCCATTTTCCGATGCCACGGCAACCAGAGTTTTTCATCGATTTCAATTCCTTTAGCAATTTTTATAAGGGACCACCCAAGGAACACTTCTGCCAAGTTTGGTTGATTTTGACCCAGAAGTTAAGGAGGAGATGTCGTTTAAAGAAATTTTTGAGCTTTTGTGAATTTCCCATTTTCCGATGCCAGGGCAACCAGAGTTTTTCATCGATTGAAATTCTTTTAGCAATTTTAATAAGTGACAACCTAAGGAACACTTCTGCCAAGTTTGATTGATTTTGACCCAGTAGTTTAGGAGATGTCGTTTAAAGAAATTGTTGAGCTTTTGTGAAATTTCCCATTTTCCGATGCCACGGCAACCAGAGTTTTTCATCGATTTCAATTCTTTTAGCAATTTTGATAAGGGACTATCCAAGGAACATTTCTGCAAAGTATGGTTGATTTTGACCCAGAAGTTAAGGAGGAGATGTCGTTTAAAGAAATTGTTGAATTTTTGTGAAATTTCCCATTTTCCGATGCCACGGCAACCAGAGTTTTTCGTCGATTTCACTTCTTTTAGCAATTTTTATAAGGGACCATCCAAGGAACACTTGTGCCAAATTTGGTTGATTTTGACACAGAAGTTAAGGAGGAGATGTCGTTTAAAGAAATTTTTGAGCTTTTGTGAAATTTCCCATTTTCCGATGCCACGGCAACCAGAGTTTTTCATAGATTTCAATTCTTTTAGCAATTTCTATAAGGGACCACCCAAGGAACATTTCTGCCAAGTTTGGTTGATTTTGACCCAGTAGTTTAGGAGGAGATGTCATTTAAAGAAATTGTTGGGCTTTTGTGAAATTTCCCATTTTCCGATGCCACGGCAACCAGAGTTTTTCATGGATTTTAATTCTTTTAGCAATTTTTATAAGGGACCACCCAAGGAACATTTCTGCCAAGTTTGGTTGATTTTGATCCAGTAGTTTAGAAGGAGATGTCGTTTAAAGAAATTTTTGAGCTTTTGTGAAATTTCCCATTTTCCGATGCCACGGCAACCAGAGTTTTTCATCGATTTCAATTCTTTTAGCAATTTTAATAAGGGACCACTTAAGGAACATTTCTGCCAAGTTTGGTTGATTTTGACCCAGTAGTTTAGGAGGAGATGTCATTTAAAGAAATTGTTGAGCTTTTGTGAAATTTCCCATTTTCTGATGCCACGGCAACCAGAGTTTTTCATCGATTTCAATTCTTTTAGCAATTTTTATAAGGGACCACCCAAGGAACATTTCTGCCAAGTTTGGTTGATTTTGACCCAGTAGTTTAGGAGGAGATGTCGTTTAAAGAAATTGTTGACGCCGTGACGGACAGACGGACAGACGGACAGACGGACGCCGGACATTGATAGATCACAATACCTCACCTTGAGCACTTCGTGCTCAGGTGAGCTAAAAATTGATTATAAAAACATGATGGGAAAAGAAGAAATTGCTCAACATCTTTTCCCATTACATTTTATTTATAATTGTGTGCATTTATAAGTACTTTGTGTTTCAAGGCTTACTGATACAAATTTATATAAAATGCCACAGCAGCTTCAAATTGTCCTGCGAAGAAGCCTGATATTTATGTTACAATACAGAATTGAAATGCGATTTTAGAAAACATGGCGAATTCCTTCCTGATCATTCAGAAAATGCAAAGAAGTAAATTTCTAAAAATTGTGAAGTTACAATAGTTTTGCTCTGAACCCTCAAAATACTCTTTATTAAAAACAAATACATACAATAGAAACTTTTGAAAAATGCCAAGCTTATAAGTTTCATAAAAAATACAGTAATGTATATAAATACATTTTACTTGAAAAAAGTTGAAACATAGATTTCCTCTAATTTGCTCATTGTTTCCTATTGTTATAAAAGAAAGATAAGAAATCTAATAGACCTAAACGTCTTCTATTCCATATCAATTTACAACTTTTGCGTAAACTCATCTTTGGTTGATCCCCCTCCCTACTGTAAGGCAACAAAAATGTCGATTGGTCTAATTTGAAAATTCATGCATTCGGTAAAACAAAATTATTGGTTGTCTTGAGAGAAAAGGAGTGATTTCTCCCGATAAGAATTTTTGTCCTTAAACATTTTCTTCTGGATAGTTGCATACCTAGGAATTACGCTACAATTTACCCTAAATTGGCCCTAGATTATAGTTTCACTAAAACTAAATCTAAACAGTGGTCAAAAGTAAATCTAAAGATAATACCACTAAGTACAAGCCATAGAAAACATTTACAGAAAAGGAGGAAATGCTTGTTACGATCAATCTGAAAAAATGGTATTTAAATATAATAAGTTTGTACTTCAGTTCATTACAGTTGAAATAGAATTTAGAAAAACAAGTTGTGATTTAACCCCTTCCCATATATGCAATTTAAAAACATAGACAACATAATTAAAAACATGACCGTTCAGATTGAACTATCAGCGACTGATATTATTTATTTCTTTTCTTCTGTTCCTCAAAAGTTTTCCTTCAGTTTTGAATTTAGTTGATACCTAATATTTCATAGGTTGATAGGCACTGTGATACAAAATGAATAGCCATCTATTTCTACCAGAATGTCTTGGCACTAAATTATGTCTCTTTGTTTCTTGTAATATAGGGTACGAAACATGTTAGAATATGTAAGGAGTTAATAAGAACGAATGTTATGTAAAATCTTTTGGTTCTTTTTTATTTGAAAAAGAGAAGAGAAAAGGAAAATATTGAGAGTAGAGATTGGTTTCCAATCTATTTCATCCTCTAAGCGAAATGTAAACACTTTCCTATGGTTCTCCTTTTCTTCTCTCTTTTTTTCACAACATGGTACAAACAATTTGAAAGCTCCAAATTAAATTTGGAAATGGTAATCAATACATGGCTGCTCTCAAGTGCACACAAATGCAAGTAGAAAAAATAGACAAGCATTGAACACTAAATTTACATAATGAGTCAATGACTTTTGAAAACAATGGGAGAACAGGAGAAGCTGCTGTTAGTCAGCAATTTCTAATTTTCCCTCATGTATGTTGTTCTTTGAAAAAAAAAAACGGATTTAATTTCTTTGTCAACAAGCAACACTTTTCTAATGCGTTTTCAAACTAATGGAAAATATTTGTTTCCGAACGACGTCTATTAATTATTAAGTATTAAATTAGTGACAGTCTGCCTTTTAAATTTGCAAAAGCCATTGATCATTGTGAATTTTATAAATAAACTCTAACTTACCACATGCCCCAATGTCCAGTATGCCTTGATTACAACTGGTACGACGTTTGTTATTTGGTAAATCATTCCTCACCGCCAACATGAAACGAATAAATCTAGAACTGCACGTGGCACGCTTCGCCCATCATTTGTGTCGGCGTCTTCTTTTATCGTAGACACGACTCAAGAGGGCGGTTACGCAATCGCTCGGCTTTCAGTTTTCATAACCCTTGTTGCATTTACATATCTCTCTTAACCCTTTCCCGTACATCGCATTAAGACCATGTTTTGACAAGAATAGTCTATATAGACACCTTTTTTCGTTGCAACATAATTTTTATACGACACAAAAAATATATGGGATACAAATATCTGTATTGAAATAAAATATTTCTTTTTACCAGTCCTTCTGTTCTTTTTTTTTGTGTGTGTGTGTTTCATTCATTTTCTTTTGGTTTTCGAGAATGTTAAATAGTCCTTTGAAGTCTTCACAACGACTTTTTCCTTCACGAAATGTTTGATTTCTATAATTTCTGATATCATGGATATTATAACCTAAACATGATGATTTTCATGATTCATGCCGGTGGGAACATGGGGGGGGGGGGGCGCTAAGCCCCCCCCCCATAGTTGGCCAAAAATGCCAAATTTTCCTTTTTCACACTGAATATTTGGGAAAATCAAAATTAGCCCCCCCCCCCCCTAATATTCAGACACTGAGGCTTTAGCCCCCCCCTCCCATATGAAATTGCTTCCTACGGGCCTGTGATTTAGCTGTTTTGTCGCGACAAAGCGTCTAATAAATGTGCCATCGAATATGTAAAATAAAATGGTATAGATCTAGTGGGAAAAGTAAGAAAAGGGTGAATATTTGACGATTGTTGTATATGTGCGGGTAGGTACGGACAAACCCCCCCTGGGACAAAAAACCCCTAGGACAAAACCCCCATGCCTTTAACTGAAAAGTGGACACCCCCCCCCCCCTTGGTTATCAAAAATGTTGTTTAGTGAATACTGTAAAGAAATCTTTAATATTAATGGAATAAATATGAAAATATGAATATTCAGTGTTTATGTTTTACACAAATTAACATTTTGAGTGATGAGGAAATGAATTAAATTTAAAATAATGATTTGGGTATTAAAATTACTTTCTTAAGTTTCTTTGTTAAATCTTAACAAAAGTTGTAGATTTCATACATACTTTTATATTTTTGTGCTTTTTGAAAGTATTATCATATATGCTGCATATTATCAATGTAATAATTATTTGAACAATTATATGAATTATTCATTTCAATAAGGATGGGGGTTTTGTCCTAGGGGGGGTTTATCCTAGGGGGGGGGTTGTCCTCAGGGGGGTTTGTCCTAGGGGTTTTTTGTCCTACACTCATGTGCGGGTCTGTCAGGTTTTCATATTTGCGTTCTTTTTTCGAGTTTCATTACACCTATTATCGTTTGTTAGAAATTATTTTCGGACCTATAGGATAAAGATAAAACTGAACACGACTGACGCACTAACCTACATTAAACAGACTCCCATGTTCAAAATCATGTGTGAAATACTAGCATGCTAGATTTTTGCCAGATAGGGCCAAAGACTGTACAGGAAATCATCAAAATAATTTCGTGTACAGTAATTCCACCCTTCGTGAGATTTGTCTAACTGTTAAAACATTAGGAGAAATTTATTAACCGGCTGGCCCCTGGATCATTCATCATTGGGGAAAGTTTATGTCTCATTTGCTCAACACTTCAATAGCCTTTCTATTACGCATTCCCAAACAGGTTCTCCAAAACAGCCTATTAGAAAGCGAATAGGACAACACTGAGAAAAAGACAAATATGCTGGTGCTCAGCATTTATAAGCTGTTTTCTCAATATTTTCTGTGTACACAATGGCGTATTTGTAGGCTGATCAGGAGCAAGTGAAGCTCATACGGTCAAGAGACATGGAATACTGAAGAAACCAGTCTTACGTAATAACTATCTACTGTTTAAGGTCGTCCTCACTTATGAGATTCTTACGACGTCGTACATTTTCGTGCGACGTATAGTCTAAACGTGATAAAACCGGCAATTTCTACTGTCGAATGGTTATGACGTCGCACGAATTATTCCCTCGTCTCGAGAATCTCATTAGGTGCGGATTATACCTAAATCATGTGTATAATTTAAAAAAAATGTAAACATAGATTTTGTACGGAAAAGCATTGCTTAGATGGTAAAATTGATTTGAGACTAGACAATTTCGAGCAAAATCAAATGCAATCCCCTTAAATGCAGACGGTCTCGCTGAAACGAGTGCTAGTTGCATATAATTGATGTCAATCAGTAACCATCTCGGCTGTTGAAACAAATATTGAGTAAATTAAGAAATAGTGAACCAAACTGCCTAACTAATGGGTCTCACAGTGACACAGCAATGAACATGTAGGCCTTTCCATCCATATCCTCACCAGATGCCCACACCGAAGTGATATAAATGACATATGAACTAAGGTCAATTCTCTAAAATCACGCAGAAAGTATGTCTGGTGAGAGGTTTATTCCCGGAACGTCGAGTCACACCTTCTTTGAAATGTGTGAAAAGGGGCTACCCAAAAGGGGAAACTATTGAGAAGGGAGCACGTTTATGTCGAGTCACTATGATAGGAAGATATATTGAATGAAAATAGGAACAACTTTTTGCGTTGTAACAGAATTTCTTTATTCATGATATTTATTGCTCGTAAAAAATATGCACATAAGTACACTAACTATCTATGACATTTAACACATTACAGCATGGCAAATTTTTAGACATGTACAAATTCAAAGAATGAAATTTGGCATTGTTCTATCTTTCTGGACTAAAACATAGTGAGAAATAAAGGAAATGCTTGTCACAAACAGTTTCTTTGATTTCCACATTGTTTTCCAAAAATTTTATCCTGAGGGGGTCAAAAAGCTTCAGTTTGTGGGAATGGATTAGATTTAAATTAAACAAAGTTTGACTGGAAGAGAGAAATAAATTCTAATTTATCCTTTCCTGGAAGCGTTTTACTAATCCATAGAATGTGTGTTTTTATATTCTTTGTTTACTGAGATGGAATCATGGACAAAATAAAATCAGAAATAATACTGAAATTACAAAGAAATATTACGAATTATCTTTTTTGCTTTTGTCACTATTATTACTGTTCATTATTAATAATTGCCTGAAGTTTATAAAGCTAACTGATGTATAATAATTATACAATGTATTATTTTTGTACTTCTCAAATTTGGTTTAGAATAACTTTTTCTATGATGATTTTGTTTTTAGATATAAATTAAATATCCCAAACATTGATCAAAATGATTTAAATGTAAGAGATATGATTCCTAAATAAGACCAAATGATGATCGCTCTGTTTCGATCCTCATATTGATAGTAACGTGGCAGAGAAAAGGTGGACCAAAAACTTACACTTTTTCCCAAAGTTTGAAATATTCGTTTTTTTTTTTTTTTTTTTTTTTTTTTTTTTTTTTTTTTTTTTTTGTTATTTTCATCATATTCAACCCTTTTCCAAACGACCAAATTTTTAGGTAATACACTTCAAAAACTGCCATAAATGACAAAATTGATGTTATTAAAGATAGGATTTGTGTAAAATTTGGCACGGACAATATTGAGACAAAAGGAGAAACTGCTGGTTAGCAGCAGTTTCTTCTTTTGACTCAATGTTTTCCCAAATTATTTCTCTTAGGGACGTCAAAACCAGGGGCCCGTGTTACTAACGATCATACGATTTTCAAAATCGCAGACGGTGCGATCGCAATCTACGATATCGTGCGATATTTCGTGCGACTGTTTTATCAAAGATCGTAAGACCGATCGCAGCTAAATCTGCGATCAAAGTCGAACGTACGATCGTTGATAATACGGGCAATTTCTTGGTCTTCCGCTGTTACTCTTCAAGACTTTCTGAATACTTACCCGCTGCTCGTTTAGACACATGACAATACATTATTTATTTCTGCGGTTAATTTTCTATTCAAATGTGTAGATCTATTAACTATCATTTTTAGACCCAAAAAGAGTTTGTGTCAAAAGTCGTTTCAATGATCCTCATAATTATTATCATAGATCATTGAAAAAATATCACATCAATTGTTTTGTCGTCAAATGCAATTTTGATAGTCATCATATTGTTATTTTTCTGAAAATAAAATCATATATGATTTTTAATATTTCAATGCCTGTTTTCGTTTACAAAACATAAAATTATTATTTTTTCTGATTTATCAATGTTGTTTTCCTTTTAAATGCATATTCAATGTACCCCCTTTACATACCAAAAATGTCTTTTAAATATTATTGAGTTCATAAAAATTATTACTTGCAATTTATCCCGTATCGCGCCCCCTAATCCGCTATAGGTAAGAAAATCGACTCGACGTTCCGGGGTTTGAGAAACATTTTGAGATATCTGCCATAAAGGTTTAACCCTTTCCCAAACAAGAACTGGATTTGACGTCCTAATAGAACAGGCTTGGGAAAACATTGAGGCAAAAGGAGAAACTGCTGATAACCAGCAGTTTCTCCTTTTGCCTCAATATTTTCTTGGCTATATCACACACAATTTCAATCTTTATTAACATCCATTTTGCCGTCTGCTTCAGCTTTCAAATTGAATCACCCTAAATTTTTGTAGTTTGGGAAAGGGTTAAGTGTCAAAAAGGTGTGATATAGCCTATATTTTAGGCATAATATGCTCGAATATATATAAATGTCATGGTAGACATAGGCTACTATAATTTCAATTTTACTTAGTAGGCCTACTTATATCGTCTGTGTTATTGCAAAAGCTCGTAACCCAAGCTTCATTAAAGCTGATTTTACGAGGTTTTGAAGTAACATCGACGATGTGTACATAATTATAGAAGAATTGACCAAATAATTTCAAAAGTAAGTGTTTTAGACGATACAGGAATAATGCTTTTAGACAAAATGGATTAGACCCATGCCTCTAGGAACAGGGGGCTAGGCCAAAAATGCACAATTTTCCTTATTTTACACTGAAAGTTTAGGGAAAATCCAATTAGGCCCCCTCAATATTCAGGCACAGGGGCTTCAATCACCACAATATGAAATTGTTTCCTGCGGGCATGAGACCATCAGGACTATCCCCAAGTTTTATTGTGTGACTACGCCTATGTCTGAGAAACTCTTTGATGTATTCATCATTAAACACTTCCACAATTGTGACTGGTTGACAGAAACAGAACAATGATAATAAAATCCTAGGCTGCATTTGATTAATGCTGAAATGGTATTTTCCAACGCATATATGAATCATGTTTGCCATTTTGATATAATTATTTTGGAAGGAAAATTCAGAGATCGATGAAAACGGTGCCAATATTCAAGTCGAGAGAGAGCGAGAGCGAGGAGAGCGAGAGAGAGAGAGCGAGAGAGCGTGAGAGAGAGAGAGAGAGAGAGAGAGAGAGAGAGAGAGAGAGAGAGAGAGAGAGAGAGAGAGAGAGAGAGAGGAGAGAGAGAGAGAGAGGAGAGAGAGAGATGAGAGAGAGAGAAGAGAGAGAGAGAGAGAGAGAGAGAGAGAGAGAGAGGGGGGAGAGAGAGAGAGAGTTAATGGCTTATTATACAAATTACATATGTTTAAGTTTCGTGTCAATTCCTCTTTTTCATAAACAGAGATCTAGATCTACATTTCTACTAAATTCATCTATTCATATTCAACTCCATAATATCATAGAGTCCTAATTAGGACTTGACATAGGTTCTATTGAGATAGGCCTAGGATAGCATTAAGTATTTCGTGATTTATTGGCATAAAGAGCTCTTTCTTTTTATTGTTGTTGTTAAGGGCATAGTTTTTTACTTAATTTTATTTCATATCTCCGCAAGTGGCAACATACGATACGCTGGACGAAAGGTGAAGTTAATTTGCACTGCGCATGCGTTACCTACCGAGTGGAAGCCTATTGGTCTATGGTTACGATAGTAAATCCCACAACCAATCACAAGGCAGAATAAAATCGACAGCCGAACATTTGATCATAAATTATCACTGACGCGGCACTGATAAACACTTCTCGTAGAACTGCGTTCGTAACACTGCGATTCTCAGTACGTTTAATTTACAACAACATGGCATGGTGCTTTTCAAATGATAACGGATCGCTTTCGGTGATTTAACTTGCTGATAATCGGAAAACTTCGAACATCTTAGACCTAACAGAGGGACGCAACTACTTTATGCTGAATGTAAGTTATATTTTTGCTTTCTCATTCCTACAGGTGACAGTAGATTGTATCAGAGACATAGAATGTTTATTTATGTCTCTGATTGTAACTAAATAAATAGAGAAACATTCATCAATTAGTGAAATTGTTTGTCTTAACCCATTACCAGACGACAAAATTTGGACTGTTCCAATTTGAGAGGTGTTGCAGACGTCAATTTCAAGATAATGAAATATCAAAACTCTTTCCATTTTGGGTTAGAAATGTTTTTCCCAAGCATTTTCTTGAGAGGGAGTCAAAAGGCGTTACTGTGTAGTTGCAATGATTGTAACCGAAACCTTTTTGAATTTTGATCTTTTGATCAATACCCATCATCAAGTTTGTGGCTACGATATCGCAGCTAGTGTCTGTGCAGCAATGTATTAATCTTTAGATACTGTAGATCTAAATTTACCACCTTTTGCTTATGCTCAGCCTCGTTCTCTCATTGACCCTTTCTATGCAACCCATCTCTAACTTTTTCCTTGTAGAGGCCAATTAACCGTTTGTCTAATTGTACGCATATATTATATGGGAAACTTTGAGGAAAAAGAAGAAAAGGCTGATCATCAGCATTTTATCATTTTGCCTCTTTATTTTGAGCTATAATTATGAATATATATACATGCATCCATTCATTAACTGCAGGATTTAAATTGGACCACTAATTTCGGACTTGTTTTTTTTTTCTTGAAAATTTACATTTTTATTGTAACATGTTATATATATATTGCTATTAATCAGGCCCGTAGGAATGGGGGAGAGGGAGGGACTAAACCCCCTTAACCCTTTTCCAAACAACACCTGGTTTTGATGTCCCTAATAGACAAGGCCTTGGAAAACATTCAGACAAAAATAGAAACTGCTGATAACCAGCACCAGCAGTTTCTCCTATTGTCTCAATATTTTCTATACTGTATTATACACAAATGCCTTTTTTTTAACACCCCCCGGAATTTGGCGAAAAAAGGGTTATCAAAAAGGTAACTGGTTATGTCCCATATAAGCTGCACCATTCGTCACTGTGCGCCACAACAAATCATTGTTATATTTAGTCCTTCATGGTATGACATGTGTCAGCATGCGCAGATCCAGAGGGGGGTCAGAGGGCTAGCCCGGCTTGTTGTCAAGTCTTCAGTAGTGAGTATAAGAGGGTTTTAGCCTATCAAGTGTACTTTTTGTATATAAATACAATTTTCCCCAAAACTAGGATGCCGCATGTGATTTTTCCCCTTTCTTCCAGCGTCCTGTGTCTTCCCCCAATCCCCCCAAAAAAGGCCATGAGATGTCAAAACCTGGTCTTGTTTGGGAGAGGGTTAATAAGCTTATCAATTTGTAATGAAAATGAATAATATGTACCCAGTATGCAAACCAAATCAACTTTCACGGACCCCAACTTTCACAGTCATAAAGGGAATACTAAATCTGAATGAGTTGTAGTGCAAACCCCAATGCTATCCTTCAGTTCTTAAAGCTTGTCCACTGCTTTTGAACTAGATTTTTTCCATTTAGGTACAGTATTTTCCTGAAAATTAATTAACATATTAACCCTTACTTAAACATTGATAACCATTTCAATTTTGAAAACTGACACAGACCACAAAATGGATATTGCTAAAAAGGTAGATTTTAAATGCACATTGTACACTATTATATATAGAGACCAAGGTAGATAACTCTGGGTTCGGAAAATTATTGTTTTCTGCACTTTCTTCTTTTGTCTAAATGTTTCAAGAAATGCCTTTTGTAAATTGACAAATCAATCAGGCCTTGTCATTCAAAAGACTAAATATAACAGGGTTCCCACAGAATAAACATAATATTTTATAATGGATTCACTGGTGGTGAACTCGGCCAAAGCGAGGGACGTTTTCGCTACAACAAGGTACAGATATTTTGCGTTTAAATGAGTTTAAAGATCTGATTTGATAGTTTTTTCTAATAACAATGAATTTGTTCTAAAAATAAACCGGGTTTGCCGATATGTACAATAGTCCCAGCCGAAAATGACAGTGACGTAGGCTGATGTTTACTGCTGCAAAACCAACCAATTCGTCTGATTTGCACCGTTACAAATACGAACAGAGTTGATTGGTTGTCAAGTAGTAAACATTAGCCCACGTCACTGTCATTTTCGGCCGGTATAATCCATTTTTATTCACCTCACAGGGTGTGGCTAAGCGAAGAGGTTATTCGACGAGTTTACTTCTCGATATCTTGGCTGATATAAGAGAAAAGCGTGCGGCACGAGCATGAACACATTTCGAAATTGAAAGAACGTTCTATTGTAAAATGAGTTGTTATAAAACCTCGTAACTACATCCTGATTCACGCTGTAGTTATAATGTTTTGCAATAATACCGATGATGTACCGCTAAGCGAGTGGGTGTTTCTCCTCAAGCTTAAATGTAATGACCCGTTTACTAGGCTCCGCCCTGTCTCCCGAAAAAAAATCAGAATATATATACTATTGTATTGACAACCCGTCTTTGTTGTTATAAAATCTCGTATTGTTTGACCAAATTTACCTGAGACTCATCGTTTTCCGTAAGCGTATTCCGGCATTCATCGGCGTATTCGATAGTTTCCGCGTGTTTATACCATGCGCTGTGAAAAATGTTAACTTTATTTCTGCATGGTTTCATTGAACAAAGAACTAGCGTAGTGGAAAGACGCTGGACTTTCATTTACAGAACACAAGATCGAACCCAGCATTTTACTGATGAAACTTTTGTTAAGATTTTTTTTCTTTCTTTTTTCCTATGAAATGGAATACTTAATTAATGTAGCATATTAATTTATTGATTGATGAAATACTCATTTTTCTTAATTTTAACAATAATCATAGTCCACTAAATATCTTTTCCCTTTTTATCATAACTTTTATTTATTCGTTCATTTATCATTCATTATCTTCCCCTGAACGTTGCTGATGTGTTGGTCTCTCGCAGCTTCTCTGGAATCGAAAAGATATTGACCCTGCTTACTCCAATTGTATTGATGGTTAAGCGAGGAAAAAGGTTCTGGGTCCCCCAGTTGTCTAAAAAGTTGCAACATCAGCAAACACGTTTCTGTATTACCTGTATCTAAAACGGTTTCGACATTTCTTGAATAACTACTTAAAGTGAATGGATTCAAGTGAACTGATTGAGGTTTACAAAATGTATGCATGCATTTTTTTAAAAAAAAGGAAAGAATTGTTGAAGTAAAAATATCTAAACAAAAGCTCTACTGGGATTCGAACCACGGACATATGGTTTACAGAAGAGTCGCCTTACACACTAGGCCACTATTTTTCGGTGGATATTGCGAAGTGTATAACAGTACTTATAGAAAATACGGAAAGACCCGAATATTAACGGAATATGCAAGGAGTCTCAGTTCAATCTGGTCAAACAATAACTTTGGCTTTATCGAATCCGTAGTTACGATATTTTATAACAACACCGACGGAATACTATGATTGCGAAAAAACGTCCCACGCTTTGGCCGAGTTCACCACCAGTGCTATTGAACGAGAATACTTACAGTGGAATTGCTTTATCAAAACAACTGAATTTATTTATGAAATAATAACAAGTTTAGCGGTCTTTATTGCGCAAATAAAACCCGATGTGCGACGGACTATTGTCCAGCAAGATTAACCCGGGACATCTGCATATGTAATGACCCCATTTCGACTTTGTTTTGTTAAGACGCTCAACTAACGGACTTTGCGCACGAAAATTAAGTTGTCCCGGGTTAACCTTGCTGGACAATACATGTGTAGGTAAAAACCGAGGGGCAAAGCGCCGAGGTATTTGCCATAACATGTAGTCACAGAGGTTTTTATTGCGCAATAAAGACCGCTAAACTTGTTATTATCTCCATTATAACACTCAAAATAACAAAACGCACATTCGAAATGTGTTATTTTGTGGAAATCCTGCCACGAACTAGTTTTCGGCGTAGGAAACGCATTGGCGGTCAAGTGACGTCATTCATGACGTCATTTGACGTTACTTTGACGCTATGTGACGTTTTGGCGCACACACAAAGCATAATTACATAGAGTCATTATTGGTCAAATAAAACCTGATGCAGTTCTTCTTTCACTATATATGGATTTTACGGAAACGTGTTATAACCTGGTATAATAGTGAATCTATTATACAAGATTTTACATGCACATCCTTCCAACTGGGGTCTGCTGATACCCATTTGAACAAAATTTAGCCTATAACAAAAATATGAATCACAATAGAAATTTCTCTTGTTAAAATATTATATTGATTAGTTGTAACTATTGATAATAATACAAAACAATTCTGTATGTAATCAAGGTGAATTGAATAGCTCGAAAGATGATGATTCTAACCAACCAACAACTATAAGCAGACCAAGAAAGGAATAATGCTTTGTTACCAATAAGAAGACATCGTTCAAATTCTCCAATTCCAATGGAGTGTTTCAAATGCCTCAAGTGGGAAATTCATAGTGAAGAGAGATTCAAAACTTTGCATGACACTTTGAAAATGATTGACATTGTTTGACATTGTCAACACATAATATAGAGCCTGTATGACAGGTTTTATTTAACCTGTTCCCACATAATGATACGGTATCATACCTTTTGATGCCTGACAAGATAAAGGCTTTGGTAAACATTGTGGAAAATGAAGAAATTGCTTTTGACAAGTACCTTATTTGTTTCAAACAATGTTTCTACCATGAAAGTTCAAAAAGTGCAATACTTTGTTACATTGAAATTGCAAATGGTCTGCAACACATTAGCATTTAGAACAGCCGAAAATAGTCATTTGGTAATGGGTTAAACTATAATGTGTATGAAGTGTTAAGGCAACTAGAAGACAACTACAATTACCTGTCAATAATCTCAATTTGGCCATGATATCAAATTGTGTGTCACTGACAAATTATCTTACCTGGTGCATAATTGTGATCATGTGAAGATGGTTTGTTTAGAAATTAGTCAGGATAAGGCTCAAAAGTCCAACATTTTTCAAGATCAGCCTGCGAATGCACACAGTCTGATCAGGAACCATGTTGTTCTCCAATTGCTACGTCATGGTCTGTAGCAATCATATGAGAGAAGCATGGATCCAGGTTTGACTGCACCGGCACATAGCTGTCTCAAATGTTATAATAGACGGTTTTTTTTCAGAACCGGGCTCAAAAGTTTTGATTTGAAGGAAATATAGGCATAAAAGTTAATGGTTGTTTTTCATTATCACTTTCAGAGAAAACCTGATAACAGTGTGGATCAAGAAGCAGGTGTTGAGAAATCAAAAAGAAAGGTGAAGTTTCTTTTCATAAATTTAATGACAGGGTATAGCACAAAAATGGGGAATTGTTATGACTAGCAATAAATACCTCATACATTCTGTGATTAATTTACACATAACTCATGTTAAATTTGTCCAGGAAAAATATACAAAGACTTTCCTAATACCATACTTGTGAAATGTTTTGCTTTGGGCTAAAAAATGCTTATTTTATTTGACATGAGTGACATTGACAATTATAACACATGTTCATATTAAGCTGAACTTTGGGTAACATACATAAAGCCTCTCTTACAACCGGTGGTAGGTGCTCCTGCGTGCGGTCTGCGTCTAAAACGTATGTTTAGTCGTGCGATGCACGCATGTGCAATGCACAATTTTTGTGGACGCCACCACGACGCAGACTGCATGCAGCAAAGAATTGACCAGACAATTCTTATGAGGCGCTCTTACAACCCGCCGTGCGTCTTTATAAATCGTGCGATTTTGCAGCGTTTAAAAACGTACGATTTAAAAAAGACGCACGACGGGTTGTAAGAGAGGCTTAAAAGAGAGAAATGTTCAGTTTTCATTTAACTTAAGTGTTCAACCAACTTTTTGGACCAATGAAATTGCAGTATATATTTCTGTATGTGTATGCTATATTTCGTATAATCGAGACTGTTGGCTAGTTTATCATACGTCTATACATAATATATTGCACACGCTGATCGAGATTCAGGTTGTTCTCAAATGCCTTAAACAACCTTTTTCCAGATCCCAGTTCATATTTATTGTCTACTTGGTTCTAAACATTGTGAAGGAAATGGGGTATTTGCATGCACAAGTAATTTCTTAATATTTAACGTATATTTTTTTCATAAGCTCTGATAGATAAAGATGAAGGCTTTTTAGTAGATATATTCTCCATATTTTTTAAAATTGTGTCTTATTTATTAGTTTAAACGTGTACCTATTTTGATAAATCAAGAAACTCCATTTGAGGAAGGTGATGAAGTATGGGCATTTTATGCACCTGATAAAATATTTTACCCTACAAAGATCTTGAAATGCAACAGCCAAACGAACAGTGAGTAATTTAAATGAATATATCAACTTTCACAAAATAGACTAAAGACTTGGTTCCATATACATTAAGTATAGAACTACAGGAATGGGAACGAATAATAAAACAACATGGAAAATATTCAAATATTCATCCTTGAAATTCCAAATTTTTTGAATTCTAGTTTCCAGATGTTGACAAAGTTTTATATAAATATAAGTTTTATGAGAATTCAAAAGTATATTTTTATAGATCTGTTGTTTTATATAATTCCTTGCCACTATCTGTTTTCATAATATTTCCTATTTTCCTGCCTTCCATTGTTTGTCAGTGGTTTTCAAGTCAGGACATTTTAAAGTTCAGTCATATTATATCAAATATTCATTCCCATCCCAAATAAAACAAATGATATGAACATATGACCAAATATTTGTAAAAGTCAATTTACACAATGCATAGGGCCTAGTTACACACAAATCCCCGTCACAACACATCCAAAAATGTGCAGCACGACTGACCATTGTTAGATATGCCCTTGCGGAGAACAGGATGAAAAATTGTGTGTTTTTCCAGGCCCTAGATAGGGATTGTAGAAATATGCCATGCAAAAACATTTTCCGTGATCCAAAATAACCATATTAGATTTTTATAAATTTGAAGAAAGGACTGAGTAATAATTGTAATTTGACCAAACGCCAACCGACAGATCGTTTTGCCCAACATAGAATTTAAGACAAATAATGGGTATGTGATCGTTAATTGGCAGATTAATTGTTATGATTGTCAGTCGATAGATTGCTGAATATGACATAAAATGAAAAATTTTAGACAAACATTAGGGTGCGGCATTTTTCTGATTGTCCATTGGCTTATCGATATTTTTTATTAACAGCTGACATTTGGTCAATTGAAATAATTCTTAATCTGGTGAAAATGTATATTGCAAGCTTTTGGGCCATAATTTCATTTTAACCTATAATATCCAGAGCAAAATCATGGACCTGCATATTATTCCTAAATGAAACATAGTAAAGAATAGATTGACCAAATCAACATAAATTGGTATAAAATCAGGTGTATAAAGTGGTTGAAAAATACTTTGTTCTAACTTGTCTATAAAAGATTTGCCTTTTCTGGCTTCAGTATAATTCAATTTAGAATCTAACTATGAAGTGTCTTTTTTTCCAGAATACAGAGTGGAGTTTACAGAAGATGGAATTCAGAAGGTGTTAGGAATAGAGAAAATTAAAAAAATGGACATACTGGACTAAGAGATACAAAATAAGCAAAAGTAACTGTCCAAGAGTTAGAGTATTGTCTAGAGTGTTTTTAATTCTCCATATTTTATACAGATAAAATGCTAATTTAAGAATGTATGTCTGGTTAAGGGTTCTTAATCTGAGACAAATATGATTCATGACCAGACTGTGGACAAAATTTAATGCAGTATGATTCTGATCTTGTTATGTTAAACACGCTTCAAGTCATAATGAAAAGCTATTTGAGAGCAAAGTAGTGCTTGACCAAACTGTGTGTATGCATGGAGTGATATTGAACCATGATGGTGTCAAGTTCCTTTACCCTTTCCTGCACAAGAAATGATGTTGACAACTTTAACACAGAAAGTTTTTGATACAAATGAAAAATGACGATAATCAACATTTTCTCATTTTGTCGTGAAATTTTCTGTTTTATAATTTACACAAATCCAATTTGTATTACCGAACCTTTTGATTTATGAGCAGGTTGCAAATTGGATCATCCTAAAATTTTGATGTTGGGAAAGGTTTAAGAATGACATTCATAACACTATGTTTTGCTTGGTTATCTATATGTATTTGTTTTAGGAATATGTATATTTTTTGTTAGCCCAGTTTGCACTGACAAATAATAACTGCGAATATTTAGGGTGGTATAGGCATGTTTTATCGCTGTCAAACAATCATCTTACTTAATTTATTCTGTTTGCTAAATGCATGGGATAAAGGTAAAGTTGGGTGATTCTCCCTGACTACACGATTTTAAACATTGTAACAACTTAACCAAATTGGCAATGTATCAAAAAGAAAGCAATTTGGGATCTGTGAACATGGAAAACAAAGAAGAAACAAGAGCCGTCAGAGACGGACAATGCTCTCCGAATAAGGCATTGTCACAATAAATATATGCCATGCAGAGCTAATATAAAGCTAACAAATGTTAAGTCCCCTTTTTGCATGACATATTTTGTATATGCAAATTTTAAATAGTTTATTGTCAAGGGCATCTGATTTGCTACTCAAATATGAAATTTCATCAAATTCTGACCATTAGACGTCACTAGGAGAAATTAGAGAAAAACTATATTTAACCTTAAGTCCCCTTTTCCCATGACGAGGCCTCAAATCCAAAAACCGGGAAAAGTACATCGGCATTTTGTCATACGGAGTTCACATTGTAAGTTTCATTTGATTTGGCCCAAGGGTTATGGAGAAATCGCTTCGGACGGACGGACGGACGGACGGAATGACGGACGGACAGACAAAGCTTCAATGGCAATGAAAATATTACATTGTGTCCTTTGCAAGTGATTCCATAAAATTCTTTCATAATGCAAAGCTGCTTCTTTTTTATACAACCAAAGGGTCGTATTATGTTATCGCCTGCATCGTCTGTCTGTCCGTCTGTCTGTCCGTCTGTCTGTCCGTCTGTCCGTCTGTCCGTTAGCAAATTCGTGTCCGGTCCATAACTTTGAAACTATAAGGCCTATGGTCTTGAAACTTCACAGGTGTATAGATCTCATAACTAGGATGTGCAGAGCGCAATAACCCTAACTCTACCATTTATAATTTTTGACTTATTGCCCTTTGTTTGATTCAGTTCGGAAATTTGTGTCCAGTCCATAACTTTCAAAATGCAAGGCCTACGATGTTGAAACTTCACATGTGTGTAGAACTCATAGCTAGGGTGTGTGATTACATTATCTCAATCTGATTAAATTTGTGAATATTTTAATAGTACTCGGGTACTTGCAACACTTCGTGAATATCTTAGTACTTGGTGAATTTTTTTTTTATCGGATACTTGCAAGAGACTTTTAGAAAAGAACAGGACATCAACAAATATCACACACCCATTTATTTCTGAGCTTCGGGCGTATAATGCCACGCCTAGCGTTGCTCTTGTTCAAATTATCGAATTTAGTGCAATTGAATCACAAATGCTGTCAATGATTTCTTCAGATATAGTATCAATACATTGTTAAGGACAGTTTTTTTACACACTCAGGTATTATGTACGAATTCTTTAAACGGAGAGAGAAAATACTATTATTACAGTTATCAGAAATGTGAAACTCTCTTAAGGGTTTCAGTTTAATTATCCATTTTCAAGTAGATTTGATCATTCACAGGACATTATTCATTGTGAACCACATAAATGGAATTGTACAGTCAACCCTCCCTCGGGTAAGAAATCATGCAATGACTTAAACACTTTATTATGTCTGCGTCAAATTTCAATTAGTTTGTTGCATGTAACTCGCCTTACTGCATTCTTTCCTCAGATATATGGCTTATTTGTAGAATCATTTAACTTTGACAAAACAATGATCCCACACCGACCACAAAAAACGTATTAACATTTAGATTGTTTTTCTAGTCGGTTGGGATCAATGTTTGAGAACGGTACAAAGAGTTTTGAAATAAGTCCTACATGTATCTGACAAGAGCTCATAAAAGCATGGTATGCAATAAACCTATTGAGAATTGATGCAGAAATTTATTGCACGATTTCCTACCTAAGGCTACCTTATCTATGGAAGTCAACGTCTTGGTACTCTTAACGAATTAGTAGTCATTTTCATGTTTTAGTCTCTTTAATCCCTCTGCATCTATGCAATGCATTCACCCTAATTTTGATAGTTATCGAAGAACAAAGGAGAGGACTCCCTATATACTGCAGATATTTGCTTTTCAAATTGTGAGGCATTTTTAGCTTCAATGACTAAAACCCTAAGCACAACCTTGTTCTATGTATTGTCCATTTTTCCGATAATTCTTTGGTTGGGTATGCCCCTTCAACAATTTCTTGTTGCTTTTTCATGATACCTAGCAATATAATACTGCATTCAAACTGCATTGGAAATATTGATGTAGATAAAAAGGTGCAACTTAATACTGTCTGGGTTGAAATAATAACCGAGGCTCAAACCTCTCGATATCAATTTTAAGATGACGGTCAAACCCTTTGTGACGATTCTTTTACATTTTTAAGGGGGAATGCTCTAGTTTTTCGGAACACTCGGTCATTATTGTAGAAAAATTGATGTTTCATACCATATATGTTTCGCTACCATATTTTCAATGATATGAAACGTCATTACAAATTACCGTTTACAACTCTTGGAGGGTATTTATAATGCGAAACTGATTTCCTCCTGTTGAGAATCGATGATTTAAAGCAAGACAGTTGTAAGTGTGGATACACTTACCACTGTTTTGCGTCATTTTTAGTTCGACTTTTCGAAGAAAATGAGAGCTTATACTGTCACCCGGGCGTCGGCGTGTGAAATTATAAAAGAATAGGGAGGCACCGGGTTTCAAGAATTTCCAACTGTTTCCAAACCTCGTAAATTTACGAGGTTCAATAAATCTGACCTCACTATCTGTTTGGTTTTGATATCTTCTTAAAGCAATTTTGAATTGTCTGTACATATTTGTATTTGTTGACTATTTTTCTAGGCAAGTTCCCAAACCTCGTAAATTTACGACGTTGGACAGTTATTTTTATCTGTTCCATACCTATTATATCGAATGTCCAATTGCGTGATCAGTTTTCTGAGTTTTATTGAAAACTTCGTAAATTTACGATGTTTGGTTTCTGGGACTGTTTTTTTTCTGGTGTTATTTTTTCAACTTGTTGATTTTGAAATAATGTCATCTTTGCTCACTTTCCAAACACAAGCAATGGAAACCTCGTAAATTTACGAAGTTTGATGATGTGTTAGCGTTCACCGTTTTATAAGTTATATGGTGGGGGTTTTTTTTAAAGAAAAAAGAAACTGAAAGTATTCAAAAATTAGAAGGAATTTGGTTTCAAGATTTGCCAACTGTTTCCAAACCTCGTAAATTTACGAGGTTCAATGAATCTTACTTCAGAATCTGATTTGTTTTGATATTTTGTTAAAACATTTTATTTGTCTGAAAAATATTTGTATTTGTTGGCTATTTTTCTAAGCCTTTTCCCAAACCTCGTAAATTTACGACGTTTGATAGTTATGTTTTATCTGTTCAGTACATATTCTATAGGATGTCCTATTGTGTGATCAGTTTTCCAAATTTTATTGAAAACTTCGTAAATTTACGATGTTTGGTGACTGGGACTCGGATAACAAAACCGAAATTTCATTGTTCCTTAGTTCTGAATAATATAAATCAATGTAGCTTTTTCTTTTTGGAAGCCAAGTTTTCTCTCTCTCTTGTCGGGCATTATTTCCATACCTCGTAAATTTACGAGGTTTATCTTATCAGTACCTATTCTATGGAATTGGCAATTGTATGCTCAGTTTTCTGGATTGTATTGAAAACCTCGTAAGTTTACGAGGTTTCCTGACAGTTTTTATCATTTTGTGCATATAAATGTATTTAAAATATTATATGGAAAAAACGTTTTTGATGTGTTTGGTTGTTGATGGGGATTTTTCTCCAGTACTTTACCTGTCCATTTCCCACAAAAACGAGACCAAAGTAGTGCATTTTGTGATAAAATCAGGACTTAAATAATAACGAGTTCTTAATAAAGCATATAAGTCATCTTGGTTCATGTGAACGATATAAAGAGAGATATACTTTGAACTTTATTTATTTGCAAAATTCGGCAAAGTTAATTGCCTTTGGCCATACCAAATACATATATATGACAAAACATATATACATTATACAGTGTGACAAAACAATACATTCAATATTAGTCAAAAAGATTTCTTACGTATCATCATGGTCCTCTTGTTTATCATATTGGTTCAATGACCGGTCGATTCCAACAAGAGCGTCAGACTTATGGAGGCAATGTGACTGATCAGGTAATATATGTGACCCGTCATGCTAAAAGGGACCATATAGGAAGTGTGAAAAATATCGACCCTACTCTGTCTGCGCAGTCCGCGCAGCCAGACTAGGGCCGACACTTTTCACTTTTATGTAATTTTCTAAATTTGAAAAGTTTTCCGTATCTTACTATAAGTTCATTTTTTGCATACGGGATCAGTTTGACCTGTGCTGGTTCTGACAAGTTTGTCAAAATTTGGATTTTTTGATTTCGGATAAGGTCCCTTTTAGCGTGACGGGTCACATATAGTGTCTCCTCTGTGCAAAATCCACCACGTAGATACATTTGTGAACCGTCACGCTAGAAGGGGCCTTATCAGAACTACAAAAATCCAAATTTTGACAAACTGATCAGACACAGAGCGAGTCAACAAGATCCAGCATGTGAAATGTGAACATTTATGTAGGGAAATCAGTCCAGATTCAGAAAAGTAGATATAAGTTAAAAATCATCGTTCCTAGTCTGGCTGCGCGGATTGCACAGACTGACTAGGGTCCATTTTATCACACATCCAGTAAGGTCCCTTTTAGCGTGACGGGTCACATTTATCATGGACTATAGTATGACCACGATACTATGGTACGTATTTACATTTCTCCCTTTGAAAAATATCGGGATTATAGTTTTGCATGCTTTGGTTCGAATCTGGCAGGACTGGTGTGAGATAACTGCAAGATTTGAATCATCACTTGCGACATTACAGTGGTTTGGGGTTTGAAATATTTTGTTGTTTGCATTAATAAATTTAGTAAATAAACGTATTAAATAAGATCGTGACAGGATGATAATAAGATAATATATAGAAACATCTTAACCCTTTCCCAAACGATAAAATTTTAGGGTGGTCAGAATTGAAAGATCATGCAGGCGACAATTTCACGAGAATGAATTTTTTAATTCATGTGCATACTAGGATGGAAATCATTGTAGAAAATGAAGAAATTGTTTGTCACAAGCAATTTCTTCATTTTCCAAAATGCTTTTCGTGGTCATTACGTTTTGGCGAGTCAAAAGAAATCATTGTAAGGTAATGGGTTAACAAATCTGTGTGCAAATACTGTCCTTATTCAGTTTGAGGATGGGTCGATGACCATCCAAGCAAAACCAGACTTTTGGGAGTATTTTTGCGTACTGTGACGCATATTTATTTTAAAGAAATAATCTAGTATCTAGTTACAGAAATTAACGATCTTGATATTGGTGTGAATATGGGCGATTCACAAATTTCTCTTCTCCTATATGCCGATGACATTGTTTTCGTCGCATCGTCTGAAACCGATCTACAGAAAATGCTTGACACTTTAAAAACATGGTGCAGGAAATGGCGTGTACTAATTAATACAACGAAGTCTAAGTGCATGCATTTTAGACCAAGACGACATAAAAGGACCGAATTTCAGTTTCAGATAGGCGAAAGCATATTAGAAACCGTTTCCGCCTATAAGTATCTAGGTGTTACTTTTAGTGACAATTTAGACTACTCAGCTCATTGTGAAACTATATCGAAAGCCGCAGGAAGAGCCCTAGGGGGCTCATATCAAAATTCCATAATATGAAAAGTTTTGGATTCAAATCCTATGAAAAACTATACTATAGCTGTGTTGTGCCGATTTTGGACTACGGGGCCTCCATATGGGGCTTTAAAAAATACAAATGCATCGATAATATACAGAATCGAAGTATGCGTTATTTTTTGGGAGTGCATAGGTTTGCGCCAGTGAGTGCTCTGATCGGAGATACAGGCTGGTTACCCGCTCAATACAGACAATGGCTAAGTATTATACGCTACTGGAATAGACTTTTGCAGATCCCAGAAGATAGACTGTTACGATCAGTGTTTGAGTTCGACTATAATAAGTGCGAGAACAACTGGTGTAGTGACGTAAAGATTATTCTTGACAAGTTGGGTATGTATGACCACTTCAATAATAAGCGACCTATAAACATGGCCCACGCACAGACAAAATTAAGACAATTATATAGTGCTTTTTGGTCAGACAACGTTGAACGAACCCCTAAGCTACGCACATACATACAGTTTAAGCGGGAGTTTAACACAGAACAATACGTTTCACTTAATTTGCAGAAAAACGAACGTTCCATACTAGCCCAGCTTAGGTTTGGCATTCTACCATTAAGGATAGAAACTGGGAGATATCAGGGTGAACCCATAAACAGTCGTCTGTGTAATTTCTGTACGAGTTCGGTTGTCGAAACAGAAGCGCACTTTGTAACACAATGTGACCACTACAAGACTATTAGACAAGATATATTTCAAGACATTATCACATGTAACTCGTACCTACAACTTTCTCCGAATCAAAAGTTGTCGTATCTCATGTCAAATCATTGTCGTAAACTATCAAAATTCCTGGTGAAAGCCTTTCAAAAGCGAAGACAGACACTTTATCACACAACCAGTAATTCATTATGAAGTAAAACTCATAATCAGAGCCATTCATTTCTATCAAAAGACATTTTTCTTTGCCTGAGAGTACCGCGGAATTTAAGGTCGTTTAGTATTAAACAACCTTCGATTCTGCCATGCTGTTGACTTTAGCATTTGTTAAACTAATCTTGAAAATAAATATTAGTTGCAGGACTCGAAGAAGAAAATTAAACCCTTTCCAAATAATGCACTATTTTGTCATTACATACGCAGAATGTACTGATGGAGGCTGAGGGATTGGGCAGAAAACCTTTATTTCCTCATTTTCTATCAATATATTTCATGATCTAATAAACATGTTCTACATAAGAGATAATATATTTTTGTTATCTTCAAGCCCTAAGTTTAGACCATTGTAGCAAGTAAACATTTGGGAAGGGATTAATTACTTTATTGCATAACGAATGTCACTATTACACATGTTTTTTCGGTTTTGTTTTATTTTTACAAGCTCATATTCAATCAACGTTTTCGCATCATGAGTCATTTCATATCTAGCTGCATTCTTGTGATTGTAATTTGCTGGAGGCGCAATTTTAGACGAGGATCAGTAAACATGGATTTGTAGACTTATCATCGTCTATATAATAACCAAACTACGGCGTTAACAAATTTGACCAATGCCTTGATAATAATGGATCTGTAAAATCTAAATTCGCCAAAATAGGCCTATGCTTGAACATTTAGTTTATCTTCCCATGGTATTAAGGTTGGCTTTACTTTTCGTTTCGACGAAGCATTCTTGATCTACTAGTAACGTAGCAAATAATATGAGATGAGCAGGTTGGGTGGTTATTGGAAGGAATAAGCGTACACTTATTCAAGTCCGATAATCCGCCTTTACCTGTTCAGTTATAGTGACGACACGTGACATAATTATCGCCCTTTTCTATCACGAAAAGGGGAATGGTTGTAACGCGGGTTAATCACGTGTATCATTTATTTACACTTCACTACACATAAAAGGCTGTTAAACTTCATGTTCATGCATCCGAAGTGATCTAAACACAAAGGTATATATTACGGTGATTGTTTGAAGGCATTCTAAAATTAATCTGAATCCATATCAGCTGACTCAAAAGCACGCGTCAATACTAAATATGTATAATTACTTATCGTGGGGGTGGTTAGAAAGCCTCGTAGCTGCAGCTTGTTGGGAGGATTTATGATAGCGTCGATGTTACATGTATGTGAATGTAGCGTAGAGATAGGAGAAAGGTATCCTTCCCGATGCGTTTCTCTTCTTTCACTGCTGATCACGACTGATGTATCATTACTGAGAGTGGATTCCTACTATACTGTAAACTTGGAAAGACAGACAAAATCAATGCCTCTCATGCTCTTTTTTTTTTTTTTTTTTTTTTTTTTTTGTTTTGTTTTCAAATGACCTGCCATCATCTGCTATTTTGTATTTTGCTTTATTTATATATTCAAAAGTGACTTATAGGCCCATGGGGGCCGGGTGTTGATATTATCTTTTTTGTTTTTGTATATGATTGTATAACACATGTCACTATAATAAAAACTTGGCAAAATGGACCATCTTTGAGGTGCAAACACTTTCAATTTCCTGTAAAGTGTGAAGAAAGCTTTTTTTAAATGTTGATCATTCACTAAGTCTTAAGTAAACGAAATATTTCCACCGCAAAGGCCAAGATTGAAACTTAATTTCTCAACTATATATTTAGTTAAAATACATTTAGATATTAATCAGTAATAGTTTCGCGATTTAAAAAATACCATGAAATTATTTGTAACAAGTAAATTATGACGCATGAAATGCCTTCAAAAATGTCATTGAAAAGTCGCGATCGTGGAAGAAAAAACTTTCACGAATAATACATTGACGAACAACATTTGACGAAGGTTATTAACAATGAATCAGGACGATTTCTCGTAATGGCCTATTTGTTGCCATAGTTAGAGCCAAAATGTAGACTAGGTCATTGTTCTGTCTAAAAATTGGAAACATCTCAAAGATCGAATTGATCTATTAGAAGAAAGTAAAGGGATATAAAGCATTAAAAATCGAGATGAAACCAGATCAACAAATCGTCTCTTTCATTTACGTCTTTTTTTAATCAAAACATCGTAACTGTAGTTTAAAAAATCTGCAGTTACGAGTAAGAAAAGCGACAAAATGATGCATAGCAATCTAATTGTTGTTTCGCCAGAACAAAACACCTTATCAAGATCAAACATATCGCTTCTTCTCAACGAAAACCTCGCAACTGCAGCTTAAAAGAAGCTGCAGTAACGAGGTTTTCGTTGAAAAGCGACGTCATATAATAATATTGGCATATCGTGAATTACGTTCAAAACGCCTTACCGTCCGACATTTCCGAACGCAACTAGCGATATGTCATTTCCAGTTGAATAATTTATTCTATTAAAATAGTTGAAGGAATTATAAGTTTTAAAGAAAGTATATTTAACATGTACGTGTAAATGACCATAACCCTACTTAAGGTTTACAGACCCTGAAAAAAATCACCCCTTTCTAGCCATACGAAATGCACCAAATAAAACACATTTGTAAATATACTTCAAATAAGTTGATTCACCGTGCCGGATTTCAAAATTATGCTTCAAGAAGAAAATAATTTACAAATATCATTTTACTCTATATTCATATGCAAGGGAGGTAATTTTGAACATTTTTGTCAAATATTTTCATAAGTATGCATTTATTCAAAATTCTAAACCGTTCAAAATGCTTATATTTGTATTTGGAATGGAAATATAACACAGTTTAGGAATTTATGGCACTTTTCAAATTTCGCATCTGGGTCTTAGGTGCTTTTGAGGGTTTGGATACCTTAATAGCGAACAAATTTCGCGCTTTCGTGTGCTAAAAATAGATTTCTGATGGGAATACCCCCAACAACGTTTGCCGGGTACCAGTCTAATATTGTGTTTATCGGTCATGAATCGGACATTTTTTTGTAACAGTGTTAGCAAAAAAATTATTATTTTCAAGCGAGATATTAGTCGATCATAGATAATGCAGGCGGGAACTAAAACTACGAAACATTTCGCATATTCAACATGCAACATTGCTTCCAGATACGGAGACAGGCCAGAAATGACAAACGTTTTTTCTTGAGATTCCTCAGCAGCTTAAAAAGAAAAAACATCGAAAAGTCTGAAAGTAAAGTAGCTATGATCATGAAACTTCTCGGGTAGATAGATCTCACCAAGGAGAAGTGCAACGTACAAGGAGCATAACTCTACCGTGCTTATTTTGTGAGTTTTTGTCCTTCGTTGTAGTGAAAGCCTGTGGGGGTATCAAATCACATTCAGCGACAAGTTCTAATTTTTTCTATATAAACCCTTTCACAAACAAGACCGGTTTTGACGTCCCAAACAGAAACTTTTTGGTGAAACATTGAGGCAAAAGAAGAAAATGATGATCGACCAAATTGAAAGGCCCGCACAGCAGACAAAATGGGTGTGAATAACTTCTTTGGATATTGATGATCATTCTTCTTTTGCCTCAATATTTTCTCTGAGATAAAATACTAAAAGTATTCACATCCTTTTTGTCATCTGCAGACTTTTTTTCAATTTGGCCCAACATGACATTTTGTCGTTTTGGAAAGGGTAAGCGAGTACGCACGAGCGGCACGACGAAGCCAAGGCAGGACCGTATGTGTAAACATTACTTGTCAACTGCTTATTTCATAGTTACCGATCTTAAAAAGTACTCGACAGTGCAGCAACCTTCTCAACTCTGAATTAGAATGTTTCTAAACAAATGATTACGACAATCCAGCTCTTAGAATGTCATCTTCGGCAAGTTCAACTTGGAGATTCACAGCCATATTTGTACGATAGGGGATTCCCAATCTTTTTTAAGACCAGTGAGGCGTGACAATGACGTATTTGTTTACACGAGAAAACCGAACCCTATTGGCATCGATTTTATCAAGTACATGTGGTATAATTTCGGACAAATGATAGTATTTTGTCTTTGTAATTCTAAAAACTTTAACTGAAGCTGGACTTACCGGATTTTACAATAACACTGAGGTGTGTTTATCTATACATATGGAAGTAGTCTGCTTTTGCCACAAAAATTGTTACCTCTATTTGCATCTTTGGAAACACAATTCTTGACATTTTCGAAAAGCATTGTCATGTATTTTTTTCTCAAGATGAAAGTGCTAAAACTCAGCGCAACGATAATTAACGACACAGCGTTGTTCTGTTAATGTCGTCTGTTTGTATTTTTACTTGAAAGCTTTCAACAACGACGCCACATGTTCCTTTTACATCGAATGACAAAACTAATCAATCTTCGTATTGACGTAGTTTCCGAAACATAAACAAATAAGTTTGTCTTATTTCAACAGACTAGAAAAACAAACGCTGAAAAGGAAAACTCAACCCATTAGTCCTTTCTCAAAAGACAAAAGGTTGGACTGTTCCAATTCGAAAGCTGCTGTACGCAGCTGTAGGCGACTGACTGGGTGTTAGTAAATATTGGACTTTGCATGATATGACATAGAAAATATAAAGACAAAAGGGGAAATGCTGATTATCAGCACGTCGTTTATTTACTATGGTTACATACTATCTTTAATTTAATGATGGCTTATTTTTGGTATGGAGATAATGGCTGACTAAGTGAGTGGGATCAGTTGACACGAGAAGCAAGCTTTTACTTCGAAGCTAACTAACGTTTTCTGTACATAGATCAGATCAAAATGAAATGTTGCATGTCAATGGGCCAAGGGCAGAGCATTTTAGGAATCATTATCATATAGATTAGTTTGTAAATTTTCTGTATTCGTTCTTCTGTCAATCTCATATGTTGCTTTTTTTATTTTCCACCTTTACGAAACTATCTCTACAGGTTATATTTTTGCATTATTTGTCATGATATCTTCTGAACACAATTCTACATAATTAAACTAAATATGTGTAATTTTTAAGTCGAATCCATCAAGAGGAAACAGTTATTTGACATTGAGTTTATTCTTCTGCTTCTGTAAAAGTAGCCTTACGATTTGCATGAGCTTATAGAGCTTTTATTTTACTATTTTGAAAATACAAAGTCACTGATCTAGTTTCGAGACGATTTTGTTTGGTTGTTAAAATGTCTAGAATCATTATTAGCCCAATTCAAGGTTACACACGTTGTAATGCGCGAAAGCCTCAGGTCGTCGTTCGATAAATTGCATTAAAAGAGCTAATCTTGCACGATTTGTACTTTGTGATATATCGTTCACACGATCGATCTTCAGTGACGTCATAGGAAATCATACTAGACAATAACATTTTGTCGCTTTCAACAAACACCTCGTTACTGCAGCTTGTTTGAAGCTGCAGTTACGAGGTTTTTGTTGAAAAGCACAGATCTGCAGATATAGTGTGATGGGTTTCCGCAATGCAATATTTCATTTATCGTTCATCAAACACTTTGTTGGTGGTACTCCTTTTAATCGTCTCATTGAGATGTAGGGTTTTGATTTGACAATAACACATTTAGAATGTCTTTACCACGTACACTTTCCGTCTTATATGTTGCTCTGCATTTACATTGTAGAATTCTGAGAAGATATGTATGTCAATGACTGTATTAGACTTACATTATCTCCAAAGGTTTAGCGTCTCTTACCCACCGTAAAAGAAATTGCGTTGCCAAATGATGAATTCGAACTTATTCTCAAGTGGTTGAGTAGAGGCGTTCAAGTGAATTGAGTTGACTCAAATTGCTTCATATTCACATGTCGTGGTAGATCGCTTACGTGTACAAATATCTACAAAGATATGAAAGAACAAAATTTTGTTGCCCTGGTTTACATGGAAAAAAGTTTTCTTTAATGGCATGAAGGTAAATCGCATATTTATTATTTATGTTTTTCCCATCTCAGGTCGTTGTACGCTTAATTGCATTAAAAGAGCTAATCTGGCACGATTTGTACTTTGTGGTAAATCATTTACGAGAAAGGACATCAATTGTGTTAATGGTGCCATGTCAGACAATTAAATAAGATGTCTTTGGTAGATATAGTGCTGATTATCTTGTGATGCAAGTCATTGTCCCTTATACGACACCCACCTACAATAAGTCTCGATAAATGGTCTGGCAGATCATAAGAGATGCTGCGCTAGGTCATTTATCGTGAGCTATAGCTTACTTCTTCGGCAAAATAAAAATAATATCAATAAGATATTTATGCTGAGAACCTTGTACCGAGTTGTTACCATACGATGTTCACGAATGATATAAAACCTATAAAGGTACATCAAAAAGTAGCATTGGTCTTGTTCCCTGGCGATTGTGTTTGGTTAATAAAATATAGAAATTGTTATTAGTTCAATTAGATGTACATGTATATAAAAAGTTGAAAATATTCGTTTAACACATTTGGGTCATCGTACGATAAATTATTTTAGAGGGACTTATTGGGCAATATCTTAAGATCCATCATTCACAAAAACGACATCAATGATTTTACCGGAAACAGTGTGTAAGACAATTACAAACATTACATTTTTGTGCAAGTTGTAATAAGTGATATCAAGGACGATGCGGGTCAATTTCCCTGGCTTAAACTGCACCTGTCTACAGTTTGCATACTTCTTTAAAACAAATGCTGGTAATATCAATAGCAATTCTGAGCCACCGATAAGATGGGTATAATTTGTGTATTGTAAATTTGTTTTTGTTTTTATTCAAACCCTATGTTGTCTGTATTCATTTGAGGGACGATTCAAATATGTAAACACGACAAAGGGTCAGTCTAATGCGATTCAAAGGGAACCCCCGACGAAATGCATCTTGATAATTTACAAAGAATTTCCAAAATGGCCTAAACAGAAATACAGACAGAGCACGTCATATTTGGTGCACATATGCAATTAGTGATTCTTCTACGTTGTGGGCCAATGGTCTAACGTCAGTTTGCTCATTTGCAGTTCGTGAGTAATTTTGGCAAGGGATATGTCTTGATATATGCTACATGTATATCGCTGGAGTTCAGAGGTTTTGCAATTGCACCGACGATATGTTATGTATTATTCTACAGCTGCGTTACAGGAAACAAAGGAGACAAAAACATGAACTACTTGGTGCTTGTATAATATTACAATAAACGACGAAGGTCAACTGTCCTTGTTAAAGTTTAGCTTATGTAGCTTTTTTCGACATTTGATAGTGAATCACATGGTGTTATTTACGAATTCACGTTGTAATTTTACAGATAGCCATTGTCGTAGCCGGCAAATAAAAGACAGGAAAGTGGGACAAAAATAGACCAAGTGGGACACTTGTTGCAACCTCAATGCTTTTCAGCAATTTCTCAAAGAAGAAGGCAAATGACCATTACTTTCAAATTTTTTAAGATGTTTACAATATGTTAGCATGTTTATAGTTATGTTTATATTACATGTAGAAGATGGTATATCGATTCATGTGAGGTCTGATGAAATATACGCACGACTAGTCGATGATGGTGTAACCGAAAAATAAAATAACACAGTCACGCGAAATACTTGGTGCATTCGGTGTTTTACTTTTACTTCGAAGGGTAAGCTTGCTAGTAAAAAACCAACAAAAGCATGCGAACATATTATGTCACTAGACAGCCCTTTCCCAGTAATCTGTTAGATGATATCTAACTTGATTCTTTCTTATGAAACTTATCTAGATTCATATTGATACATTTTCACATGGCGCATTTGCATTCATTTGTAGTCTATGATGTATCCTGGTACATACCGTTCTTTCTGATATATATCGTAATTCAGACGCTTACTCAATCGGAAACTAAGTTAGACAAAAATACGAGATGCGTTCTGAAAATATTCCAATCAGCGAATTTTAGACGATATAGGTCAATGAACCATACCAACAGTTTATATAATAACATGAACTACAAATAATTAAAATAAAGACTTCCCATGCTAAAACTACTTCCGGTGACAAAACTGATGTTGATGAAGAAAGACTTGTTTGTGCAAATCATAATAAAGAATGAAATTGAGAAACAAAGAAAAATGCTGTTTTTAAATTTGCTATTTTCTTCGTTAACTTTTTCCCTTTGTCATTTCTGTTAGGATAGCCAATATCAGCTCAAGTAGATGCTCATACGTCTTCACAACCAGAGCGAATGGTTATATCATTCGCAATTCGTTTGTTAATGCGATTGGTTGTCTATTTCTAGAAAGTATTAAACTATAAGAATAATTAAGTTATTTCTCAATCAAAAACAATAGACAGTTCCGAGTTTTTTGGTTCAAATGTAACGATTTGTCCATTTTGAAATATTGCTTTACATTTTCCACATTGTTTTCTCTGATATTTTAATTCATGACCTTGAAAAGACAAATATCAATGTCAAAATGATGTTTTGTCGTTTTCGTGAAATTTATCTTTTTCCTAAACAAGACCTGGTATCGAAGCCCATATTGGGGAAAATCAATTCTTTCTCCTTTTGTCTCAATATTTTCACGATAAACACATCTTTTCTTTTAACCATGGTGTCATATGTATCAGATTTTTGTCACTGCAACAGTATCATACCGTCGCTTTACAACGAAAACCTCGTAACTGCAGCTTGATTTGTGCAAGTTTCATGCAGGCTGATGTAATGCAATGTTGCCTAACACAACGACTGAACTATTCAGGAATTAAAAATGAACAAGTATAAAATAAAAAGGCCTTTACTTTAGATACTTTTACATCATTGATTTTTTATGTTGTTGTTGTTGTTGTTGTTGTTGTTGTTGTTGTTGTTGTTGTTGTTGTTGTTGTTGTTGCTGTTGTTGTTTTTCCACAAATGGTAGACATTTAGACCAGTCCGGTTGAAAAGGGTTCATAGAAGACAAAAACTACATATAGTACCTTTTGTAGAAAATCTTCATAACTGAGCTTAGAAAAGATTAGTGGAAAAGTAGAAAAAGCTGATTTTCAGCATTCTTTATATTTTCTATCATTATTTTCGAAAATAATATTGGATAGTCTTATACATGTATAGCTTAGGCGTCAAAAAGGGTCACTGTCTAGGAAAGGTCCGATTTGCGCTTTCTAATTACGCACCATTATACGTGTAATTATTCCTTATTCAGTTCATGAAAATAGATGGCAGACTAATTTCTTCTTGAATACAGTCAGTAATTAAATACACGTCTAGTTGTCATTTACGTGACAATTTCCGTGTATTTTCTGGTAATGAAATAATGCCCTCGGTTTTACATACAATTTGGTTCTTGAACTGGAAACATTGACGTACAATAGCAACAATGATGAATATTCAGGGTTCATGATAAATACCAGGCTTGGATTACAGTCTTGAAGAAAACAAGTGGCTTGGAAACACTCCTAAAATGTTCTGACATTTCCTGTTAATATAGTTTCATGCATAAAAGAAGGGGTTAAGTAGAATTCCATTTGTACAAAAGAATAGATTGGTTCTTCCTGAATTTATTTGATGCTGTGTGCCGTTTAACCTAAGAATCGTGTTCTGTGAAATGCTTTCTTTAATGAACGCAAAGCCGGCTTCTTGAGCAATGTGTATTTCCAAGTGAAAGAACTTTTGCTGTTGTTTTTGTGTGCGTTTTTACCCGTTACCACAAAGTGGCTCTATATGACTCGCAACAATATTATGACTTTGGAAAACATTGTGGAAAATGAAGATATTGCTTGTGACAAGCAATTTCTTCCTTTTCCACAGTATTTCCTACACAAAAAAATCAATAAAATAAGTTCTCATTCATTTGAAATTGTCTGCGTAATCTTTGATTTTAAACTAGTGTAAGATGTTGCCGTCTGGTAATGGGTTATTAGAAATAAGTCACTACAGACGAATGTGGATAGACATTGAAAGATATCGTCGCTTTTCAACGAAAACCTCGTAACTGCAGCTTAAAATAATTAAATATAAAAAATTCGGTGAAAAACGAAGATTTGAAGAATACTTCAATATACGCATGCTTGTTTGGGATTGCTTGGATAAGAAACAAAGCACCATTATGTAATCCTAAATGGGTTCTTTAGCCTAATTGAATACCTAGAAATGCCTTGTTTAATCACGATATGTAGTTTGAAGTAAATGAAAAACAGAAATAACTTAACCAAAACAAATTGAGCAAATGACTAAACGACAAAATCAAGACTGATCCAATTTGAAGGATATCCAATCGTAAAAATTAGGAGATAACTTGAAATATTGAAAGAAAATGCATTTTTCTTTCTGTTTGCCCTTTAGTGTTTCTTTCCTTCTTGGCGATACACATAATAGTCGTTTCCGACATCTTGATTGGAAAGCTTGTATTTGTGTTTGGCAAAACATGTAATTTGTTATATATGCCAATAAAATTAAGTTATGTTATATTTAATAGCAACTTCATTGCTCACATCCAATGATTATTCCATAGTGTAGGAGTGCATGGACTTTTATTGTACCCATGTTGAAAATTTGTCTGCAAATGCTTTTATCAAATACGTATAATGTACTGTATATAGTCTTGTTAGGACAAAGGGCATAGACATACAGTCTGGCAGTGATAATATGTCCCTTGTTTACAAGATTCATATATGAGCCAAGATCTGGAAAAATGTTCCTCGAGGCTTTAGAGTCCAACATAGTTTCAGATCAGCCAGGTATACACTCAGTCTAATCAGGAAGCATGTTGATCTCTAATAGCTTCTTTTTGGCCTGAAGGAATTGTAAAAAAAGCAGCATGGGTCCCTTTTAGACTGTAATTAGACACAGGTTGGTCTTTAAATATGACCGTCACAAATGTTATAAAGAACCAGTCGATGGCTCAGCGCGAAACGGTTGTAACTGCCTATAAACATATATGCAGTTACAACTGTTTCGCGCTGAGTCATCGCCCTTTTTCCAGATCCTGGCTCATACGTACTTTTTTCCTCCATCGATAGTTTGAATCTTGCAGGTGTATAACGTCTACAAGAATCATACCAACACATACAAACTTGTATTGAATGTTACAAATGTTTCTCATTGTTCAGTATGTTTACTTTAACCCATTACCAGACGACAAAAATTTGGACTGTACCAATTTGAAACAATGTTGCAGACGACAATTTCAAGTTGATGAAAATATAAAAATCTTTCCATTTTTGGGTAAGAAAACATTGTGGAAAATGAAGAAATTGCTTGCCACGAGCATTTTCTTCATTTTTCACAATGTTTTCCCAAGCCTTTTCTTGTTAGGGAGTCAAAAGGCGTCACTATATATGCAGTAATGGGCTGAGGGAACATTGTAAGCATGTGCCATAATATTGTGACTGGACTGTCTGTTATAATTTTGTTATCCACAATTTCTTTAAATTTTGACAAGTGTTGTCTTGGAAAAGATTAGCACATGAGCATCATAGTAAATTTCTTTAACCCTTTCCCAGACAGCAAATTTTTAGGGTGATCCAATTAAAAAAATACCACAAATGACAAATTGAAGTTATTAAAGATAGAATTTGTGTAAAATATGACAAAGAAAATATTGAGACAAAAGGAGAAACTGCTGGTTATCAGCAGTTTCTTCTTTTGTTTCAGTGTTTTCCCAAGCCTTTTCTACTAGGGACGTCAAAACCAGGTCTTGTTTGGGAAAGGGTTAAATGTGATTGTCTATTTAAATTAAATACTTAGAAGCAAAGTTGTATTTCGTAGCTTTTCTTCAAAAACCTCGTAGCTGCAGTTTATAACAAGCTGCAGTTACGAGATTTTAGAAGAAAAACTGATCTTTACATCGTCGGCGGGAAGTCAAAACCTCGTAACTCCAGCTTATTCAAGCTGTAGTTACGAGGTTTTGACTCCCCACCGACGACATTACTCTTTTAGCTTGCGTGGTAATCTCTATATCAAGGCACTTTAATTTTATTTGTGTTGAGCACGTTAGTTATTTAATTGAAAATATAAAATCAATCTAATCTCCCTGAGATTCTAACTTTAAGTTTATATGTTTTGTCGTCTTTCAGAGTTGTTGTTGCATGCATACACAATTCGGAGGTTATCGTCACCGAGAAAACACGACGCAAATAATTAGCTTACTTCCACTAAGACCGCCCCCCCCCCCCACACACACACACAACAACCACCGGAAGTCGTCCTATAATGACAATTATGACCAATCACCGTTCGTTTCCATTGTACGTGGGATGCTTTGCTCGAAATTGGGTCAGAACCTCGATCTGGCATAAAGAAACTGGCTGATGTGTTGCTATTTCTAATAACAAATTCGAACTGTGTCTGTGTGTATACAATGTTAATTTTCCATAAACCCATTGTTTGCCACCGGAAGTGGGTCATAGGTACGGACTAAAACGATCATGGAAAGGGGTCAATTGCAATATTTTCATATTTCATATATTTTATTCATATTTCGTGTTATCAGACAAGTTTTTTTTAATCAAATGCATTTAACGTGTACTCAAAAATTTTTGTAAAGTTTTAATAATGATGAGAAAAGTCCTTCAAGATAATGATAATCATACGTGATAATTATGCTGTACAAGATAATGATAATCATACGTGATAATTATGCTGTAATTTTCCGCGATACCATGAATATTTATGTTTTGGGTGGCTACTTTCCTAATCGCAAAGATATTTTGGAAAAAAGATAATACTGTTTAAATTGTACCATCCCCTTATTCCTTGACTTTATTACGTTTCTTTTTTTCTTGAGAGACATACAATTAATTTTAAATTACAGTGTAAGCGTAAAGTAATCGTCAGGAGTAAAATATGGTCAAATAATTTTGTTACGTTTTCTTTTCCGGAAAGCAAGATGACGACAAGACAAAGGCAATATAAGTCAAAAGCCAGTAAAACTACGAGTTTTATAAGATCGTTTCAATTTATATTAATCCTTTCCCAAACGTCTAAATTTTAGAGCGGTCAAAGTTGAATGTTGCTGCAGACGACAAAATAGACGTTGAAAAAGAAAGGATTTGTGTATAATATAGCTAAGAAAATATTGAGACAAAAGGAGAAATTGCTGGTTATCAGCAGTTTCTTCTTTTGTTTCAATGTTTTCCCAAGCCTTTCCCATTATGGACGTCAAAACCAATTCTTGTTTTGGAAAGGGTTAAAGAAATGTGCAAATTTAAAACAAAGAAATTGATATTTATCACTTGTATTTCCTTTAAAAGAAATACAATTATCGTTATTCAAATGATTAATGAGATATAAAATTCAGCAATTGTTACTTTTTTGTCTGACAATCTAAATCTAAATCCTTGGCTTGCAATAATTATCTGTATTTTGAAAAAGAAGTTAATTTGGAAAAATACAGGTAATCACAAATATCTCGAAAATAATCTGTTTTGAAAGTCTAGCGTTGGTATTCACCAATAAGTCTAATTTTAAGTTCACCTTTCAAATTATAGAGCCACCAGCAACATTGAGACTCAAATGTACTTTTAACTATTGACTGTCCTGCGTGAGAGGGGTGTTGTGATTACATCTAACGGTAAACGCATTCTTAAACCACGGCGTTTACATACCTAGTTTACCTGTTCAGTTTGACTCGTCTGTCCAGAGGTCATGGTTTATTTATAGACAACAATTCATCCGATTGTTTGATACATGCGTCTCGTCCAATCAGATGACTTGTATTGTAGTTTTGATTTAGATTAAGAAATGTTGGTGAACGCAGCCTTTACCCATTACCAAACGACAATTTTTTTAAACTTGTCCAAATTCAAAGATGTTAAAGACGACAATTTAAAGTCAATGAAATAGTGCATCTTTGGTCCTTTTGTAGGGAAGATATTGTGGGAAATGAAGAAATTGCTTGTAACAAGCAATGTCTTCATTTTCCACAATGTTTTCCATAGCCATTTTCTTGTTGGGAGTCAAAAAGAGTCTCAGTGGGGTAATGGGTTAAGTTTTATGTGTTGCAATTGCATTGCTTGGCATAATGGAAGATCTATCTTGAACATAACGACCGTAATTCAGTTAGATTTGCGTGTCCGCGTGAATAGATAGAATACAGTGCATCATTCTGTATTCCCAAGTGTACTTTATGAATTATTTAAACAGACAGATTTTTTTCCTTGTTCTATCATCTGATAGAGATCTTACAAATTGAAAACAAGCGTTACAAAAAAGAATTGCAAACGTTGTCCTGTTGTCATATGATATCTATAGAATTTAATTTAGGGATCTGTTGAAGTAAGCATTGTTATAAAAAAAATACATGTACAACTTATTTTGTGAGGTTATGATTTTCTTTAACGATTTATTCCTTCTAAATCAATACTTATTCTTGTTTCCAACTAACCATATTTGTCGTTTCTAGTAAGGCTTATTAGTCTAGGGGCCCGTCCCGAAAAATAAATTTTTATTGGACCAATCGTCCAGAAAAAATCTGTTGGTACCAGGTGATTGTTAGTTCAATGGGACGTTAGAATAAGGTGGATGCCATAATCAAAAGTGGTGCAAATTTTTTACAAGCACTTTTCTTACCCCACCCACTTGAAATTAAGGTTAAATAGTAGTCGTCAGAAATTGTTTCTATACTACCATTTTTATCTAATTGATAAATCATTTTTATGGAAAGAAATCACATTTGAATAGTCTTCGTGATTGTAATTTTCTTATACCAAAAATCATCTTGAATTCTAAGAAATCTACAATTGTCCTTACCCCACCCACCAATTTAAGCTATGTCTACCCCCTTCTACTTCATGATGTCGTTAAAAAGCCAAAAACTCATAGATCTGCTTAAAACTGTGAAAATGCATTTCCAAGTACCCGGAAATGTTTTTAAACTTCTAACATGACATGTCAGTTGATAAAAATATGTCTAATCCATGTCCGCAAGTTGATATATTTTTTCAAAATTTGAAGTTTTCTGTCGGAAATGGCTGATAGCTTATTTATTGGCAGATAATTCAGATAAGTCACAATTTTGCACCCAAATCATCGAAAAAGACTGATAGAAGTAATGTAGAAGGAGACAATTTAGAATATGTTAATGAATTCTACTGTCCATTTTGTCCGTCAGATCGTCTGTACGTCTTTCATCACCCAAACTTTGTGTGCTTAAAACGTAATCAATATTTACCTGTAACTTAACGAATTTCGCGTTTTCAACTGACATTTAACGCAAATCCTTGAAAAAGAGTATTGATTGTCAGATATTCTTAATAAATAACATGAGAACCATGATGGTCCTAAATCGCTCACCTGAACCAAGATAATATGAGCCCAAGTTTTATTCAAATCAATTAATATTTGTGACTGCAAAACTGAACACTCGTAAACAGTAGTTTTGTCAAGTTCAAGGGAAAGCAATTAAAATTGTTGGATCATAATCAGGCTGAAAACTGAACCATATCTTGTGGTCACTTACAATGTACATTTTGTCCACGTTTTGTATCGACCGATCAACATGTGTGTCTTTTGCAATGAAAACAAAGTCAAAAATGGTCATTTTGTCAAAATTAAAGGCTTATAACTCAGGATGTCAGATTCACATTAACACTATAAAATATATCTCACAGTCACAGACTGAGATTTGTCTAGCTTGGTCAATGTTTGTGGTAGCTAGGGTGACAACAGGATCGAAAGAGTCAATTTTACAGAATTCAAGAGCAAATAACTCTAGACTTTTTATCCTGACTAAATAACTGAATGCCAAACTAAACCAAACTCTCGTAGTCGTTATCTTGGTGTCCAAGTTTTGTCTTGATTGTACACTATGTGTGGTTTTTAGAGTAAAAACAACGTCGGAAACATTCTACCCATCAAATATCGTCTTGATTTGTCCATCTATCTGGTTATTTGACTGAAAATAAAGTCAAAATGGAAAGTTTGATCAATTCAAAGGAAGATAACTTAACAACTTCTGGTCCAATTATGTCGAAATTTGTATTCATCTTCTAAGAATCGTCACCAACATTATGTTTTAGTTTTTTGTCTCGATTGGCCAAAATTTGTGGTTGTTAGAGTAAAACCAAAGTAAAAAACATCAGTTTTTATCAAATTCAAGGGCACAAAAACACAGCTTTCTGATCCTGTCTGACTGAAATTAAAATCATTCTATATCTAATGGTCACCAAGATTGTGTCCAAGTTTCATTTGGATTGGTCATTAAGTGTAGATGCTAGAGTGTAAACCAAGTCAAAAATAGTCTATAACAGCAATTTTGTAAAATTCAAGGGCATATTTCATGACTTACAGTCCCGATCATTCTGAAAATTATACTCGTCCTAGATCTTATGGTCAGCAACATTGTATAAAAGTTTCATTTGGATTAATTAATAATTGTAAATGCTAGAGTGTAAACCAAGTCAAAATATTCGAAAACGGCAATTTTGTGAAATTCAAGGGCACATAACTTATAACTTAATGTCCCGATCATTCTGAAAATTGTATTCAATCGAGATACCATAGTCCCAATCCTTATGTATAAGTTTCATTTGGATTGGTCAATAATTATACATGCTAGAGTGTAAACGGAGTCGAAAATAGTCGAAAATGGCAATTTTGTAAAATTCAAGGGCATATAACTCATGACTTTATGTCCCGATCATTCTGAAAATTGTACTCAATCGAGATATTATAGTCCCAATCCTTATGTATGAGTTTCATTTGGATTAGTCAATAATTATACACTCTAGAGTGTAAACGGAGTTGAAAATAGTTGAAAATGGCTATCTTGTAAAATTCAAGGGCATAGAACTCATGACTTTATGTCCCTATCATTCTGAAAATTGTATTCAGTCGCGATCTCATGCTCAACAATATTATGACCAAGTTTCAAATTGATTGGTCTCTAGTTGTAGATACTAAAGTGTAAACGAAGTCGTAAATAGTCGTAAAACGGCAATTTTGTAAAATTCAAGGGCAAGTAACTCATGAATTTATGTCCCGATAATTCTGAAAATTGTACTCATCTGAGATCTTTTGGTTCCAATCGTTATGCATAAGTTTTATTTGGATTGATCAATACTTGAAGATTCTAGAGTGTAAATCAAGTCGAAAATAGTCGAAAATGGCAAATCTGTTAAATTCAAGGGCATATAACTCGCGATGTTCTATTCTGATCATTCTGAGAATTAAACGCCTTAGAGATCTTATAGTCGGCAACATAATGTCCAGGTTTAAACTTGATTGGTCAATATTTATAAATGCTAGAGTGTAAACAAAGTCTAAAACAGTTAAAAACGGCAATTTTGTCAAATTCAAGGGCAAATAACTCAAAATTTTCATGTCTGATCAGGCCGAAAATCACACTCATTTGAGATCTTATGGTCCTTATCATTATGTAGAAGTTTCATTTTCATTGGTCAATATTTGTGGATGCTAGATGGTAAACAAAGTCTAAAATAGCTATTTTGATGTTCAAGGGCAGATAACTCAGGACTTTCTGGTCCGATCTGGCCAATAATCAAACTCATTGAAGAACCTATTATCATACTTGTTCTAATTTAGTTTAATGAATATTGGTTTACTTTTGCGAGAACTAGATTGTAAACATGTTTTGTCATAAAGCCTTTCTTTGAACATGCCCTTATTGGTGGTAAGAGTTGTCTGTCCCCAGAAAAAAATCACACCGACATTTGTTGCAAAAGTCATCCTGGAACGAAACCTAATTGACTTCAAAATATCCCTATGGTGTCTAAACTTTTCTATCATCAACGTTTAAAAAGATAATAAAGTTTGAAAAAACTTTTCTTAATTATTTTAGAGTTATTTTTCGATTTTGGTGAATGAACATTTATTATGGCAATTACGGTAAATGTGTTTTAAAAACCGACTATTCTATTACTAATTATTTTTTGGCATACATAATATTGCAATAAAAACATAAAGTTATTGAGGAAAAAAGTCACAGAAAAAATTTTGACGACAATTTCGATTCATGGTCAACTAAAAAACTGTTTATTTCATTTTTGGGTGGGTAGAGTTATCTGCCCCTGGAAAAAATCTGCACCACTTTCAGTTCTGGCATCCACCATAAAATAAAGCCCCAATGGTTACCCTAACTCACTGTACCATCGGAATCTTTCTGGACTATTGGTCCAAAGAAAACCACTTTCTAGGCCTCTTTTTGGGGTTGGCCCCTAGACTATATATTTAGGATATAATTTTAACGTCTCTTATAGAAAAAGGCTTGTGAAAATTTTGAGACAAGAGAAGACAGTGCTAATAACCATAAAATGGTGTTACTTTGGAATGGGTTTGTAAACACGGAAATGACGGCATAGGTCAAGGTCTGGTAAAATCAATCAAAGCAAGTATGAGAGGCGCAAAAAGCCATCGTTCGACAATGAAAGAATAGATTTGATAAATTTTCTGTTGGTCACGAAACCTAAAATATTAATACAGTAAATCATGAAACATTACATTGTTGGATAATGATAATTGAAAAAATTCTATCTATAGGTATTTGTTCTCTATTTCTAACCCATTACCACACAGTGACTCTTTTTGACTCCCAAGATAATGAAGGCTTTGGAAAACATTGTGAAAAATGTTTGTCACAAGCAATTTCTTCATTTCCCACAATATTATCTACACAAAAAGACCAAAAGTGTAAATTTTCATATAGTTTTAATAGTCGTCTCCAACATAAAGCAGGACCAGACCGCCATTCTATTATACTTATTATTTTATCTTTCCCCAATGCATTAAATACGGCTATCATTGTCCTTTTAATGGTCCAAAAGTCGTCTGATAGTCTTCTATTTACTTTTTGAGTCAGACATTTCGAAGTTTTGTTGTGCAGTTTGTAGTGCAGACTGCCGTCAGAAGCTCGAAAACTCCGACTTTATTAACGTTTTTTCAAAGTGTCATCGGAATTAGAACTGCTAGCGATCAGCATTTTCTCTTTTTCGAGAATGCTTTCTGGTTTACGAAATAAGTATTTTGTACAATCCGTAACACAGACTTGTCCGTCTGCAACTCTTTTGAATTTGGATTAGTCCACTATTATGTCACTTGGGAAGGCGTTTAATGGTTTGTCATTGTTTTATGAATACGCTTTTGTCTGCAAATGTCATTAACGTGTTAGTTTGTTTGTCATATTGGTTCATCGGCAAGATTTGTCTGTAAATGCTTTTAACGGATAATTTGCTTCACTGTTTATCAACGAATTAATCAAAAGGTCAATCACATTGCATTTTACATCACATTTGATTTAACTTAACGTCCCCAAAGTAGCAAAATATCCATGAATGTTTATAACTCATGGCCTGTATGTATTAGATAGAGGCTGTAAAGTAAATTCTACGCGATATAAACGTTCAAAAGGCGCAGCCTTTGAACGTTTATGTCGCGTAGAATCTACTATACAGACTCTATCTGACTTAGTGTTCGTCAACCAATGAAATGAAAACATACGCTTCTACTATCATTCTTCAAATCACGCCTCCGACCGGAGCTACTATCGAGCGGATCTTACTGGAATTACATCATTTTCCCAAAAATTACATCATTTTCCCAAAAATTACATCATCTTTCACAACTGCACAGGAAACAGGGGCGTGGCTATGTATATCCTTGACCGGCGGTGCGTTTATGTGAAAATTAATAATATAGCGCCAAAATTTTTTAAAAAAAAACTGCAATTTCATTGGTCCAAAAACTAGGACAAACACTAATTAATTTAAATGTAGGACATTGACATGTTACTAAACGTTCTTTTTTTTTTTTTTTTTTTTTTTTTTTTTTTTTTTTTTTTTTTTTTTTAATTAATAACTGGTTCTTCGACTTCGTGGGCTGGTTTTGTAGACTAGAGTAAGTGTGATGCCATCTTCAGTATTAACCCATTACCACACATTAACTCTTTTTGACTCCCCGAAAAAATACGACTTAGGAAAACTAGTGACAAGCAATTTCTGCATTTCCCACAATTTTTTCTACTCCAAAAATATCCCCGAAATTAAGTCTAAAATTTTGTCGTTTTGGTATTGGGTTAAATGGTCCTCAAGTTCAGATGTAATCACTTGAATATTTTTTAAAAGAAATGGTGCACTGGGTCCCATCACTACTACATCTAATCCGAGTCTTCTCTAATGTAAATACACTCTTTGATATTTTGATTTTTCGCTATTTACATAGCGAAAAATCAAAATATCAAAGAGCGTATTTACATCAGAGAAGACTCGGATTATACTACATCCTACTACAGTCATCAATGTACCCAGAGTCACAGATAAAAGTGGGCGATGGCTTTTCGTAATGTAAAATATAGGTCTATTTAATGTTAATCAAACCCTACGTTGTAGATACTCATTTAAATCGTATCATCGAGATGATTCAAATGAGTACCCACAGCATAAGGTTTGAATTTGAAAAAATAAACAGAGTGCCCTTTATCCCTCTCTTGTGTGTAGCTCAGTCCACCGTGTTCGATTCTTTGCATGGTTAACTTTTTAGGGAAACCCATTCTTAATTTAAATTGTATAGCGCAAAATCTATGTTAGTACAGTCGACACTCATTGTTTCGACATCGATAAGTCCATTTTATGCATAAGTCGATGTATAAATGTGGTCCAATCCTTATCGGTGAATATCAAAAATATCATGGAAAACAATTTTGAAGCGAATTTAACAACTGTCCTATTCGAGCAATTTCTTTCCTTTTCATTCTAGGAACGTACACGTACATAATGAGCAACAGAAATATTGCATATCATTTCAAAGAAATTGAACAAAATCTGATGAATCGAACTCTGCATACCTCGAGGTTAAATGATGATCCCCTATGACTGCGACACAATGAGTATCAACTGTACATATCTCTGCTTTTCAACGAAAACCTCGTAACCACAGCTTAAAAAAGCTGCAGATACGATGTTTTCTTTGAAAAGCGACTACATGCTTTTGTTTAGGTATTGAATCCACTTGCAGTGGTTTTACACTAGCTTTTCGAATTCCAAATCCAGACTCGAAACAAATATGGACATTTCTATTCTTGGCAATGAATGAAGGTTTTTTTGTTTTGTTTTGTTTTCTAGTTTCATTTAAGCATATTAATCGACAAATAATCTCAACAATGAATTTAAGAAACTGATGATAACAATATTTCATTATTGTCATAAACAGAAAACAATGGAAAACAATGACAAGCTTTTCCAATAAAGATTTTTGCCGAATTTGTTGAAAATTGAATAAATCAATGTATTTTCGATAATCATCAAATATATGCAACCACATTAGTTTTATTGTTCTTTGAAAGGATAACAAAATATTCAAAATGTCATGGATATAGAATTGATTGAATATATTCATTTTCAAATACATTTGCACAACAAAAAATAGAGTTCTTTGGCATGAAAAAATTAGTATAACACAATTTAAATTATGATATCTGAATTTTTTGGTTGTGTGTTCTACAATAGCACGTTTGTGCGTTTTGCTGGCACAAATAAAGTTTTTATCATTGGAGATTTTTAATCGATTCTGTTAAATTCAGAAAAGACTCAATGTTAAAAAAAAATACTGATTTTCCACCAAAATAGAAGAATAAGACATATGACAGCTGTATGTATCCGGCATAACGTCGCTTTTCAACAAAAATATCAAAACTGCATGTTATTTTAAGCAGCAGATACGAGGTTTTTGTAGAAAAGCAGTGGTACCCTGTTTTGAGAATTATGTGCCAATATAAAGTTTCGTATTTGTATGTATCGCCGATTTTATTCAAATAACTCTTGAAAATAGAAGTCAAATTTAAATTGAATTTTCAGACATGTTTTGAAAGATAGTTCTTGATAGTGTAAAATATTTTAAAACCAACAATAAATACATTTGACCGGAAAGAACTCTGCTCAAGTTTACCGTGAGTTTCATTTCCTGAGTCTCCTTGGCTTCGTTTTCCTGGGTTTCTTTTGTCAGAATCTCTTTTTCCTCGATTTGCCCGAGTCTCTTTTTCCTTTGTTTCTTTTGCCTTGATTTTGCTATCCTGTGTTTTTCCCGAGTATCGATTTTCCTGGATTTCTTTTTTCTGGGCTTCTTTCTCCTAGTTTTCGGTTTTCTGGTTTTCGTTTTCCTGCGCTTATTTTCCTCGAGTTTCCTTTTCCCGACTTTATTTTTCCTGGGTTTAATTTTCACGAGTTTCATTTACCTGAGTTTAGTTTTTCCGAATTTCTTTTTTCCTGAGTTTAGTTTTCCCGGGTTGTTTTTTTCTGTGTTTAGTTTTCCCGATTTTTTTTATTTTATTTCTTTTTTTTTTCTATTTCTTTTTCCTGGGTTTAGTTTCCCCGCGTATATTTTTCTTGGGTTAAGTTTTCTCGGGTTTCTTTTTCCTGTGTTTAGTTTTCCCGATTTTTTCTTTTTCCTGTGTTTAGTTTTCCCGAGTTTCGTTTTCCTTAGTTTAGTTTTCTCGAGTTGTTCGTTTTCCTGTGTTAAGTTATCCCGATTTTTTCGTTTTCCTGTGTTTAGTTTTCCCGAGTTTCTTTAACCTGAGATTAGTTTTCTCGAGTTTTTCGTTTTCCTGTGTTTAGTTTTCTCGAGTTGTTCGTTTTCCTTTGTTTAGTTTTCCCGAGTTTCTTTTACCTGAGTGTAGTTTTCTCGAGTTTTTCGTTTTCCTGTGTTTAGTTTTCCCGAGTTTTTCGTTTTCCTGTGTTTAGTTTTCCCGAGTTTCTTTTTCCTGAGTTTAGTTTTTCGAGTTTGTTTTTCCTGGGTTTAGTTTTCCTGAGTTTTCTTTTCCTGAGTTTAGATTTCTCGAGTTCCCTTTTCCTGGGTTTAGTTTTCCCGAGTTTTTATTTTCCTTAGTTTAGATTTCCCGGGTTTCTTTTAGTGAGTTTCGTTTTCCTGGGTTTCTTTTCCTTTCCTGAGTTTCGTTTTCTCGAGTCTCTTTTCCTGAGTTTCGTTTTCACTCTTTTTTCTTAGTTTAGTTTTACACGGTGGGTTTTTTTTTTTTTTTCGGATTTTATTTTTTTCGAGTTTTTCTTTTCCCGAGTTTAGTTTTCCGGATTTTCTTTTTCCTGAGTTTAGTTTTCCCTAGTTTCTTTATCCTATGTTTAGTTTTTCCGAGTTTCTTTTCCTGAGTTCAGTTTTCCCGGGTTTCTTTTCCTGAGTTTAGTTTTCCCGGTTTTTTTTCCTGAGTTTAGTTTTCCCGAGTCCCTTTTCCTGAGTTACGTTTTCCCGGGTTTCTTTTTCTGAGTAAAGTTTTCCCTAGTTTCTTTCCCTGAGTTTAGTATTCCCTAGGTTTTTTTCATGGGTTTACTTTTCCCAAGTGTCTTTTTCCTGAGTTAAGTATTTCCTGAGTCACTTTTTCCTGAGTTTAGTTTTCCCGGGTTTCTTTTCCTGAGTTAAGTTTTCCCTAGTTTCTTTCCCTGAGTTTAGTTTTCCTGGGTTTCTTTTCCTGAGTTTAGTTTTCCCAAGTTTTTTGTCCTGAGTTACGTTGTTCCCCGAGTTTCGTTGTCCTGAGTTGTGTTTTCCTGAATTTTGTTTTTCTGAGTTTCTTTTTCTCGAGTTTCCTTTTATCTATTTCATTTTCCCGAGTTTCTATTTGCTGTGTTTGTATATATGTTTTGTAGATATAAACACATACTTGATAAAAATTCATAGTTTACGATTCGGAATCAAAATTTATCTTAATGAAATTAATGTTAGCGCTATACCCAGTGCAAAACCATCAATTGAAATCATCTCTGCTGAACTTACTGCCTTCATTTTTGTTATCATTGAATCACTGCAAATGCGCACTGTAGTTTGGTTCACGGATTTGAATTCACTGAAATTAAACTCAACACTGGAACCTTCAACCTCGATCATCAACCCATCTTGCATATGACGGAAGAGATTGGTCGTTTCATACAAGAATGAAGGACATAATAAGAAATCTCTTTCATAAAGGCGCGGTCTACATGTCATCCTGTTAGCTATATGACCAAGAACCATGGTGTTGTCGTACGGATTGCGAAAGGTGTAATGAGAAGGTGCACCGTCAAGGTTGAAATTAGACGTGAAACTCTCCTCGTAACCCAGACGAATCCAGTCTAATCCTTCCTCGTCCCCGTCGTCATACATTTTCAACATCCAAGGATCGAAGTATTTAGAGTCTAGTGGAAAAATATTTTCAAAGTTCAAATGATCGTGAAATATTTTTGTATGACGGTCATATTCTTTACTCGGATCTACATCTGTTATACGTGAATACACAAGTAAATAAATACTCGAAACATTCAAATTAGATGACGTGACGTTTCTCAAAGAGTAGCCATCTTCTTTCAGATCGGTTTGATAGAAAACGCCAATATTGCAAATAGAGACATCTGGGTCTTGAAGGAAACGGTCATAAATATCTTCCGTAATATTTTGAGCCCCACGTATTTTCGTAGCGGTGTTGAACATCAGTTTGAATGTGTGGACAATAAGTCCATTCTTGATAAATCGATGGAAAAGTTTACACGTTGATGTACTAATATCCACGTGGTTAGGCAGCGAACAATACAGGTACCGGCATTCACTCTAAAAAGAACAAAAATAAAACCCCACATTATATCATATTAACAAAATCTTCAACAATGTTGGTAATGTATGTTACCGATTTGAATGTAGTTTGAAGCAGAGGAGGTGGAAATATGTCAGGGGTACGATGGACATAGTAGGTTTTTTACATTAGATGATTAATCAGTAATTGATAGTCAATCAAAATTTTGGTTTGCCATCAATAACCTTTTTATCAGCTGATTTTAAATGTCTTCCACGCGCCTTTTTCCCTGCTTCAACTCGAATGCTAATTGGTCAAGTATTATCATAGTCATTGAAGATTCTCGGACATTGTCATGTGATTTCCCACATCATTATTTTAGCATATATTTACGAAATAACCTACTGTACACAGCACAAGATCAAATTGCAAACTGCAAACAACTGTAATTTCGATAGCTATAATAATTATTATATTTGTGACACAACCGCAAAGATTCGATCCAACACACGCAAAATTGTATTTAAAAGTACATTCTTTTGCTTTTCTATATACATGGAGGTGAAGTTTACATTCTTTATCGTTCTGATTCATTAAAAACAGAACTCGGTAAATATGTTTCTTCCAAGACACGATAAAATGCACTCAAACTGACGAATCTAGCTGTATGATATGGAACTCCTTGCTGATCAGAATCAGTTGCCGACAAAAGTTACTGCACGGAAAAATGATGCAAGCTTAAAGTTTAAAGAGATTTGCGAACAAAATAAACGGTTTTTCATTATTATCACTATTATAAAACTGGTGTGTGATAACATTACTAATGTAAGTTTTCGGTATATTTCCTTAGACTTAACTACATTCTTTTTCTCACCACAACTCGACATCTATGTAGGCTATATCTGCCTTTCTGTCTACATGTATTTCTGACTAAGATAGTGGCGTCAATTACGGAAAAGACTCGATTCCTTTGACTTACATTTTACAACATTCTTCTTATTGGGCTAAGCATACGCATGCATCTAGAAGTATCGAAAAAATATTAGTCCGTCTGATGAAATCAAATAAGGGGGTTATTTAAGGAGTTCGCTGCACCCCCTAGGTGCCAAGGTTGTTATATACCATTTTAAGGCTTGAAGTATGCTGGATACGATGCACAATGTTGTCAAGTTGTAAACCTGTGCAGGTCCCGTGTAAACACACAAATATGCGGGTGGGGTAAAATAACAAATAAATTATTTGAAATGCATTTGTCAAATAGAAACCGTTTTAAACCCGATTACTTATGAATGTACCCTTTCGAATTCATAAAATCACATTTGAATAAACCAGAGGAGGTATACGAAACACATTTCAATCAATTATACGCAGAAATGATGCTCAGATGTCTCGTCAATTTGCATATGGTGGGTTGGGAAATTTATATACAGTAAAAAACTTAGCCACACAAACAAATAATCACATTAATGTTCGATGAAACGTTTGTAAAACCGTTTTTAGATTAAATACAACTTTTTAAGATCTTAGTAAAACATCTTCACCTAATATTTTAACAGATATAAACAGGACACAGTTCTGGTCTGCTCTTGAAAATGCCCCCTCTTTCCCTTTATCTTACAACATAGTCCGTCAAATTATTTCAAATAAGGGGGCCTTTTTAAGAAGACCGCTTCGCTCCTATGCCTCGATGTATCAATGTTGTTATATACCATTTTAAAGCTTGAAATGTGCTAAATACAATGCACGATGTTGTCAAGTTGTAAACCTGTGCAGGTCCCATGTAAACATACAAAAATGTGGGTGGGGTAAGACAACAAATAGATTATTTGAAATACATTTTTTAAATACAAAGTCGTCTTGAACCCTGTCAAGAAGGAACGTACTCATTTGAATTCATCAAGTTACTATCAAATAAACCAGAAGAGATATACAAAACAAATTTCAATCAATTATACACAGAAATGATGCTCAGATATCTCGTCAATTTGCACATGGTGGGTGTAGTGTTTTACAAACAGTAATATACTTAGCTACACAAACAAATAATCGTATTATTGTTTTGTGAAACGGCTGTAAAACCGTTTACAGATTAAATACAACTTATTTAGATCTTAGTAAAACACATTCTCTCTACATCTTAAGAGATATATACAAGACACAGTTCTAGACTGCACTTGAAAATGTTCTTACCCCCTGTAACTTACAGGATAATTTTATGGATAATACCGGGTATTACTCGAGGGGGCTATTGAAGGAGTTGCTGCATCAGACCCCGATGTACCAATGTTGTTATATACCATTTAAAGGTAGAAATATGCTGGATGTTGTCAAGTTGTAAACCTGTGCAGATCCCGTTTAAACACACAAATATGCGGGTGGGGTAAGACAACAAATAAATTATTTGAAATACATTTGTCAAATATAAATCGTCTTAAACCCACCCTATCATAAATATTCTCTCTCAATTGCATGCATTATGATTGAAATAAGCAAAAGCGATATATGAAGCAGGAATAATTCCAGAAAAGTAGTCAAATTGCATATAGTTGCTGGGATATTTTATACACATTAAATGCGTAGCCACACAAACAAACGTTTGTACAACCGTTTATAGATTAAATACAACTTATTCGGACCTTGGTACAACATCGTCACCCCATTTAACAAACAGAACATTGTTCTAGGCTGCTCTCAAATGTCCCCGCTTTCCCTGTAACTTATAATAAATCAATAATCTCTGCTTTACCCGTCCATAGTCAGATAGCAAAATAATTTTGTATGGATCATCAATCAGTGCAGGAGCATAAAATGAAAATCTTTTAGAATTCTTTGATATAAGAGATGTATTGATTGGTGAATCCAAAAGATTTCACTGTAATATCATTGGACAACACACTAATAGCATGATAGCGTCCAAGATGGCCACCAACAGTAGATTTACACATGGAATAGATGCATACATGTAGACCATTCATGCTGATTGCATTGATCTGGAAAATGAATGCAATTCAATTTGATGACAGGAAAGATTCACAAAAAGATGTATTTGATAACTTTAAATTACTAATAGAGCCAAGTCAATGGTTAATACAGGGACGTTTTAAATTTTCTGAATGACCCTTTTTGGGGTAAAATACCTTCACGGGCTTAGTAAAAATTATCTTTTGGAGAATGGTTTTGTTGAGTTCGTGTTTCCACTTTCTCAAATTATTCTGTACATTTCTTGATCTTTATATGTTTTATAAATTTACGACAAATGAGGAGCAAAATTCAGCTATTGTTATCAACTGGGCCTTCTATGCCCTTATCGAAGATGCTGCAATTTAACTCTTTTATCACTGCACTTTTGAATAAATCAGACCAGCGTATCAAGAGTTTACTGTCCTCGAAAAAATGCTAAAATGTTTTTTCTAAGCTTACATCTATGTGTAATGTTTTACCCAACCTCGGAAACTTTCATATACCACTATTTGTTTAAGCTCTGTGACAATATCTTAAAATTCAATTGGTATTACAGCTGACCGAATGCTGTCATTTCAGTGATTCTCTCGTCACTTATTTAGGGAAGATTCAACCAAAACGGTCCTTTAAAGAGAGCGCAGATTTGATTGTACGGATCGATTAAACGTTTCGCATGCATTTTCGTCTGTTAATACAAAAGAGTAGTTGCTAATTTTTGACTGTGGACGAAATGGTGAAGTTACCTGGGTCTTCGATGATGGTTTTGACCAATCTTTAACAACGTTGACAAGACTATGTCAATCATACGACCTAGGTCATACGAGTAAGGGATGTTTTATCATATTGTAACTCCATGTAAGCATACACCACCGTCGTGGTCTCTCTTGTCATTAATTTGTATAATTTAATGTCTTATCAAAACTCGTTTGATTTGGAATTCTAAAGGACGGGAATTCAACACGACAAAAATGCACTAATTGATAAAACTTGATAACGTTAGGTTACTGATTTTGTCACAAAATTGATGATGGTTTGGGCATTGCGCATATATTTTAATTTCATTGTATTTTATAGTTTGTCATTGATTATCTTCATTTCCAAACTAATATATGTTATTCTATGTCTATTGCAATTGAATATTTTATGTTGTTTACTCCATTTATGCATCTGAAACAGTTACATGTTCTTTTGTCTCCTCTTGTTAATTTGGCATTCGCATTTTGCTATATCAATCTTAAGTATCACACCTAGTTTGTCCTACACTTTAACGACATAATTGTTACAAACTTTTGTTATTGTGATACAAGATCTTTATAATAAAAGTCTACTTTTTAAGCTTTCCATGGATATTCATATTGATTTCCAGAGATGCTAATAATCATGTCATCGTGATATAAAAATCTAGCTTAAACAAGTATCAAATTTAAAAAAAAATAGGCGAAGTTTTAGTTGAAAAGTTTTAACGGCGATTTGATCAGCATATAGATTATATAGATACAGTTTGATAATTCCCCATCTTATTGTGAAAAGTGTACATATCATAACCTAATGACCATGCTTTCGTAATAAATTTGACGTTAAGCCATACGTTCACAATATGGTTTTGTACACTATTAACCATCACGTTTCGTCTGTTCTGTCGAATTTGGATTACTAGTCTACTTTGGATATTCATTCTGGAAGTTTTGGTCCGAATCGGAAAAATAAATCCCAATACATCTCACACTCAATCAATGAATATATATCGTTTTCTCATTAACGACAACGTATAAGTTCTTATAATCATACAACCTTGATAAGCGCTGTCATATTGTCTAAGACATATTTCATTTTGTGCCATTAAGGACCAGCAAGTCTCGATTGACTTCGTTTAACTTATGTTTCAGACTTCATTTTACCACACAATTTAGAAATATAAACTAATTCTGAAAACATGTTACAATCAGTTTAATAGCTGTAACGTGGCTGAGGCATATGGTTATCATAATTAATATAGCCGTCATGATTATAAGCTGTCATTGTGCGATTATGTGCACCGATAGTACATTTGTGGTGTGAATCACCACAAAAAGAATCTCTGCAATAATATTTTCTGATCACAATGTAATCGTTATTAGATTGAGACTGATAATTCCAATTCTTGAGTGAACAGTCCCAATGAGGACCCATATTTCCCCAAGATAAGACAATTTCTTCATTTACAAACAGTTTTGATGAAGTTTCTCAAACAAAATTATTTACAAGTGTATTTTACATACCTACAGTATAATTTGTGGCTGAAATACATGATTTAGGTTTCCCAAATTCAGGTTAAAACGTCGCTATTTCCCCAAATTCCACTGGCACATGGCACAAACAGAAAATTGTAGCAAGATTCCTGGGCTCTGACATCACTTTCTTATTCATTAAGATTTAGTTTAGTTAATTTTCAAATTTTTACGATCGAATCTTGGAGAAAGTTGAATCCACATTAAAGAAATCATGGATCCGTCTTTTTCTTTTTCTGGGTGTAATCGAATGAAATGTGTTTTGCTAATCGCTTGTGGTTATTTCAATCATAATGGCGTGTATTTTAGTGTGAACATTTCAAAAAACGGCGAGTTAAAGACGATTTATATGTGACAAATACATAAAAATGTTTACCTTACCCTATCCACATAGTTGTGTGTTTACACGTGACCTGCAACTTGACAACAACTTGTATTGTATCCAGGATATTTCAAGCTTTAAAATGGTATATAGCAGCAATGGTACATCAGGGTCGGATGCAGCAACTCCTTCAATAGCCCATTTGCGTGATATTATCTAACAGACTATGTTGTTAGTTACATGGGGAGGTCAAGTGCAGTCTAAAACTGTGTATCGTATCTGATCGTATCTGTTAAGATATAGTGGGAAGATGTTTTACTAAGATCCAAATAAGTTTTATTTAATTTGTAAATGGTTGCACAGACGTTTCACAGCACAATAATGCGATTATTTGTTTGTGTGGCTAAGTATATTATTGTTTATAAAACACCCCACCAACCATATGCAAAATGACGAATTATCTGAGCATTAACTCTGCTTCTCTGCATTTAATCAACTGAAACATATTCTATATATTTCATCTGGATTATTTGATAATCATTTAATGAATTTGAATGAGCACATTCCTAAGTGGCTGGGTTTTGCATCTGGCAAATGTATTTCAAGTAATGTATTTGTTATCTTACCCCACCAACATATGTGTTTGTTTACACGGGACCTGCGCAGGTTTACAACTTGACAACATCGTGCATCATTTCCAGCATATTTCAAGCTTTAAAATGGTATATGCCAGCCTTGGTACATCAAGGGTTACGGGTGCAGAGAATTCATTAGAAGGCGCCCTTAATTAATATCACATTGCGGATTATGTTGCAAGATACAGGGAAAGAGGGGGTATTTTAAGGATCGGCATAAAACTGTGTTTTGTTTATATCTGTTAAGATATTTGGTGAAGATGATTTAATAAGATCCAAATAAATTGTATTTAATCTATAAATCGTTGTACAAACGTTTCATGGAACAAAAATGCGAGTATTTGTTTGTGTGGCTAAGTATTATACTGTGTAAAAATTACCCCACCCACCATATGCAAATTGACGAGATATCTGAGCATTTTGTCTGCATATAATCGATTGAAATTTGTTTCGTATATCTCTTCTTCTTTATTTGATGGTAATTTGATGAATTTCAATAAGTAAAGTCCTTACTGATTGGGTTTAATACGAGTTTTATTTGACAAATGCATTTCAAATAATTTATTTGTTATCTTACCCCACCCACATAATGTGTGTTTACAAGGAATCTGCACAGGTTTACAACTTGACAACATCGTGCATCGTATCCAGCATATTTCAAGCTTTAAAATGGTATATAACAACCTTGGTACCTCTGGGGATGCAGCGAAATTATTTTTTACCTGGGTCATCAGACGGACCATATGCACGGTGGGTAACCCACGTGACTTTTGGGAAGCGTTAACACCGAAAAAATCGTCCTCTTCACGGAATGTTTTGTTTAATTTCTCAGCTTATACTCTGTTGATTTTGACGAGATAAAGGGCACGGAACGCGCATTTGAGAGGGATATTCCCGTTTGTAACTCACTCTGCTTCGAATCCAGTGGTTTCTTCAAACATTCAAGCGAAAGTTTTCTTCGGTGCATGTGAATGCTTCCCACTTTCGTTTTGGACTTACAAACACTTTGGCTCGAATGTTTGAAGAAACCACTGGATTTGGAGCAGAGTGAGTTAGAGCCGGGAATAGCCCTCTCAAAGGCGCGTTCCGTGCATTTTATCTCATCAAACTAAATAGGGTATAAGCTGAGAAATTAAACAAAACATACCTTGAAGCGGACGATTTTTTTCGGTGTTAACGCTTCCCAAAAGTCACGTGGGTTACCCACCGTGATATGTATTGATTGGAAAAGATTGTACGATGGTGACACCAAAACTAATGATATCATTTTACCATGAATGGATCGTACTTGGATGATGGCGGACATTGGTCACGTGACGAGTGTCTTGTTTCTGATTGGCTGGAGTAAATTCCGATCTCACCAATCGTTAGGGCCAGTAGAATCGTTATGGACCGGGTGTGCTCGTTTTGTGGGAATGTGCACTGCGTAGAACTCGGAACGTAAACATTCTCCCCGTTACATTTACCGCAAAATATGTTTTTGTACCTGGAATAGAACAGAAAGTTAGGTTAAAGGGGCTTGTGGTAGATTATCCAACATACAAACTGGTAAATAAATATTTTGAAGACATATTGTGTTGAGTGGTCAACCAGTGTGGGTAAATCTTTTTTCCAAAAAAAAACGAATACAGTTCATTTAGTCTTTCTAAACCAAGTCAGAAACGATGAACTTGAAAGACTTGGTACCAACGCTATTTCAGATGATGTGATACACCACAATTCTATGCAAACTCAGAATGTCTCTATGTTACGCTGATGACTGAAGAATCTAGGACAGGTCCAAATGATTATTATACGTATACATAATTTAAAGAGGACTTAATAAAATCTTTATCAATGGGATTAAGTTTCTAACATTTTTATTAATTGTAAGGGTTCTTATTTTACATGCAGTAATATCTGAATTAGTTAAGCCTCTCTTACAATCCAATGTATGTGCTCCGGCTAGCGGTCTGCGTCTAAAATTTAGCCCTAGTCGTGCGTTGCAAAGTCCTTTTGTGGAAAAGCAAACAAGGCGCAGAATGGACATAGCAAAGAATTGACCAGACCATTCTTCGCTATAACCATTCTGCGTCTTTTTAGAACGCAATGAGCACGCAAAAGCCTCTCAAACAAACCGCCGTACGTCCTTATAAAGCGTGCGTCTTCGGAGATTTGTTAAAAGTCGTCGAAGCCGCACGATTTTTAAGGTCGCACGTAAGAGAGTCTTTACTTATATTCGGGAGGGTACGTCGAAACATATAGCATGTCGAGATGTTGGCAATGGTATTCGTCAAGCTGGTTATACGTCCTCCAGTTACCGGTAACGTTGCAGGCGTCAATAACGTTAGTGTAACACTGCTTGACGTCATTGAAGTATTCTGGAGGTTCAAAGGACACGTCGCATCTGTTGTATTCTATTAATCTCTCTAAACCATTCTCCTGGCCAAACGATTCTGCCCGTAGATTAAAATTCATGTTACATCTGAAAGTAATGACAATCGTAAATGAACACATCACGTCCACTTCCATAAAACACGGTGTATCATCACGTGACTTAGAATTTCCGATAATCTTCAATAACTTTGTTAATACTTGACCAATTTGAATTCGGTTTGAAGCAGAGAAGGTGGAAAAATGTTAGGAATAACACGGTCGTAGTAAATTTTTGAAAAATCTATATAATAAAAAAGTTATTGAAGATAAACAAAAATTTTGGTTTATCTTCAATAACTTTTTTATCAGTTGATTTTTCAAAAATCAACCACGCCCATCTAATGCGTGACGTCTGTCCAGATTCTCTGCTTCAAACCGAATTTAAATCGGTCCCGTATTAACAAAGTTATTGAAGATTATTCAGTAATTATTGCATTATGTGATTATCCACCGTGTAAAAGGGCGGGCAAATAGTTGAGATACATGTATGTGCCAATTTTAAAGCTGATGAAAACTACAAAAGAGATATTGATTTTTTACTCGCTACACCCAAGCGCTTACAATAGTCCCAGTCAAAAATGCCGAGCCCGGATAGCTCAGTCGGTTACGTCGGAGTCTGTCAATCCAGGGGTCTCGAGTTCGAACCCCGGCTCGGCCAGTATCCATTCTGACATGTGACAAAAGTCATTTGTCTCTCACCAATGGGTGTGAATCATCTATGTGAGAGAGCAGCTGGAGGCTCGGTTTGGATATTGTGGTTGTACTGGTGCGAGAAATACCAGGAACCCACGGTTAGGTGCTCCAGCCGCCGCGATATGACCCTGGTAGTTGAAAACGGCGTAAAACCCCAATAAACTCAAACCCAGTCGAAAATAACAGTGACGTAGGCTGATGTTTACTGCTGCAAAACCAATCAATTCGTCTGATTTGCACCGTTACAAATACGAACAGAGTTGATTGGTTGTCAAGTAGTAAACATTAGCCCACGTCACTGTCAATTTCGGCCGGTACTATTGTACTTTATTTAAACTAGTTTAATATGCAGCCCTTCCTAATTTTCAAACCAAACCCCAGGCGTCGTTTATGTTAGGGACAGCAACCACTGCCTTCATAGAAATTGTGTGATGATTGTATGATCACGTGACTGTGTCAAGATGTCAGATTGTCAAGATCAAAGCATCGTTTATTGACTGTGTCAAGAGTGTTTTAGCATACTCGGGTGTTGTGCACGTGTATGAACCTTCCGAATTGTGATGAATGGATGAAAACAGGGACGTAAACAGGCGTACTCAAGTACTCACTTGAGTACAATTCGTTGGCAATAATCGAAACAGATGATAAATTCAAGTAAATCAAATGTTATTTTTTGTCTTCTTGGATAAAAAAAACATTGTGGGAAATGAAAGAAATTGCTTTTCACAAGCAATTTCTTCATTGTCCACTGTGTTTTCCCAAGCATTTTCTTGTGAGGGTTCAAAAGGCGTCAATGTACAGCGATGGCTTAAATCGTTGACCCTAGGGCCCCTCTTTCCCCAATGTTCATTTCCTCTGGCTACGTCACTGGAAACGTTTACACTTTTCATGGGGGCCTATTTTTGTTTATGAAATTATTTTTTAAAGTTGTTCACGTCTAACTCCTCGCGGTCTTGAAAAATTAGGAAACCCATATTTCCTTTTTAAAATAAAAATTGATATTATAAAATTCATTTTTGTTAAAAACCTCGATGAAAATGTATGTGATGGCAGAGATCAATCATGTAAGGAGAGACCAGCGCTGCGTTGGAAATTGTACTTACACAAGCTTAGGTTGCCAGGACTCGAGACTTGCCACATCAACGTTATTACATCGTGCACAGTAAATATTACCATAACTGATCCCTGTGGTCTTATCTAGCACAGGAGTGTTATCAGCAACTATACCAGACTTATTCGTCAACTTCATTTTCTCACAAAACTCCACCAGTATTCGGTCATCACTAGTATTCGGACACGCATCAATAAACTCGTATTCTGGATGAAAGTAGATGTTGCCCGCCTTACCGATGAATACTGTATTTCGGCACACGAGTCTTTGGTCCTCTGACCGATATGGTCTGGGGTTTATGGGTGCGTACTGGCTTTCGGGACAGCAACTGTGTGAGTCGATACACGTTGAATTACAGCTGCATTGTATACAACAAACATTACTAAGTTGTAAATATCCCCCGCTACATCCAGCATAACTAGGGCAAGTTTGAAATAGATAGTCCGTGGCACTATTCAAGTTATAAGCATTGTTACACTTAACGATTTGAAAAATAAAGCTTGAACATACGATGATATGAATTAACCGGGGTTTTTCCCCGTTTAAAAACGCCATCATAGCTGTTATGACATGTACACGTTTTTGACATAATTATTCAGGTCAGGTCTTAAATACGACCTGTAACGAGGGCTGTCCCAGACGTTTCTGGCCATCACAACAAAAAGGTTAGATAAATCAAATGAATTTTAAGATTGATTGAGTACAAATTTGGCAGGATATTTGAAAACATTGTTAAGATTGCATCATACAAATATTTTTTCGCTCTTTAAACAAGGGATCGAGCTAAAAGCGACTTCCCAAAAACCAGAAACGACGATTTGTCGGTAAATAAAAGTAGTCTGCTCGATTCTTTGCGAATTATGTCCTATCCAGAGTTTGCAAAGATTTGTCATGTGTGAGTGTGCAAAACAACGATTTAACTATAATCCAGTCATGGCACATATTTACAAATTTTACATATATAAACAATATGAACATGATTCTTAATTTTCAATATTTATGCGTGTAGTTGTTCGAATTTACAGTTGTTTTACACTTGCAAGATTCGGACCACATCATGCAAAAGTACGACAGTTTGGAGTTTGATGATTTGTTGTTTACAAACAATAATTCCGTAAATATGTGTCATAATATCCAGAGTTGACTATATTTTTAAGCAATTACACAAAATCTGTGTATCAAATATGATATGTTATTACATAAAATACTGAACATTTTACAACGCATAATTACGGAAAAAACTTTTCCGAAATGTTTTTGGTCGACCCTCAGATATCATAACCTTAATCTGGAATTTGATAACAGCAATAGTTTTGAACCACTTTTTTTATTTAACCCTTTCCCAAGCGAAATTTTAGAGTGATCCACTTCAAAAACTGCCACAAATGACAAAATGGATCTTATTAAAGATAATTTTTTTTATAAAATACTGCACATATTTTTTGTCTCATTTTTTCCCAAGCCTACTCTATTAGAGACGTCAAAACCAGGTCTTGTTTGGTAAAGGGATTACAAATATATATATTTTCTCTATTGTTAAAAATGATCTATAAATCAGTCTTTATTCAAGTGTTTGTCCTAAGGTAGACACGTCTTTTCCACCTTTTTCACGAAACTTTAGACGAAACATCTAATACAGCTTTTACCTACTAATTTATTACATTAATAACTTCTTTTCTCTTTTGATTTCTTTTGTTCGTTATTACTTAGAATATCCCTATTGGATAAGGTATGGGAATCAAAGTGCTGACAACACTATATTTGGACGTCTCTGAGCGATTGAGCGGGATTGTACATGATCGATAGATATTTTATTCTTTCTTTTAAATTAGACGTTTAACGTCTAAGTCTATAAGATCGGTTTCGGACATAAGAAGTGGGTTTTATTACCAAAAACCCCTCTCAGACTTCAACTTGATTTGATGGCCGTTTCAAGACAACAAATTTGTCTCTATGAATATTCACTATCAATTTGATTACCCAATTCAATTTATGCTATGTGATTACCAATTTTGTCTTCTTGTTTCGGTTTAACCATAAATACATGTATTGTCGTCAGTTACACCTTTCGTTGATTTTATGAAAGACGATACAAGGCAATGTATTTAAAATGTAAACAAACGCGCTACATAAATGGAAGCCGCGATAGCTCACTTGGCAGAGCACTCACCTTGTACTCTTTAAACATGTCTATATCTGGAAGGCCGTAGGTTCGAATTATACTTAAACATTGTTCTTTTTTATTATCTTTTTTCCGACTTTTACCTCCACCATCGTAAGGGAAAAACGACCGTATTGATTTAGAATCGATCTAAACACGGATTCAACGAAATGAAGTAATGAAACGCCGATCATTCACATACAATTCCGCTCAATCAATCAGAGACGTATAAATACAGTGCCCTAAGCACTTTCATGTTTATTCGTGTTTAGAGTCGAAAAACCACGACAGCAGTTTTTCCCTGGTTGTGGTTACAAAACAACCAAATGCAATACATATTTTCCTGAAACAAAATACCAGACAACTTGGAGCACCTAACCATGGATTCCTCATACCATTAGGCCTACTACCGCAGCATCCTTACATCTACAGATGTGCACATAAAGAAGAAATTGGGAACGTGCCGTCGGGAAAATGGCAATGGATTTACAATACGCAATTTTAATCTGCATGTCTTTATCAACGAACATTTGATAATTGCAATGTCCCTATCTGTAAACATATTCACCCGCTCATCCAGCTACCATTGTCACTGTTGTAGATCCATTGCTTCATTTTCCTAGCACAATACACGTGAACAGGTCACTTAAACGTAATAAATACAGATCGCTGTCACACGATCTTATACTAGTAATAATCATTGTTGTCATGATCATTGATCAGTAGGTAAAATAGGTCATGATACTGTCGAGTGTCAGTGATACAGATGCTGGAAAAAATAAGAATCGCAAGAGCATCTGTTTTTCTGTTAACTTTATTAATATAGTGTATGCATGAATCGCTTTCTAAAGATCTTACCCTTTACCACGCAAGTCAAATCACTTCAAAACAATGGTTATATCGAAACAAAATCGTAAATTTGGTAAAGACGTGGCATGAATTGAATCGGGCAATGATACTTATAGTGTTTGTTAGAGAATACATAGAAAGCAGGAAAAGATACGACAGTTTTTTTTTCTGTATGGCCATAAAACCTATTTTAATTTTGACCAACTGGCAAGTGATTATGAGAGGGGTGTTTTGGTGATTAACTCCATTTCGAAAGTCCTCAGAGTGATTTTAAGATTTGTCCGAAAGACGTCCAAATAAAAATTGAAACAAAAGAATAAACTACTGATAATCAGCAGTTTCTCTCTATGTCTCAATATTTTCTATGCCATATTTTACACAAATCCTATCTTTAGTTAAATCCAATTGGCCATTTGTGGCAGTTTTTGAAGTCGATCAACACAAAATGTATCCGTTTGGGAATGTGTTCATATGAATGGTTTCTATTATTCAAAGATTGGCCTTTCAGTTACAAACATTGACTTTTCTACAAATTTGATATGACAATACTTTTTTACGCGAAACAGGCTTCAGACGAGTTTCCCTAAAGAGTTTTTGTGGTTCTTGAATGACTAATAGTTTTAGATACAATACATCGTTGATACATATGCGGAAAAGTATTATTCATTTCCATTTGGTGAAAATTGTATATTAAAGGTAGATTGGGTAATTTTGTACCAGTGCTACCTTAGTATTGCACTCCTAAAAGTGAAATCCTTGAATTAAATACGGTATTTCACTCCAGTGAAATATTTCATTCTAGATATTTATAGATGTTGTGGACACTTAAAATTATTCGAACAAATTTAACCACACGATGCTGTGTCTTAGGATCTACGGCAGATTTTACTCAATGTGACAGCTATAGGAAAATAAATAGAATGAGAAAATGCTGATTATAAGCATTAAATTTTACTGCTTCTACCCAAACCTTTTTCTATTGGGGTTCTTGTATGGGAAAGGGTAAAACGAAAATAGTGTTATTCTCTTAAGAATTAATTAAGATACTCATACGTAATTTATGTACTTCAGCAACTGTCTCGCAGAAACAAATTATGATACAGTACTCAGTTAGATATTGGAAACAAGATCGCAAATATTCTAAAAAACGTCAAGTCATCTCTAGACGTTTTTGCAAGATCTAGCACGTCTCTATAACAAGCACGGGTGGGAAACACGTTGTGGCATTGATATGATATATTTTCATTTACATCTTCCAAAAATAAGTTTTCGCTTTTCAAGAAAAACCCTGTAACTGCAGCTTTTTGTTGTTGTTGTTGTCGCCGTTGTTGTTGTTGTTGTTGTTGTTGTCGTCGTCGTCTGCATTAACTCTCACAAGTAAACCGTCGACGTCTAAGTTTTGCCGGTTTTGAAAGGATAAAGCCTATCTTGTGGTGTTGCGACATACTTATTAGAGTACCACACCTTTCATTATATTTAATGATCCTTTCCTCCCATACGGATAATTATAGGCCATTCTGAATCAAAAGTTGATGCAGATGATTAAATGGATGTCAATGGAGATAAAACTAATGTTTGATCAAACATTTACAAATATTTATACAAAAAGAAGAACATACTGGAAATCAGTATTTTCTTGTTTGAGCTCTATGTTTGCACAGGTCCTTTATATTAGGACAGTCAGAAACCAAGTCTTTACTGGGAAAGGGCAAATCATTTCAGGCTTTCCTTAGTCTACTCGACGCATTACAAAATACTAGAAGGTTACGAACTTCGTCTAAAGTACAAACTACTACTGGTCAGTGATCAAATATGTACTTGTTTATTATATTTCTTTATTACATGGAAAATTGTTTCAGAAGTGGTGTTTTTGCTTTATAGGTAAGCCATCTACTCGACATTTACGATAAAAAGATTATAAGCTTATATCGATATAACGTTCATCGAAATGGTTTGTGTACACTTTGGCCTTTCCTTGACTCTATTTGTTTCATTAATGTTACAATTTCGACCAATATGTAAATTACAAAGTGATGCGGCTACTTTTCCGGACGCTTCGAATATTTTAAACGTTATTTGTTCGAATTTCGAACAATGTTCAAAAGACGAACTTAAATCTATCGATCCTTCAAAACCATTTCTATTTTGTTGTTTATTTTGTTCCTGCGACGCCTCCTGTGTTGAACAACATTCTTGTTGTCCGAATAGTTCTTACGTTTCTGATGACGTCATACCTTATAGTTCCGAACTTGATGACGTTGTTTGCAGAAGTACTGTATACAGCGGGAAACCAAAAAACGTGTACTTGCATCCAGAATATGAATTTGTAGAGACATGTTTGGAGACTGCAGATGAAACAACGAAACAGAAATGTGAAAATATGGCACGGACAAACGACTCCCGGATAAATGACCATATTCCGGTATACGATCCTGAACGTGGGAGGAGTTATGCAAATATTCACTGCGCTAAATGTAACATGGGAACCATCGCAGACGTTATTGTCTGGCAACCAAAAATGACGTAAGTACTTCCGTTTCCGATATAATGACCAACGGTTACGAAATATCGTCGCGTTTCAACCAAAGGTATATAAGCCAGCACTGCCTATGAGGAGACGTGTCGCAAATGTTTGAGGCAAGTCACCTTCCATTCAGGTCATACCTATAGATCCAAATCTGAAATTTTGAAGTGAATTTTTTACAGTTCGAAAATAAGCTTTCTTCTCTGTAGTGAATGATAAATATATTGGGATGTGCAGCATGTACTTAGCAGCATATGTAACTTATGTTTATTTGGGTCTTTTGTAATATTTTTCCGGGATATAAACTTGTCTAAGATCAGCATAGATTCTACAATGAAATATAAAATGATACTCGTCTTCTACTAAATTGGAAGAGCAAATTTTTCACAGACGTTTTTCTCTTGGGGTGTTTTCATATCGACCTCTTTCTATTTCTAACGAGTGCACTCCAGTACGAAATTGTGCATATGCATATCTAAATTTTCTTATATTTAATATATCAAGATAATATTACTCTCCCAAAGATGGTTTTATATGTCTATAAACACTCAATTTTGAACTATTTTCTATTGACTCGTGCCAATGCTGCATATATTGATCTTTCAATCTTTGTGTAAAAGTATTCAAAAACTGTGTTTCATCATTAACAACTTGACTGTACCAAACATGTAAAAAGCCATTTTGACATAATATAACTTTTCGACTTCTCTATTACAATTAAAATGTGATCTACTTCTATTAATATCATTAAGCAGCATTAAATAACATTGTTTTACGAATCTGTCCTCCGGCATTATTATTACTCTCAGCCAATATTTGATACATCGTCTTTTGCTTTCAATATACAAAGGAAAGCGAGCACAATCACCTAAAGTTGCGGCATTTGTTGAATTCATACTAACGCACATGAATTTTTTACATGCATAGTTTAAAATTCTTTCGCATGGTTCTCTTAAAATAAAACCCCATATCTCAGAGCCATACAATAGAATTGGTAATATTTTTGTGTCAAACACTTTAAAGAACACACTGTAAGGCAACTGACCGTACGAATTTAACCCCTTCGCTGCCAGGGATTTATTTCAAAATGGCTCCGTATTTGCCAGGCCATTTTCAGGAAATTTGAAAAATGGTGTTTTCGTTAAAAATCAGCTTTAAATATATAAAATTCTTTGTAAAAAACATTTAAAACTTACCAAAGTTCTGTTTTCAATCTTTTAATCCACAATTTAAAGCTTATTTTCAGATATGTTTGCCAAAAACGTGTACAGCGAATAATGACGAAAAATATCAACGTCACAAACTCGTACATGTCGTTATTTTTGCTGTCTAAATAAAAAGAATCACCACTTTCGAAGTCAGCCCATATTTCCGATGGTGTATCATTACATACTCTTGGTAAACATCCTCATCTGTATAGAATTTACATGTTCTAACTACATTTTATCGTAATTTAATGATTTTACCTGTTTGTACATTGCTTGGATAGATTCTAATAAATGACCTTTCAATTCGACTTTGATAAGAACTTCCCATAACTTATTTTTCACTACTGAGTCAAAGGCGGTTTTAAAATCGATGAAAGCAACATATAATTTGCCCCCTTTTTACGTAACATTTTAGATATAAGTGATTGCAAGATGAACGCGTTATCTATGGTAGAATGGCCTGTTCGAAAACCCGACTGTGATTCATCAATTTCGTCAAATATGTTAGCAAAAAAAAGAAGGTCTTCTTTCAATAATACTTGTGTAAATCTTTCAGAAACAATGATGTTGAAACAATAACATATCAAACTCCAAACTATTGACATTTTGTATGGAATGGTACGAATCTTGCACGTGTCTTATATCTGCAATTTGAACCAACACATGCAAAATTGTATTTAAAATTTATTTTCAGATATTTTTGTCCTTTCTTTACATAGATCTGGGTAAAGTTCGTTAACACATGCCATGAATTTTATACCGTGATGGAAATTGGGATTATCTGTATTTCAAAAATAATTTGTTCACTGAAGTTAGTGGTGTTCTGTACGCGTATTGACCCCATTTCAGAAATACCTTCTTGAGACTGACGGGATTTTTCAAACGAAAATATAGCTGCCCAAGACAGAAAACTTGCACTAGTTCTGTTTTGCTCTCCCTGTGGCAAATTACATTCACTCTAGTGGGCCTACATTTGATTTCGATTACGTCAATTTTGCAAACAAACAAAATGAATTGTTTTGCATAAAAGTCCGAATAAAATATGGTAGCAAAGCCATTTGAAGCCTCCGAATGAATTAGTGTAGTGAATGAACAAATGAATTCTCTATAATATAGCAGACATATTGACTAACTGTTAGATTTAATTTTGTATTATTCGTTTGAAAATTTCTCACTCGTGTATTTTCTACAGATGTGACGAGGACGTTGATCTACAAGTCATATCCAGCGATATAAACCTTGCAATAAAAAAATACAACTGTGAAGTCATATTTGTACCACCAAGCGATATACCGGAAATTCCGCCATGTTTTAATGACGTCATTGCGGAGTGTAACGTCACTGGTGACCTGGTTGTTTATGACGAGCTTGATGTTTACTTTTGTCGAAACTTGGATATGCTGTTTGTTTCCATTGTTAACGAAACAAGAAAGTAAGGAAAATGTTCTTTTTGAAGATTGCTTTGCTTTTTACAACTTAAGAGTAATTCTCTGAGAGCACCAAAATATATGGAAATGCATAGTCACAGATTTCAATAAAAATGTGTCCATGTTGTAGATCAACCCCATATTGTAGTAAAAAAGTACCCTTAGTTTTTCAAAATTCGCCCCCGTTTCCATAGCAACCGGGCCCAAACATAGAAAAAGACGCCCTTTCTCACGTTTTGGGGGTAGTCTATTTCAAATGTCCAATACATCGCTTTAATAGAAGATAGGTGCAATTTTCTGATAAAAATGTTTAAGAAAATGGTTAAGGATATTAATAATGAGGTGTTTTGATACATTTTCACACCAACTATGCAAAATAATTGAGGCTGAATGGGAATAAGTGGTTTAAAAATCAGCATTTATAGCCTCTCTTTCGACCCCTATATTTTCTTTACGCAGCATCTCCCAGCATGAAGCTATATCATAGTTATTAGAGGAAGAATTAGTCAATTAGAATCTGAAATAAAATCCATGGGCACTCTGAAAACTTTTCAAGAAATCCAGTTTGAATTTCATGAAAAGTTGCATTTTTCTCAATTTTGAAGAAAACAACAACAACAACAATGGTTACCCGAGAAATCACGCGCTAAAGCTGTGATGCCGAAATTAAGCAGTTAAACTTCTCTGACAATATTATCATGTTTACTAACTTTGTCAGGGACGTAAAAGTTATGGATACTGTGAAATTATCGTAAATGAGCATGTGTGACACCTTCATTCAACTATCTTGACCTAGTTCCGGCAAAAACATGTCCTACGAAAAACACCAACAATACACCCATTTCTTTATGGTTTTAAGCATATTTTAGATGAAAGTGATGGATGTTCTGGTTTAAATGGTTCTCATCTAGACGTGTAGTGTGTAAGTATGCTTTATTCTCTGTTACATGGTATGCAGTCCTTTCGTACCCTAACCATTTCGTACCCTCTACATCTACTGTCTACTCCCCTAGTCCCATTCAATCAACTTTGATTATAATTTGGAGGCGTATGTTTAGAGAAACTGTGTTAGTGAAATATTTAATGCAAGGTTAAAAGATAACAGTTAAAAGAACCTTGAGCAAGATGTGAATGATAAAATAATTATTAGAAGAAAGCCATAAGGATTGAAAACAGGAGTTGTTTGAATTAGGGCTTTGTTGTCACCAGGATTTGTCACCAGGAATTATACAGGCTGGTAAGAGAAGCAAGATTCCTTCTGCTTTCCAATGAGGGCCATCCAAGATAACCTAGAACATCTGAGAGACACTGCTCTAGCAGCTATATAGGCCTAGCCTATCTATAGATAAACATTACAAACATATCTTGCTGCTGCTCTCTGTTAGTGAACACTATCTAATTTGAAAATTAGAACTTTCTTTGCCACGGGTTCAACTTCCAAATCATTAATGACTGAATAATAACCCACTTGTTGTCTGACATATGGCTCAATCTAATTGAAATATAGATCCCATCTTTCAGTAGGATCTAACGACGACCCGTTGAGGGTCATCTTCTGTGACCTTTCTTTGGACCAATCAGATTTTACTTTGGAAAAGTTGAAAGATTTTTCGCATTCGCACGGGCATGCGCACTATCGTGCACACTTCACTTCCGTTTCTAACGATAACTAGTTGCCATGGACGCCTCCAGTGTGGTGATTTCACTACAAAGACAAAGACCAAAGTCCGTTAATTTTGAGAGCAACGACATGGCATTTATGAAGCAGATAGTCTTCTGCATGGCAGCAACAGTTCAACACGATAATCACGCCAACCCGAAACAAAGCTATGTTAACTTAAAAACGTATAACGTCGGTGGGGAGTCAAAACCTCGTAACTACAGCTTTTTCAAGCTGTAGTTACGAGTTTTTGACTACCTATCCACAATAAACTATATATTTGGAAATTGATTTCATGTAGTCAGATTCCAATTAGCTCAGTCGGTAGAGCGTCCGACCCATAATTATGATGACCAGGGATCGACTCCCACCTTGGCCTCATATTTTTTTCTACTATGTAGATCTATTTTATATTTTTCAATCTAAAAGTTTCTAGAAATCGCAGATATAAAAACATAATTGATAATTGTATTTTTATTTCGTTTTTGCAATTTCTAGAATAATTTGGTATGGAAAAATGTAATAAAGATGATAAAAATAGGGGGACAAAAAGATGAGGTCGGCGCGAGGTTCGATCCTCGAATCTACGGTTTACAAATCGGCACCTCTACCAACTGAGCTAATCTGACTACCACTGCAATTATATACCACTAGCCAATATATTGTTTATTTATGTTCAAAATTACACACCGCTCTACCTCGGGTTAGCACAATGATTGCACAAAACTGCCACTCAATACAGTGCCAAAAATATACCGAAACCTATCCACTTCATTAATAAATGCCATATCTTTGCTCTCAAAACTAACGGACTTTGCTCTTTGCTCGGTGTCAAGCGAAGCAGCCATTTTGGTGTTGTTGTCAGGGACAACATACCTGCGTTTGCAACGAGCGTTTTGATTGGTTGGTGTAAAAATAGAAAAAATGGAAATTCCCAGGTCACAGAAGATGACCCCTAATGCGCGATCTTCAGATGTAACATTATGGAATTATGTTATCAGGATTCATTCAGATTGACATATGGCTTTACAGAATGTGATCCAGAATATTTGTTTTCATCGTTTCAGGTGTATCTAACCATGATGACTGGTCAATATAAACCTTCACCCTGTTTGGATTTTCTCATGCATTTCTTTATGCCAATTTTCAATTGACAGGTAAGTTTGTAAAACTGGTGAAAAAAAGTCATTGAATAAAAAAATCCAGGTTTAATTTTGGAATCAAAAGTAAAGAAAACAAGAGATGTTTGTAAAACATATATGCCCCCTCAAGGGCCTACATTTGATGTAGGTCAAAGTCCAAGGTCAAGTTAACAAGGTCCAAGGTCATGGTCAAATATGAAAGGTCTTGGTAGGATGTGTGTATGTGTGAAATATTAAAGCTGTATATGTAAAAGTAAAATGAAACATAGGCCAGGTTAAAGTTTTTAAAAGTAGGCCAAATGCCAAGGTCAAGGTCATGGTCAAATGTGAAAGGTCTTGGTTGGAGGTGTCCATATGTGAAATATCAAGGCTGTAGGTGTAAAAGGACATGATATGTATGCCTGGTTTCAGTCTTTTTAAAAGTAGGTCAAACTCCAAGGTCACGGTTGCAATATTCAAGGTCATGGTCAAATGTGAAAGGTCTTGGTAGGAGGTGTCTATGTGTGAAATATCAAGGCTGTAGGTGTAATAGGACATAAGATAAAGGCTAGGTTAGAAATTTCTAAAAGTAGGTCAAACTCCAAGGTCAAGGTCCAAGGTCATGGTCAAAGTGAAATATCTTGGTTGGAAGTGACCATGTGTGAAATATCAAGGCTGTATATGTAAAATGACATGAAATATAGGCCAGGTTAATGTATTATAAAAGTAGGTCAAACACCAAGGTCAAGGTCACAAGGTCCAAGGTCATGGTCAAATGTGAAAGGCCTTGGTCGTAGGTGTCCATGTGTCAAATATCAAGGCTGTATGTGTAAAAGGACATGATATATCGGCTAAGTTAAAGTTCTTTTTAAAGTAGGTCAAAGTCCAAGGTCAAGGTCACAAGGTCCAAGGTCATGGTCAAATGTGAAAGGTCTTGGTAAAATGTGTCCATGTGTGAAATACCAAGGCTGTATGTGTAGTAGCACATAAGATATAGGCCCAGTTTATTTTTTCTTTAAAAAGTAGGTCAAACTCCAAGGTCAAGGTCACAAGGTCCAAGGTCATAGTCCTATGTGATAGGTCTAAGTCGGAGGTTTCCATATGTCAAATATCAAGGCTGTATGTGTAAATGGACATGATATATCGGCCAGGTTAAAGCTTTTTTAAAAGTAGGTCAAACTCAAAGGTCAAGGTCACAAAGTCCAAGGTCATGGTCAATTGTGAAAGGTCTTGGTAAGATGTGTCCATGTGTGAAATATCAAGGCTGTATTTGTAAAAGGTCATGAGATATATGTCAGGTTTAATTTTTTTTAAAGTAGGTCAAACTCCAAGGTCAAGGTCACAAGGTCCAAGGTCATGGTTAAATGTGAACGATGTTGATAGGAGGTATCTATGTGTGAGATATCAAGGCTGTATGTGTAAAAGGACACGAGATATAGGCAAGGTTAAGAATTAAGTGTAAAAATCAACAAAGGGCAATAACTCCAAGAATTTGATTGGCAGAGTTACGGTTCTTGTGCACTGCACCTCTCCATAATGAAATCTATTCACCTGTAAAGTTTCATGATTCTACCTTACATATTTTTTGAGTTGTGCTCCGGACAAGAATCAAGTTATAAAATCAACAAAGGGCAATAACTCACAAAAGTTTATCGGCAGAGTTACGGTTCTTGTGCACTGCACCTCTCCATAATGAGATCTATCCACCTGTAAAGTGTCATGATTCTACCTTACATACTTTTTGAGTTATGCACCGGACAATAATCAAGTTTGAAAATCAACAAAGGGCAATAACCCAAAAAATATGATCAGCAGAGTAACGGTTCTTGTGCACTGCACCTCTCCATAATAAGATCTATCCACCTGTAAAGTTTCATGATTCTACCTAACATAGTTTTTGAGTTATGCTCCGGACAAGAATCAAGTTATAAAATCAACAAAGGGCAATAACTCAAAAAATTTGATCAGCAGAGTTACGGTTCTTGTGCACTGCACCTCTCCATAATGAGATCTATCCACCTGTAAAGTTTCATGATTGTACCTTACATACTTTTTGAGTTATGCTCCGGACAAGAATCAAGTTATAAAATCAACAAAGGGCAATAACTCAAAAAATTTGATCGGCAGAGTTACGGTTCTTGTGCACTGCACCTCTCCATAATGAGATCTATCCACCTATGAAGTTTCATGACTCTACCTTTAATACTTTTTGAGTTATGCTCCGGACAAGGTTTGGTCTACGGACAGACCGACCGACCGACCGACCGACCGACCGACCGACCGACCTTCCGACCGACCGACCGACCGACCGACCGACACTTGCAAAACAATATACCCCCATTTTCTTCGAAAGGGGGCATAATTATCAATCTCATTCTAGTGTTTTATGATAATAATGAGACAATGGTAATTGCAATGGTTATTTCAAAATAATATTTTGATGGTGTCAGGTGTGTTTTCCTCCACAAAAAGTCAAACTAAATTGTGATCATACCCTGTGAAAAATCTGGCGCCAGGGTTCAGCTATCATATGTAAGTAGTCGACAGCCTAGTATGGAAATTTAAATTTAGTGTCACAGTGATGAACTGATGATGACTTACGTTTCATGTTTATAGGGTTTTATGTAGAAAAATGTACTTTTGGACAGTCAGGGGATGTATTCACCAACATTTCTAAATCCATCTTAAATCCAAAATACAGTACAAGCCATCTGATTAGACGAGACATATGTCTCGGCAAAGCAGATGTATTGTTGTGTAAGTTTAAAGGTAAACTTGAAATTAGACTGTTTAATATTTTTTTCTTCATTTTCAGAGGCATGTACAAGTGTATTTCATACATACCGGTATTCCTAGGGAAAGGTGAACATCACTATCAACTGTTCTATGGCTACACAAAACCAACAGTTAGCTGACTTTCCACAAATTTTCATCACAAACTAGGCCATTAGAAGGCAGCATACTGATCAGTGACAGGGGCTAAACAAGCCACATCCAGTCCTGTACAGTACCCCATATATTGTAACAGCGAAGCCTGGCCAAGGACAATGATAGGACTGAGATACTTGCAGAAAAGAGCTCTTAACAAAGACTTCAATATTCTCCCAGTCAAGAAAAATGTTATTAGATCATATAGGGCCTATTGTCGATTTCATAAAATGTGTTCATTCTTATATGGAATAAGTTAGATCTAATATACTTTCTTTTTTTTCAAATTTTCATTTAACCCATTCTGACAAATTGACTCTTCAATATCCCAATAGATAAAGGTTTTTTTGAAAACATTATGGAAAATGGATGAATTGCTTGTGACAAGCAATTTCTTCATTACCCACAATGTTTCCTACCTGAAAAGACCAAAAATGTAAATTTCCATACATTTGGAAATGTCATTTACAACATCCTTGCATTTTGACCATCTGGTAATGGGTAAACCATTTCCCAAACAACAAAATATGAGACTGTTCTCACTTGAAAGATGTTACAGACAGCAAAATGAATACTAGTATTGATAATGAACAAAATTGTGTAAAATATTCCCATAGAAAATATTGAGACAAAAGCCTGAGGGGAAATGCTGATTATCAGCATATACATTTCTTTTGCCTCAATGTTTCCCCATTTCTTTTATATAGAAAAGTCAAAACCAGGTCTTGTTTAGGAGCCTAGGAAAGGGTTTAACTGATAACATGGAATATGCACTTAATTTTAGTGTTTTCAATCTTCCATTAACCCACCTTCCCCAAATAACAACATTTTGGTGTGGTCCAATGGGAAAGTTATTGTAGCTCCAAAGAGTATTGAATATTTATGAGCATTAAATCACAGATGATATTGTGGCAAAAGGAAAAATATGCTGATTATCAGCATTTTCTCCTTTTGCATCAATGTTTTCTAAAGCCTCTTTTATTAGAGAAGTCAAAACCAGGTCTTGTTTTGCAAAGGGTAAAAATTGGGAATAAGTATAAAGACGTTGTAAATTCCCATGAGTAATAATTACATTGTTAAGACAGAAATTTCAAGCTCGCCTGAGATGAAAGTCGCATAAGAGCTGTTGTCATACCCTGAGATGTCAGTGCTGGGGTCCGCGAAAACTTACCTGACCCACACATGTGTACTTATGCTCTTTTAGAGATACAACCTTCATGTTTCACATGTGTGTACCTGTAACCAAGACATTTCCTCTTGGACCTTGACCTTAGAGGTTGACCTACTTTTAAAATCATTAACCCGACCTACATAAAATGTACTATAACAGATGCCCTTGACCTTGGAGCTTTTACCTACTTTTGAAAAAAATTAATCTTGTACTTCATGTACTTCAACAGATATGGTCTCGATTTTTAGCGAGCCAGGACTTTAAGTTTGGGGAGCTAATGTCACAGTAGTCTGGTTCCCTGTCGTACTATGTATTTTAGTACGTCAGGCATTCAGTAACAATGGCGGCCTCCAGTGGAGAGATTTCACTACAAAGATAAAGAGCAAAGTTCTTTAATTTTGTGAGCAGGGAAGGGTCATTAGAAGAGTAGATAGGTTTCGGTATATTTTTAATACTAGCAATAAAAGATTTACATGACCTCAACGCAAACCCGAAATAAAACGGTTTTAAATTATGTACATGAAAACTATTTTAACGCAATTTGGATGAACATCTTACCAGTAGTCTGATTAGCTCAGTGGTAGAGCGTCTGACTTCGACACCAGAGCTCCAAGGATCGAATCCCACGTTGGGCAAATGTTTTTTTCGTCTACATTTTGCTTTAATACATTTTCTCAAACCAAACTATTCTGGAAATCACTGAGATGCAATTAAAACATAATTGGTAATTGTGTTTTTATTACGTCTTTGCAATCTGTAGAACCATTTGGTATGAAAAATGTAAAAAGAAAGGGGGTGTGGCTAAAATATGTTACTCTCTTGGGATTCGAACCAGGGACCTCTGGATTTCAAAGTAGACGCTCTAACCACTGAGCTAATCGGACTACTGTACAGAGTTGGATCCAAATTGCCGTCATATAGTTTTCATGTACATAATTTAAAACCGTTTTATTTCGGGTTAGCGTTGCGGTCATGTTAAACTTTTATTGCTAGAGTTAAAATATACCGAAACCTATCTACTCTTCTAATGACCCTTCTCTGCTCACAAAATTAAAGAACTTTGTTCTTTACCTTTGTTAAAATATCAGTGCAATGGACGTCGCCATTACTGGTGTCTTCCTGACCCAATAACGCAGTATTAGGGGCAGGTAAGCCAGACTAATGTCACAGGCTCACAGCCCTAGTGTCGGCGTCCCGTCACGTCTTTACTTGAAAAAAAAAACTTTAACCTGGTCTATATCTCGGGAACTACTTGAGATACAGCCTTGATATTTCACACATAGATAACTCCTGCCAAAAACTTTCATTTTGGGACCATGACCTTGTGACCTTGACCTTGGAGTTTGACCTACTTTTAAAAAAAACTTTAAACTGGCCAATATCTCATGCACTATTAATGATATAGCCTTGATATTTCACACATGGATACCTCCTGCCAGGACCTTTCATTTGGAACCAAACCATTTGACATTGTGACCTTGGAGTTTGACCTACTTCTAAAAAACATTAACCTGGCCTATATCTCATACACTATTATAGATAGAGCCTTGATATTTCACATATGGATACCTCATGCCATGACATTGACTTTGAGACCATGACCTTTGACCTAGTGACCTTGACCTTTGACATTGTATTCCTTTTTTTGCGACAAGCTTTCGTATAGGCGAGCTACCTTGTCCGCGGACAACTCTTGTTCACACATGGATACCTCCTACCAATACCTTTAAAATGGTGACAATGATCTTTGACCTTGTAACCTTGAACTTATATTTCGACCTTCTTGTAGAAAACTTCATCCTGATCAATGTTTTTTGTACTACATATATCACAGATGTAGCTTTGATATATCACACATACATCCGTAATATTTCACACATGGATACCTACTGTCAAGGATTTTCTTGTGGGACCATGACCTTTTACCTAGATATAGGAGCTTGATCTTTTCTTCATGACAAGCTAATGTTATTGCAAACTTTGTCATGCATGAACAAGTCTTGTTGTTGCTGTAAAGGAAGCTGGACATAGCTTTTACTACTACTAGTGCTATTAGTGGGTGTGTCTTGGTTACCAAACTTATTACACTAAGTGTTTGACCTACTTTTTGGACCAATGAAATTGCAGTAAATTTTAAAATTTCGCTGCTATAGTTCGCATAAACGGTCTGCCGGCTAGTTTATGGGACGTCTATACATAGCCATGCCTCTTCTCCAATGTAGAATATTGTTTCAGGTGAGAAAAGGTTGTAAAAAGACTCTGAAATATCAGTCTTTATCTTTCAAAACTACAATTTACATGTATATAGACTTTTTTGTTATGCCCCCTTTCGAAGAAAATGGGGGTATATTGTTTTGCAAGTGTCGGTCGGTCGGTCGGGCCGTAGGTCGGTCGGTCTGTCCGTAGACCAAATCTTGTCCGGAGCATAACTCAAAAAGTATTAAAGGTAGAATCATGAAACTTCACAGGTGGATAGATCTCATTATGGAGAGGTGCAGTGCACAAGAACCGTAACTCTGCCGATCAAATTTTTTGAGTTATTGCCCTTTGTTGATTTTATAACTTGATTCTTGTCCGGAGCATAACTCAAAAAGTATGTAAGGTAGAATCGTGAAACTTTATAGGTGGATAGATCTCATTATGGAGAGGTGCAGTGCACAAGAACCGTAACTCTGCCGATCAAATTTTTTGAGTTATTGCCCTTTGTTTATTTTATAACTTGATTCTTGTCCGGAGCATAACTCAAAAAGTATGTAAGGTAGAATCATGAAACTTTATAGGTGGATAGATCTCATTATGGAGAGGTGCAGTGCACAAGAATCGAAACTCTGCCGATCAAATTATTAGAGTTATTGCCCTTTGTTAGCTCACCTGAGCACGAAGTGCTCATGGGGAGCTATTGTGGTCACTCACCGTCCGTCGTCCGTCCGTCCGTCCGTCCGTCCGTCCGTCTGTCCGTTCACATTTCTTTAAACATCTTCTCCTCCTAAACCATTTGGTCAATTTTGACCAAACTTGGCAGGAATGTTCCTTGGGTGACCCTTTTCAAAACTTGTTCACGGATTTTTGATTCGTCAAAAAATGTGGGCGTGGCAGGGCGTGGCTTATCGGACTAAGAGAAATCCTAAGAAAATTCTTTAAAAATCAACCATTGGCCCAATTTGAACCAAACTTGGCAGAAATGTTCCTTGGGTGACACTCTTCAAAATTTGGTGGTGAATTTTTGATTTGTCAGGAAAAGTGGGCGTGGCTTATCGGACTTTGAGAAATCCTAAGAAAATTCTTTAAAAATCAACCGTTGGCCCAATTTGAACCAAACTTGGCAGAAATGTTCCTTGGGTGACACTCTTCAAAATTTGTTGGTGAATTGTTAATTGTCAGGAAAAGTGGGCGTGGTAGGGCGTGGCATATCGGACTTAGAGAAATCCTAAGAAAATTCTTTAAAAATCAACTATTCGCCCAATTTGAACCAAACTTGGCAGAAATGTTCCTTGGGTGACACTCTTCAAAATTTGTTTGTGAATTTTTTATTTGTCAGGAAAAGTGGGCGTGGCAGGGCGTGACTTATTGGACTTGAAGAAATTCTAATAAAATTCCTTAAAAATCAACCATTGGCCCAATTTGAACCAAACTTGGCAGGAATGTTCCTTTGGTGACTCTTTTCAAAATTTTTTTGCGAATTTTTGATTCGTCAAAAAATGTGGGCGTGGCAGGGCGTGGCTTATCGGACTTAGAGAAATCCTAAGAAAATTCTTTAAAAATCAACCATTGGGCCAATTTGATCCAAACTTGGCAGTAATGTTCCCTGGGTGACTCTTTTCAAAACTTGTTTGCAAATTTTTGATTCGTCAGAAAAAGTGGGTGTGGCAAGACATGGCTTCTCTGACTTAGAGAAATCCTAAGAAAATTCTTCAAAAATCAACCGTTGGCCCAATTTGAACTTAACTTAACAGAATTATTCTATGGGTGACTCTTTTTAAAATTTGTTTGCGGATTTTGATTCGTCAGATAAAGCGGGCGTGGCAGGGCGTGGCTTATCAAAGTTAGAGACACCCTAAGAAAATTCTTTAAAAAACACATTGGGCCAATTTGAAAGAAACTTAGCAAGAATTTTCCTTGAGTGACTTTTAAAAATTCGTACACAAATTTTCTTTGTCGTCTAAAAATGTGGGTGTGGAAGGACAGTGTTATCAGACTTAGAGAAATCATACGAAAACTCTTTAAAAATGAGGCATTGGGCCAATTTGAACCAAACTTGGCAACAATGTTCCTTGAGTGACCCTTTTCAAAATTTGTTCACGAATTTTTGTTTGTAAAAAAAAGTCTGCGTGTCACAAACTTCTTTCAGGTGAGCGATATAGGGCCATTCTGGCCCTCTTGTTGATTTTATAAATTGATTCTTGTCCGGAGCATAACTCAAAAAGTATGTAAGGTAGAATCATGAAACTTTACAGGTGGATAGATCTCATTATGGAGAGGTGCAGTGCACAAGAACCGTAACTCTGTCGATCAATTTTTTTGAGTTATTGCCCTTTGTTGATTTTCAAACTTGATTCTTGTCCAGAGCATAACTCGAAAAGTATTAAAGGTAGAATCATGAAACTTCACAGGTGGATAGATCTCATTATGGAGAGGTGCAGTGCACAAGAACTGTAACTCTGCTGATCAATTTTTTTGAGTTATTGCCCTTTGTTGATTTTCAAACTTGATTCTTGTCCGGAGCATAACTCAAAAATTATGTTAGGTAGAATCATGAAACTTTACAGGTGGATAGATCTCATTATGGAGAGGTGCAGTGTACAAGAACGGTAACTCTTCTGATCATATTTTTTGAGTTATTGCCCTTTGTTGATTTTCAAACTTGATTATTGTCCAGTGCATAACCCAAAAAGTATGTAAGATAGAATCATGAAACTTTACAGGTGGATAGATCTCATTATGGAGAGGTGCAGTGCACAAGAACCGTAACTCTGCTGATCAAATTTTGTGAGTTATTGCGCTTTGTTGATTTTATAACTTAATTCTTGTCCGGAGCACAACTCAAAAAATATGTAAGGTAGAATCATGAAACTTTATAGGCTAATAGATTTCATTATGGAGAGGTGCAGTGCACAAGAACTGTAATTCTGCCAATCAAATTTTTGGAGTTATTGCCCTTTGTTGATTTTTACGCTTAATTCTTAACCTTGCCTATATCCCGTGTCCTTTTACACATACAGCCTTGATATCTCACACATAGATACCTCCTATCAACATCGTTCACATTTAACCATGACCTTGGACCTTGTGACCTTGACCTTGGAGTTTGACCTACTTTAAAACAAAATAAACCCGGCATATATCTCATGACCTTTTACAAATACAGCCTTGATATTTCACACATGGACACATCTTACCAAGACCATTCACAATTGACCATGACCTTGGACTTTGTGACCTTGACCTTGGAGTTTGACCTACTTTTAAAAAACTTTAACCTGGCCGATATATCATGTCCATTTACACATACAGCCTTGATATTTGACACATGGAAACCTCCGACCTAGACCTATCACATACGACTGACCTTGGACCATGTGGCCTTGAGCTTGGAGTTTGACCTACTTTTAATAAAATTAAACTGGGCCTATATCTTATGTGCTATTACACATACAGCCTTGGTATTTCACACATGGACACATCTTACCAAGACCTTTCACATTTGACCATGACCTTGGACCTTGTGACCTTGACCTTGGACTTTGACCTACTTTAAAAAAAACTTTAACCTAGCCGATATATAATGTCCTTTTACACATACAGCCTTGATATTTGACACATGGACACCTACGACCAAGACCTTTCACATTGGACCATGACCTTGGACCTTGTGACCTTGATCTTGGTGTTTGACCTACTTTAATAATACATTAACCTGGCCTATATTTATGTCATTTTACATATACAGCCTTGATATTTCACACATGGTCACTTCCAACCAAGATATTTCACTTTTGACCATGACCTTGGACCTTGACCTTGGAGTTTGACCTACTTTTAAAAAACTTAAATTAGGCCTATATCTCATGTCCTGTTACCTATACAGTCTCAATATTTTTTACATGGACACCTCCTACCAAGACCTTTCACATTTGACCATGACCTTGGCCTGTGTGACCTTGACCTTTGATTTTTACATTATTTTAGAAATATTTAACCTAGCCTTTATCTTATGTCCTATTACACCTACAGCCTTGATATTTCACACATAGACACCTCCTACCAAGACCTTTCACATTTGACCATGACCTTGAATATTGCAACCTTGACCTTGGAGTTTGACCTACTTTTAAAAAGACTGAAACCAGGCATATATATCATGTCCTTTTACGCCTTGATATTTCACACATGGACAGCTCCAACCAAGGCCTTTCACATTTGACCATGACCTTGACCTTGGCATTTGGCCTACTTTTAAAAACTTTAACCTGGCATATGTTTCATTTTACTATTACATATACAGCTTTGATATTTCACACATAGACACCTCCTACCAAGACCTTTTATATTTGACCATGACCTTGGACCTTGTTAACTTGACCTTGGACTTTGACCTACATCAAATGTAGGCCCTTGAGGGGGCATATATGTTTTACAAACATCTATTGTTACCATAGCAACAAAATTTAATTTCTTAAGCCATGAACTATTTCCTTAAATATTTCAAATATCATTGGTAAACTGTTGTTAAAACACTTAAACTTGGACAAATGTTTGCATTTGTATACATAAAACGCTGATATGTTATCTAAATTCGTCATTTTAGTGCCAAACTTGCTCTCGATGTATTCCAGTTTCCATAGATAATGCCAGCATAAGTCAGAACTCAATCAAAATAGATTATCCATGGACTGATTGTTTCATGACATGGTTAACACTCAATATTGGAAAAACAAGAAAATCTAAGAGAAATTATTGATAGAAAAGTTTTTTATGTCTGAAAATTACTTTTTTCTAGAAAATTGTCTTTTTTGTAACCATGACAACCAAAACAGGTTAGAAATTCTAGTCTATATTGTTGGTGTTTTTAAGGTTCATTTAGTCAATAACCTTTATGAAATGTTTTGTTAACTTATGGGTACTGACAACATATGAAATTGGTGGATTGGAATGAATCTTTTTGAAAAACAGTAGATATAGGCTTGTTTAAGTTTTCCTGTCTTTTATAACAACAAGAATTGTCCTCGGACAATAAAGCTTGCCCAAACGAGAGCTTGCCACAAAGAAAAGTCATTTCCTAGGTCAAGGTAAAAAGGTCATGGCCCAAAATGAAATTTTGTAAAAGTAGGTCAAGCTCCATGGTCAAGGTCACAAGGTCACAGGTCATGGTCAAATGTGAACTGTGTTGGAATGAGGTGTCCGTGTGTGAAATATCAAGGCTGTAGGTGTAAAAGGACATGAGTTATAGGCCAAGTTAAAGTTTTTTGAAAGTAGGTCAAACTCCAAGGTCAAGGTACAAGGTCACCGTCAAATGTGAACCGTGTTGGTAGGTGTCCATGTGTGAAATATCAAGGCTGTAGGTGCAAAAGGACATGAGATACAGGCCAGGTGAAAGTTTTTTAAAAGTAGGTCAAACTCCAAGGTCAAGGTCACCAGATCCAAGGTCATGGTCAAATGTGAAAAGTGTTGGTAGGAGGTGTCATTGTGTGAAATATCAAGGCTGTAGGTGTAAAAGGACATGAGATAAAGGCCAGGTTAAAGTTTTTTTAAAAGTAGGTCAAACTTCAAGGTCAAGGTCACCAGGTCCAAGGTCATGGTCAAATATGAAAGGTCTTGGTGGGAGGTGTCCATATGTGAAATATCAAGGCTGTAGGTGTAAAAGGACATGAGTTATAGGCAAGATTAAAGTCTTTTAAAAGTAGGTCAAACTCCAAGGTCAAGGTCACAAGGTCCATGGTTATGGTCAAATGTGAATCATGTTGGTAGGAGGTGTCCATGTGTGAAATATCAAGGCTGTAGGTGTAAAAGGACATGAAATATAGGCCTGGTTAAAATTTTTTAAAAGAAGGTTAAACTCCAAGGTCAAGGTCACAAGGTCCAAGGTCATGGTCAAATGTGAATGGTGCTGGTAGGAGGTGTCCATATGTGAAATATCAAGGCTGTAGGTGTAAAAAGACATGAGATATAGGCCAGGTTAAAGTTTTTTAAAAGTAGGTCAAACTCCAAGGTCAAGGTCATGAGGTCTAAGGTCATGGTCAAATGTGAATGGTGTTGGTAGGAGGTGTCCATATGTGAAATATCAAGGCTGTATGTGCAATAGGGCATAAGATATAGGCCAGGTTAAAGTTTTTTTAGGCCAGGTTAAAGTTTTTAAAAGTAGGTCAAACTCCAAGGTCAAGGTCACAAGGTCAAAGGTCATGGTCTCAAATGAAAGGTCTTGGTGAGAGGTATCCACATGTGAGATATGAAGGCTGTAGGTGTAATATGGCATAAGATATAGGCCAGGTTAAAGTTTTTTAAAACGGTCAAAAAGTGGGTCAAACTCCAAGGTCAAGGTCACAAGGTCAAAGGTCATGGTCTCAAATTAAAGGTCTTGGTTAGAGGTACCCACAGGTGAAATATGAAGGCTGTATCTCTAACAGGGCATGAGATATGGGCCAGGTTAAAGTTTTTGCGGACGCTGACGCCGACGCTGACGCCGACGCCGACGCCGACATCCGGGGGTATGACAATAGCTCTTCCGAGACTATCGTCCCGGGCGAGCTAAAATTGTCAAAACTGATATTTTTTATCCATAAGTTGGTTGTTATATGTTATGGGGATACATTTTTCATTAGAATTACCAAGAAAATGCACAAGAATTTATTGATAGAACATATTCTTGTCTGAAATAGCCAATTTTAATATATTTTGTGAGAGATGACCTCTCATGAATGACCTTTGGATTGACGAATGACCTTGAGATTAATGAATGACCTTCAGAATGATGAATGATCTTGACCTTAGTGAATGACCTCCATCTAGATAGGATATCAAACAGAAATGTATTTCAGCTACAAATGTAAATGGGAATTGTGAAAGAAACATGTTTTGCCACTTCAAATTTATGGCCTCTTTTGAGAATTTGACACCTTCTCTGAGAAATGGTTTTCATACATATATCCTTAGAATCACAAAAATACAAGAAATACCATGCAAAACCATATAGCCATATCTACCATAAATTTTCCTGATTCTTCATAGGGCATTACATATATTTCCTATATAGAAATCGCACTGATTGCTCAAATTTGTTAACAAATCCATCTAAAAATCTAAATCTTTAAATCCGTTACCATGGTAACCATGATGGAAAATGTTTAAGTAATTTCTTTCTACAGATGTACAAAAATGACATTGAAATTAGACATTTGGACATTTTTAAGTGATCCTTTTCCATTTACAATAATGTGGGGTTTATATTTATATATGGGTTATTAGTTTAAAATGTGCTTCTATAGTTACCATGGCAACCATAATTGCTTGGTAATCTTTTTGCCAAAAATATGATATTGATTCAGTGATATGTTTTATTGATGACTTTACATTATCAACACATATGCCAACCTATAATGCTCTTGGATATATGTGGGAAAAACAGATAAATGTTAATATTGGAATTTGTTGCTATGGCAACCTTTTTTAAAATCTAAAATTTGAATATGGACACAAAAATATTTGATTTTTCATTTTGATAGACAGTTAAAGAGTCATCTAAGACAGAAATACATCATAGGTATGAAGATAAACCTTAAAATATGCATCAAAGCTGTTGATGTCAAAATATTGAAAATTTTGATTTTTTGATAAAAGTGTATTTTTTAGATCTCACAAATTTTCCATTTCCAGAGTGCCCAGCGATTTTTTTTCACAAATTGGTAAAACAAGATTAGTACTTTACCACAACATGTGTGCCCATGCTGAACTACGCTGCGTAAGGCAGATAATAGCATTAGAAAATGGCAAATTTCAGCTTTTTTAATAAAAGTCAATTTTTCATAAACATAGTCTTACCAAAATCCATATTGTACACAATCTGGGAAATAGACATTCTTTTCCATTAATTGTTTAATATCACCAAGACCCATTATCCAGATCACAAAAACAAAAATAGTGATTGAGATGATAATTTTTGAGAACTTTGGCGTTAAACTTTGCCTATTTTCACTATTTTCGAGATTCAAATTTGGTCCATTTTAGCCCAAATCTTTCTCTGCGGTTACCATGGCAACCGATGTAGACCGGCAACTTTTCTTGCCCAAAACGTTGTAAGTGACCACCAAGGATATTTCCCTGAAAGTTTCAAGAAAATCTGAGACTATGCATTTCCGACCCCTTCTTTATTTTTTTGGTGCTCTCAGAGAATCACTCTTAACATTGTAATTTAACACTCCAAAAATTATTATCGTTAACTCCATCTATAATATTTGTGAAGTTTGGTTAGGAAAGGAAATTGGTTCCACTCGCATTCTTTTTACTTTGTATATATTCAGTTTGCACGAATATTTGCTTACTATTCAGCATATGTTGTTATTTTTCCGTTGCCTAAAATTCAAACAATGCAGTATTTCATACATAAAACAATATATTGGGTACTTATTGGAATCGTCTCGTAGACGATTCAAATAAGTACCTAAACGTACACGCACATTGTAGAGTTGAGATTTCAAATGTCTTTACTCCATTGATTTGTTGCTCTGTTCTTAGTCACGGCGAGGAATCACATAATACACATTTTTCGATATTTTTAAACATTCTGATGATGTACGACCAATTTGAAAAGTATTTCAAGCAGAGAAGGCTGGAATCGGCACGGATTTGCTGAGTACAAAGAGATAAGAATCAATTGGTTGGCTTTCTTAAACTTTTTTATCACCTGATTTAAAAGTTCTTCCACGGCCAGTTGATTTATGGCATTCTCCCATCTTCTCTGCGTTAAACTGAATTCAATTTTGTTCAACTATTAACAAAATTATAGAGGATGTTACGAAATTGTTTTGGCACATAATTTCCCTCCATGTGATGGATTATTCCCCCACAGGTATAGAAATGTGTTTTGCGCCAAATGTAACGGTGAAATTATCTACGCCGACACAAAATGTCCCAACAAACCGTCGTCAGATACCACAACAGGGGTCACGACCTTGATCAACTATAAATTATCGGACGTGGAACAGATTGGTGGCGACATTGGATATACACAGGGGTGTCCAAGAACGTACAAATACGACCCTTTAACGGTAAGTATTACGTACTATCAACATATTTATAGTATTCTTGAAATTTAGCCTATGTAGTCGAGCAGCTGGGGGATCGGTTAGGATGTTGTTGCACAGTACTTGTATGAAAAAATGACAAGAATCCCGTGTTAGGTCCTATCTTTTGAGTCAGTAATACGAGTTAATGTTGTCCATTCCTAATGAGATTCGCGTGACGTCGGGATTATTCGGGTACGGTCGAAAACATTCAATGGTTGAACTTTCCACGTTTACGATTATGTCAGACTGCGCCTGAATAGATTCGGATACGTAGCGACGCCACTCGGAAAAAACGACGTTTTATGAATTTCAAAATCGCCACATAACAGGTATTCTATCTTAAACACTTAATTTATTCACAGGAAGGGTGTAAACAGCTTGTATGCTCGCCGCCATATTATTTGGACGTTACAACATCGACTTGTCAACTTTTTCATCAACTAATGAGTAACGTTCGGATGCTCCTCTCCTACTACTTGAAATTCGACACCACCTTGCAGTATGAGGAAGTCCTGCCTTTAGTAGAAGAAGTATACCCAAAAATCCGGTATGACCGATCAATCTTCCCCTGCACAATCGGGATATATTACCAAACCAACATTGTTGCACAGTCTGGTAACGTATCACACAGTATATCCTCAAACAATATCACGGTCACTGGTGTCTATTTGATGATATATTCACCGTCTATACTTGATAACAACCCGGCTGAAGCGTACCATACATATTCAGAGCTAATTTCAGATGCCATTTTATCAGTGAATGATACGAATGTCATCGTACTCGGGCCAGAAACGTTTGATTCCGGCATGCTTCAATTTGATGACGCAGATGAGACGATTACAATCGAGTATGAAGAGTTTACATTTCTCAAAGATGGCAGTCCTTCACATTACGTGTTCGTTAATCCATATGACAAGATGATTATTCTGGGACATATAGAAAATACATTTATTATGTTCTGCCTACCAAATGTATACAAGAATGATTTTATGGACTGTCCAGCACACATTTATGAATTTACTGACCAATTTAGACGTGTAGCTGGTGGGTTGGCTGTCATTTACAAAACCACGGAAATGTTCTTTCCTTTCGACCAGTTCAAGACCGCTAGCTCGTCCACGGTTCGTATTTGTAGTAAGGCCATAAACGATAGGGTCAATCTAGTGAGTCGTTCAAAGTCTTTATCTTACGATTTAACCTTTATCTATCTGGCTTTAATTTGTGTTTCATATAGAATCATCTTAATTTAAGAGACATTTCAATGAATTTGCTCAAATTTCTGCCACAAAAATGAGTAGAAAGCATCCAGAGTAGGTCAAAATAATCAGACCGCATGTCTGTGCAGGCTGTTCTAAGTCTACCCTGTATGACAAAGCTTTCATCACAACAGTAAATTGACGCGAACAGTATGAGAAGGAACACTTTACATATGTTAGTTTTGTAAAAGGTAAAAGGTTTATTATAGTGTCACCCATATATAAACGGGCCAGACAGTTTAGGCTTATGAGACACTCTTTGGAATACGCAGTACCTCCGATTTCCCATTCATGATGCCGGACGTCTGGCAGAGATGGGTCTACGTTAACCATTAGTTTAACTAGCTGGCGGCTCACGAACCTTCGACCTCCCGCTTCCAAGGCGGACGCCCTAACCATTAAACAACGGAAGCGGTATAATAGCATTTGTTTTACAGAGTAGGTCTACCTGTTCATGTGTAACAATGTCATAACGTCGGTGTTATTGCAAAACCACGTAACTCCAGCTATATCTTAGCTGGAGTTACGAGGTTTTGCAATAACACCGACGATAACGTAGTTCCAGAAGATGGTAACGGCCTTTATAATGATAGTATAGAAGTGAATGATATTTTATCAATTCTTCTTCAAAACCTATGCTGTCCTATAAGGACGATTCAAATAAGTACCCTTAAAATAGGTTTAGTTACAAAATTAGAATGTCTTACTCCCTCTTAACTGACGCTCTGTAGTTCGCTTGTCTGTGTGCAATATATTTTTGCATCCGCTGTCATTGGCTTTGTTAATCATTACCCTTCGGTAGATTCTATTATGAATGTCTAGAAATGTTTTAAAAATTAATTACTAGCCAAAATGAATATGTGTTTTAATAGTGTAAATATGCTTATTAATTTTAATATTACCATAAACAAGATGCTAACAATGACTTGTACCACCCTATTTGTTTCATGAATAAAGACTTTTAGACAGTGCATGGGTCGCGAGTTCTATACATGGCTCGGTCAGTATCCATTCTGACATTTGTATAAAAGTCATTTGCCTCTCACCAATAGATGTGAATCATCAATGTGAGAGAGCAGCTTGAGGCTCGGTTTGGATATAATGGTGGTAGTTGGTGAGCTATATACCAAAAGTCCACGGTTAGGTGCTCCAGCCTCCGCGATATGACCGTATCAGTAGAATATGGCGTTTAACCCCAGTAAATAAATAAACGTTACACAGTACAGAAACGTGTTTTGATTTTACTCTGTGACATACATGTAATTTGTGACACATTGTAACAAAAGTTCGATTTCCAGCGAAACTTTGGATAACTCGATTGAGATTAAAGTGGTGTCGGATTGATTCGTGCGACGTCGTTGTCAGTCGTTAGGTATCCGAACCTATTCGAGCGATGTCGTAAACTTCGGCGGCCGAACGTCCAACCGCCAGCTGTTTACGGCGTCCTTCGAATTGTTATACCTTAGAATGCATGTATTTGCTATAAGCCTACTCTCCGTGAAGAGTTCATTCGTATTGATTAAAAAGAATATCCATATAAAACAAGGGAAAGCGATCTTAATTTTCGATGCAATTTTGCATGCATTGGTTCAAATCTTACAGGTGTGAGACACCTGCAAAATTAGAATCATTGCATACAAAATTACAGTAGATTGTGTTGTTTACATAAACTGACACGATTTAAAAACGCAAAAAAAGTACTTTTACAAATGGTATCTCCTGCATCTTACAAATTCGATGTATAGCCATGTAAAATTGTAAATGTTAAAATTGTTAACATAACAGGACAGAAAATGACCTTTAAAGCCACGAATAATGCCTGAATAAACGTCAGATTATGCCAAAATGCACGTTGAGTCAAGAGCCTGGCATTGAACATCGACGACAGCGAACCCAGTGTTTTCACAGGCGATTTATCACCATGTCGCGATGTATAGGCCGCCCGTGATTACCAACCATAGAATTTGCCTTAGACTGAGCCGTCACAAATCTGTTGCGTTAGTGACGTTGACGTATACAATTATGTTGATGTACAGTTGTTACACGCAGCTGACCGGGACGTGGGTGGTCTGTAAATCTTCCTGTGTTGTTTACACGTCTCACGAATCTTGGAACCGTCGATTCGCCTACATTAAAGCGTCTAGCTACCTTCATTTGCGAAACACGGCAAACAAAAAGCCACAAAACTCGGATCCTTTTTCGCAAAGTAAGCCTCAGCATTTTATACACAATTTTCTTTCGTTGTTCTCGTATGTTTTCAATAAGTAAATTAAAGTGGCAATTTGTACACAAAAAATCTAAGTGATTTAACACGTAGTCTGAATGCACGAGCCACACGAGCATTTAGTGATGGGCGGTTCAGATGTCCGGATAGTTTACAGAAAACACGACAAAATCGTTGAGGCGTGAAGCGCATACATTCTCTCATACATGTACCCAAATATGGTGCCGATCCAGGCAATAGGAAAGGAATGGTTAATGAAAACGTGTTTTGCGTTTTTAAATCGTGTCAGTTTAGATAAGGTTTGAAAACAAGTGACACAATAATGTGATCGGAATACAGTATTATCTTTCTTTACAACTGATTATTTATGCATTCAACCATTCTTTAACTTTGCCGGCTTTACCTATCTTACCACTTTTTCAACATTTGAATTATCCCAATGAGATGAATAACTGGTGACTCGAATTAAATATTGCGTTTAGCTCTTTCCCAAACGACAAAACTTTAGGGTGGTCCAATTCAAAAGCTGCTGCAGATGACAATATTGATGTAAAAGATAGAATTTGTGTAGAATATAGCTCAGAAAATATTGAGACAAAAGGAGAAACTGCTGATTATCAGCAGTTTCTTCTTTTGTCTCAATGTTTTCCAAAGCTTTTTCTATTAGGAACGTCAAAACCAGGTCTTGTTTGGGAAAGGGTTAAACAGGTAAGAGCAATACCGGGAACAGACTGGCAAATGCTTTGCGTCATAAAGCGTCAATATGTGATAATGGGTTAAAGACCTCACCTGGTTATATTGCCATTGATAAACAGAAAAAACAAAATTTATTACATTCCTAGCAGTGAAATCATGTAATTTCACAGTGAAATAAATTTTGATAGCCAGCTCAAAGCAACCGAACGACAAATCACAGAATTTGATAAAGATTGTTGCTAGACCATCCCTTTTGTCTAAAACATGCTAAATCAACAGTTTCCCCTGAAAATTCTGTTTCTTTAATATATATGTCATTCAGTCAGTTGTTGATCTTGTTGTTGTTGTTTTTATTGGTAACTTAGACTGGAGTTTTGGAAAATTTAGACTAGAAAGGTTGAAATTTATTCAGTTTGCTTTTTATTCTTTCATTACAATTGTTTTTGATAATTTAAAGTTCAGATAGATGCTTCATTCTTTGCTCGCTTCAAAATTTAAACAAAATGGTAGCCTTTTTTCTGAATACACAAAGAACATGTATATATGCGCGGTGTAAAGCCTTGGATCAGATTGGAATAAGAACATTGTTTTTAAAAGATTTTACTCCAAATTGAGGATTAAATTCCCAAAATAGGTATGTAATAAATAGATTTACTAACTGAATAAATGTAAAATGAAAATTATTTCACTCGTCCTAGCGGACTCTTTTTTTTTTCAACCACATCACACCCCATTCTCGTGAAATAATTTTCATATCACATTTGTTCAGTTAGTTAATCTCTATATTTACAACTTTTCCGTATTTTATTGGTTTCAATTTCAAGATTACTTTTTGTCCTTTTTACACTATGTAGAGATATTACTCTAATGTATTCCATATGATTTTAGTAGATCTAATAAAACTGTTTGTGTAGTCCGTCATATAAAAAGGACTAATATCATTGTAAAATAAACAATGTGAATGTACACATTGGCTAAGGCCAAAGCGAGCAGTCTGCAAAGACTGCAAGACGAGAATCAAACTTTCTGCTTCAAATCGATAAAGTGCATTTTGCTGAATCGCTTTGGAACTTCAGAGCTGTTATTTTTAAAAGTTTTAATATACCGATTCCAATCCTTTCTAAAGCAAGACAAATTTTAACGTCTTTTATAAAAAAGACTTTGCGTAAATATTTATAAAAAGCGCTTCTGAAAAGCATTTTCTTCCTTTTGTCTAAATACGTACCTTTGTGCCTAAAATCTTTCTTGGCCAACATCCCCTTTGGAGTCTTAAAGGGGGACGAGCTAGGCTGTCGAAAAGGCAAATGGCACAATAATTACAAACAAGAAATAACGTATGAAATTACCAACCTGAAGGGGTAGATCATTTATGTCCATTGTTAGCACTCCACGAGCTTTATTAAGTATTAAAATCCAAGTCAATTAATAACATGCTGGTCGTCCTTGTTTTTGTTTTGTAACGGCTACATATGCCCAACCTTCAAAAATCAATTACGTCAGAGATACGTCATCTTTGCTCAGCGAGATTTAACACACCATACAACCGGCTGCGTAGAAAGTCAGCGAAGACAGATTCGGCATCTGATGTCATGTGCATGGTAGGTCAAATGAATTTACTTTTATAAACAAACGAAAGGATCTTTGGTATTCTATAGTTGATAAATACGCGTATAAATGTTCAGTGCTTGTACAAAATAAACCTTTTCACGTATTCCTCGCAAATAAGGTCACAGTCATCGACACAGCCGGTTGTACGGTGTGTTAATATCGCGGAGGTGTGTCTCGTTGACCTTGACCTTGTCTTGTTTTGAAGTAAAAATAGAATGTGTAAACACGATTGTAAAGGATTGATCTATAGCAAAGGAAAGATGTTTTTGCCGAGATTGAGGTTTTTATGCATTGCTAATTGTTTTTCCATGCACAAATATGAGTTCCCGAACAGTTCGGAAGCATAAAAACATAGAATGAGCCCCTTTAAGCAGCTTTCAAATTATTCTTTGCCATTTTTTTGAAAGGGCTAACCGAGTCCTGTTTTGCAAAAACTTCTGATGTCTAATTTCAACGATCTAACAAACACCTCTCAGAATTAAGTAGATAGGACAAAACGATAGCAATAAAACAGTTGTTTTTTAATAAAAAATATTGTTTTGAGTTGTGTTTTCCAATACTAGTGAAGAGTTCACCAACCACAAAGATAGAAACAGTCAATGGCTATACGCACGAAGTACTTCTTGGTAATTTCCAGATTTTTCTAATACGATGCTCTTGCTCAACTCATATGTACTTGAATTTGTCAGCATAAGCTTACAGTTAAGATTTGAATAACACAGTGGTTTTAAAAACCTCTATTTTGCAGGGAGTTAAAGGTCGTGTCTTTTGTCCAACCTTGTTAATAAGGATACATGAAGGCGGTTTCAGTTTAAGGTATTTCATCGATCATTAGATACCAAACGCTTCGACAAATTACGCCTCCATATTCGAAATGTTCAGTGTCCATAGAGGTTGAAATGGATATCCAGATTTTTAAAATCAGGATATCCTCGTCAATTTCCGCTGAAAAAATGCGTATTAGATAGAGCCTGTATAGTAGATTTTTCGCGAAATAAACGTTCAAAAGGCGCAGCCTTTGAACGTTTATGTCGCGTAGAATCTACAATACAGACTCTATCTGACTTAGTGTTCGTCAACCAATGAAAACATACGCTCTTCAAACCACGCCTCCGACCGGAGCTACTATCAAGCGGATCTTACTGGAATTACATCATTTTCCCAAAAATTACATCATTTTCCCAAAAATTACATCATATTTCATAACTGCACAGAGAACGGGGCTATGGATATCCGTGACATATACTGACCGGCAGTGCGTTTATGTGAAATATAGCGCCGAAATTTTCAAATATACTGCAAATTCATTGGTCCAAAAAGTAGGACAAACACTTAATACGGTCTTTGGTATCTAATGATAGAAGGACCCTGAAAGGGTCATCTTAATGACTAAAGGAACCGTGAGTTGAATCAGAGATTCATCAATCAAGACCTTCATGTAGGCCATATGATTGTTTAATTGAATGGTCCTGCCTGATAAGGTCTAATATTCAGAACCATTATCCATTCGTAAGTGGTTGTTTTGCAATTCTGTATCTATGCCTGTAGAGTAGGCATCTTATAACTTTGTAAAAAGGGGTTTGTGGTTCATTTTATATCGTCAGTGGGTCAACTATTACACGCAATATCCGTTGAATCCGCTATACTGTAGCACTGAGTTATTCTGATGACATAATTAAGGACAGATCCTCCAGTTGTTACTGCGCAACTTACTGCGCATATCCTAAATAACGAAAATAAAGCTGTTTCAGTAATTGGCCTTTTCAGCAAATGTATTTTTTACATTTAGTTAATGTTTGGTTGATAAATGACAAGACCCTTTTCGGTTATTTCAACTTTCTCTGTTTGGTCAATTAAAGTGTAATAGTACTCGGATGGTACATTTCGCTTTTTGTTGCGCGTTCAACATGTGGCGTTAGCGATAGGAAACGGAGCAACAAAAGCAAAGTGGTGTTTTTATGAGCTAGTCCGCTTCAGATGGACACAAAAGATGACACTTTTTATTATCTAAAGCTGGTAATAAGGAAGAAAATGGATAAAAGTAGTGAAACAATTTCGGACAGAGCTGCAAAAAGTAAACCAAATTTTACTTATAACTAAGAAAAACGCTTGGTTTGATATATTTTTCTTTGTTTGTTTTTGTAGGTATGACCAAGCACTATGTCTATACCAAAAAAGAAAAAAATCTTACCGCTGGAATATTTTTTATTATCAGAAACGTTGCGAAAAAAGAGCAATTTCAGCTAATTTTGAAAGAATGATTTACTAAAAAATTTCAAAATCATCAATAAATTTTCCCAAATTGATACTCATTTATACAAAATAAAACATATTGAACACAATAAAGACTTATTTATGTAATGCTAGTCATTTCGAAAACCTTTTTGTGGGTATTTAAGTGACACCTCATTTTTGCAATTTTAGACAAGAGTAGTCTCCCTTGAAATCCAATAACTTTTTAATTCGCTTGGTGACCTATAGTTTTTAAGTCATTTTTTTACTTCTTATATATTTAAATGTCAGTACAGAAAAAATGAAAAAATCTTACCGTGGGAAATAAATGGAGGATCTGTCCTTAAAGTAGGACATGATATGACTGCCCATGTGTACCTTGTAAATGTACATCATCACTGTCTAACAACGTACACCGGATGTTGCGATTGTTGAAGCGAGCGAATATTGACGCGATGCACTACAAGGTCAGCATTAGTGTGTTTTTTACATGTAAATACTTTAAAATTCTCTTAAAACAGTTCTCATTGTAGTAGCTTAGATATTAATGAATTGTTATTTTCACACCAGATGTTTAACAAAGATCTACAAGAGCTACAATTAACCAAAATCTGACCACAATCACTGATTATTCCCCTTCGTCTGTCGCAAAATACATGTTTTAACAAATATATCGGTAAAATTTCATTCTACAATATGATGGAATATCTGAAAGAATAACTGGCAAACCGATGCCAGTCGCTTGAAATACTCCAGTGCTACATTTAGAATTGCAATTGTCGATAATATCCTCTTCTTCAAAGTGCTTCGGTGTACCGTTTATAGAGCCATGGTGTACGACCTATTGCAAAAAAGTTTTTCGTAGTGTACAGTCTATAGAACTACGACATCATATTTGATAAACCTTTTAAAGCGTCAAAACCTTTAGTTTGATTATGAAATGCACGTTTTTATACCCCCACCTACGAAGTAGAGGGGGTAAGTTGGTTTCACCATGTCTGTCTGCCTGTTAGTCCATCCGTTCGTCCTTAGACTTTTTCCTTACCGTGCTCTATCTCAAAAACCGTTTGACTTTACATCATCTGACTTTACACAGTTGTCTTATTATTTTGGGGTTATTAAGGTCAATCGTCGAAGTCACAATTGGACGTTGTTTAAAATCCGTTTCAGAGCACTAAGTCAAAATCCGTTTGATTTAGGATCGTGAACATTTACACAGTTCTTGCCCTTGACCCAAGAAGGTGTCCTATTGTTTTTGGGTCATGAGGGTCAAAGGTAAAGGTCACAATTGGACTTTGTTTAAGATCCGTGTCTGTGCTCTAACTCAAGAAATGTTTGACCTACGTCCATGAAACTTTACCCAGTTATTGCCCTTGACACAAGGAAATGTCCTATTGTTTTGGGGTCATGAAGGTCAAAGGTCAATGTAACAATGATAGATTGTTTAAAATCCGTTTCCACACTCTAACTCATGCTCTATTTGACCTAGGATGATGAAAATTTACACAGTTGTTGCCCTATTCTTTGGTAGTGAAGGTCATGGGTCAAGGTCACTATTTGATTTTGTTTAAAATCTGTTTTCGTGCTCTAACTCAATAGCCGCTTGACAAAGGTCATTTTACAAAGTTATTGTCCTTGACGCAAATAAGTGTGTGCCTTTTTGTTTTTGGGTCACATAGGTCAAAGGTCAAGGCCACGATTGAACTCCGTTTCCGCTGTACATAAGACTTTTTCAGTGACAAGGCGCCAGTCGGGGGTATTTGTCCGATTTGAGAAGTTCTAGTTGGAATTCGGAAACACCACATTCTCCACCCCTTTCCTTTTCTTGCAGGAAAGTTGCTTTTTTCGATTATAAGATCTAATTCCCTTTCTTTTTAATTTCTATTTGCAGATGACTACCAAAAATGAAATGTCTTTTCTGCGAACAGGAGTGCGCCAACTTCGCCAATATAATTGGTCACCTTCTGGAATATCATCCTGAAAGCGAAATGAAATTTATAAAATATGAAGGCAACAAGATAAAACATGTAACTTTCAAGGTTATCCCTTATCTTTGCAGGGAACATGGGAGGATTTTAACATTGAACGAGGAAGAAATCAAAATGTATTTTTTGCGATCAAACCTTATGAATATTGGGATTTTACGCCGTTTTCAACTACTAAGTTCATATCGCGGCGGCTGGAGCACCTAAACACGGATTCCTGGTATTTCTCTCATCCGAACCCGGGACCTCTCGAATGAAAGGCAGATGCGCTACCAACTACGCTATGGCCACGGCCCTGATGCCAAAGGACAGTCCATTAAAATAATTTACAAAGTTAGAACCATGCCAGTCTGAGTCGTATACCTAATTTGCCGAAGAGCCACTTCTAATAAAAGAACACAGTGAACATAATAGTATATATATGAAGAGTTTGTCTCATTGTTTCCATGCGTATTAGACACATTAAAATCTTTTAATAAAACTGATGGATATCTTGCCTTCAATCGTCTGCTAAACAACAAGATATTTCCGGTTACAAACATTGCATTCCTTTTATTTTTGTAAGTTGTTAGATTGTTTAGTTTGGGAAAGTCGACCACATTCATGAGGTAATGTCACAAGGTCCAATGTCATGGTCAAATCTTAAAGGTCTTGGTACGAGGAGTCCATGTTTGAAATATCAAGGCTGTATGTGTAATATGACATGAGATGTAGACCCAGTTAAAGTTTTTTTAAAAGTAGGTCAAACCCGAAGGTCAATGTCACAAGGTTCTAGGTCAAGGTCAAACGTACACGGTGTTGGTGGGAGGTGTCTATGTGCGAGATATCAAGGCTGTATGTGTAAAATGACATGATATATCAGCCAGGTTGAAGTTTTTTAAAAGTATGTCAAACTCAAAGGTCAAGGTCATAAGGTCCAAGGACATGGCCAAATGTGAACGGTCTAGGTAGGGGATGTCCATGTGTGAAATATGATCAAGGCTGTACCTATAATAGTGCAGGTGATATAGGTCAGGTTAAAGTTTTTAAAAGTAGGTCAAACTCCAAGGTAAAGGTCACTAGGTCAAAGGTCTTGTCAAGAAGTATCTATGTGTGAAATATCAAGGCTGTATCTACAATAGTGCCTGAGATATAGGCCAGGTTAAATTTTTGAGAACGCGACGCCGACGCGACACTAGGGCCGTGACACTAGCTCCCCGGACATAAAGTCCCGGCTCGCTAAAAAGTACTACAATTGCAAAAAAGAAATGAAAAAGGACACAACGGACACGTCTGCAAGCGGGAACAAACTCTTACAAGCGGTTTAAATGTAAAATAGCATTGGATTTTGTTCTAAAAATAGACTGGGTTATCCGTTATGTTTGGATAAACCGTCGGTGTTGTTATAAAATCTCGTAACTACGGCTTGAATCAAGCCGTAGTTACGAGATTCTATAACAACACCCACGATATACTATTGTTTGTCCGAAACTACGTCACTGTTTACTTGATAAAATCGGTCCCTATTCTGCAGTGATATACATGTACATAAATTGCCAGGTTAAGGCCTCGTAGAATAAATTTATACATATTTGTTTAGACTACGCCTCATGAGAAAATGGGATTTTACGTGCCGGTATAAAATACACATAAATACATGTATAATGTTCTGACGCCGATTAAGAGAGTATTTGAAAACATTGTAAGTCGTTCCCTTTACATATTTTACACTTATTTGAGAACAATATTTAACGCATCTTTGAACTATTATGATTCATATGGCGGCATCAGCAAACGACTTTAAATACATAGTTAAATATCAGTCAAATGTAAACAATCAAACAATCTTCTTTTCAAATATCAGTTTGTTTGATTAAAAGTACGATTTTTCGCTGTAACCATATGCATGTACACTATATTTTGTGTGTCAGTATATGTAGTGTGTATTTTAAGCCCAACCCAAACGGCTAAATTCCAGACTAATCTAATCCGAAAGTAATTACATATGATAAGACAATCATGAATGTATTAAAAGTAGAAATACGCATGTTTTAACATGGGAAATATTGAGGGAAAAGAAGTAAATGCTGATTTTCAGCAAGAATCTTCTTTTCCCTCAATATTTACCCAAAATGCTTCTACTTTGGACGTTAAAACCAGGACTTCTTTAGGAAAGGGTTAAATCTGATCAATGGCAATATCTAACAATGCCACATACACATTCATATATAGTTGAATTTCAACAAAAGGGCATTTTTTCGCCAAAAAATGACGTATTCTTCACAGCTATAGACTGTACACTGTTTAGCTATAGGATGTACACCGGCATAGTAACAGACTGCTATCGACTGTACACCGGCAACTTTTGTTTTTCCGTAATATTTAATAATCCAAGTGCAAATACAATGTGACACTTCGTTTTCAAGGACATTGGACAATAAAGAATGTTTAATGATGCGAAAGTTTGGTCAAATCTAACAGTTTAACTTTTAAAAGACAAGATTCGAGACAGTCGACAATTGTTATGAAAAATTTCAGTGATTGAGCAGATGTTTTTATCGATTATATCAAACACAAGCATTTCCCAAATCTGTCATATAGTTAGTGATCAAGATCGTTGTATGAACGATGATATTTCTATGTATCAAGCCTACTATGATAATATATGCAAAATGATAGAAGAAAAACATACCGTGTAATGCTCCGTGTCAACTTTCGCTTCGCTTCAACAATCGCAACATCCGGTGTACGTTGTTAGACGGTGATCATATTAGTTTAGTCCATACGTTGAAAGAACAACATCCTATATCTGTATGTACTGTGGTATGTTATATTTCCTCAGTGGGTCATCAATAGATCTAACACAAAATAACCGGCGTAAGACAGGTTTACCCTGTCACATTGGTTTACCCCGAAGATATACACGGCGGATAATCACGTGATGCAACAATTTAAGTAAATCTTCAATAATTTTATTGACACGGGACCGATTTGAACTCAGTTTGAAGCAGAGAAGGTGGAGATACGTCACGCATTAGAACAAAACGAAAGTAATTGGATATTCAATAACTTTTTGTTAACAAGAGTTGTCCGCGGAGAACGTAGCTCTCCTATACGAGAGCTTGTCACAAAAAAGAGTCCAAGGTCAAAGGTCAAGGTCATTAGGTCAAAGATTATGGTCTCAATGTCAATGTTATTGCAAGAGGTATCCACATGTGAAATATCAAGGCACTATCTGTAATAGTACATGAGATATAGGCCATGTTAAAGTTTTTTTTAAAGTAGGTAACAAGGTCAAAGGACATGGCCCAAAATGAAAGGTCTTGGCGAGTAATATCCATGTATGAAATATCAAGACTGTTTTTCTAATAGTGTCCGAGATATAGACCAGGTTAAAACTTTTCAAGTGAAGACGCGACGGGACGGGACGGGACGCGACGCCGACGCCGACACATTAGCTCCCCGGACATAAAGTCCCGGCTCGCTAAAAATTCCCCACGTCCGTCTTATTCCTGGCATTTCCCCCACTATCTCTGCTTTAAATCGAATTCAAAATGGTCTCGTAATAACAAAATTATTGATTTTTTCTAAGATTCTGAGTCACGTGATTAACCACCGTGGTATAATTAAACTAGGACAGCATATTTCTATTACAGTATTATGTTCACAAAGCAGACATCCTATTACTGTGTAAATGCTTTGTTTTATTTCCTCTGTGGGTCGATAATAGCACGCAATTTGTTGCACTAAGTAACTTTTATAACTTTGCTGGCCAACACTCGAATTAGCAATACAAGTCTACTAATTACAGCTTCTCAAATGATGTTGTTTACATATTAGATAGAGGATGTTTAGTATATTCTACGCGATATAAACGTTCAAATGCGCGCAGCGCATTGAATGTTTATACCGCGTAGAATCTACTATACAGCCTCTATCTCCCTTGGTGTTCTCTATCGGTTCTTTAGATACGGGGACGTGGCTATGCATAAACTAGCCGACAGTCTCATTTATGCGAAATATAACGGCGAAATTTTAGATCATGCTGCAATTTCATTGGCCCAACAAGTAGGTCGAATACTAAAACGTTATAGAAACAAAAAAGCGGTGTAGGTTAGTTTCATTTCCTTTTACTGGGTCATCATTTGCATATGTTATAAAGAGATTACGTGTCCCCTCTTTTTTACAAAAACCTCGTAACCTAGCTTAAGGTATACCACCCCTAATGAGATTTACGTGACGTCGGAATTATTCGTGTGACGTCGTTTAGCATTCGTTACGTATCCGAACCTATTCGGACGACGTCGAAAACACTCAGCGGTGAACTACCTTAAAACATGTGTGTCTATGTGGATGTACGTATTACATTACAAAAACAGCTCTGGACCCCTCCGCCTGAACATGTCGGATATAGGACGCATGAATACTTTTCAAGACCCAGGCTTAGATGAAAATAGGTCACCAAGTACAGAGACAAAACGAAATTAAATGGCAATAGTATAACCTTGGCTGATTTGGACTTAATGGGAGTCATGAAAACCTCTTGAAACAATAGTATAATGGTAATTCTGTCCCGCCAGACATTTATTCAGAGAGCTTATATATATCTATTCAACGTTGTCACTCGTAATACGCATTTAAGACTGCTTTTAAAGTTTTAGAAAGAAACAAAAGTGGTGGGGTGGTTATGGTGATGGTGGTGGTGTTTCTTTTAATGGAATAGAAAGGTTTTCGATGAGTTTACAAGGTATGAAAATGAACCCATGAACTAACGGACAATTGGCAACCATTAAACCTGGAGTTATGTAATCGGTGTAATACGTATATTCGATGTGATAAAAGGTATAGATAAAACTTGATAATGTGACCATTATCGGGCTCGCTTTATTTTTGTAAACAGATTGGACGCCTCGAAACGCAATAGACCATAGCCCAGGTGATCATTGCATAACTTATATAATGTTTTAATTCGTCCTACGTAAGAAGTGGTAAAACTATCGACTGACTGAAAGTACAATTACCGTTAATCTTGCGAACCAGGTTCGAATCCTCTGTGCACCGATATCGTTTTGCTTATTCTGAGAAACTTTTCTTTTAATAGATCGTGCACGGGACACATGCTCATTTGGTGAGTACTACTAGTCATTCCAGATCATTATTCACATTATATTAGTTTGATATTCGCATTCCATATTAGATCGCAATGGCAGAAAAAAATAGCAAAGAAGACGAAAGAAGCATCTCTATTGTTAACAGCATTTTAAAGGTGTGCACTGTTCTTGGATATACGCTGTTTGTTTTTTACATTTTTTAGAAGTATTCATTAATTTTGAATTTGTAAAACTGAGTGGCGGCCCAATGTTATTAACGTTGAAGGTCAAGCTCAATGAGAATTGCGAACCAGAGTGGCGGCCCAATGTTATTAACATTGAAGGTCAAGCTCAATGAGAATTGCGAACCAGAGTGGCGGCCCAATGTTATTAACATTGAAGGTCAAGCTCAATGAGAATTGCGAACCAGAGTGGCGGCCCAATGTTATTAACATTGAAGGTCAAGCTCAATGAGAATTGAGAACCAGAGTGGCGGCCCAATGTTATTAACATTGAAGGTCAAGCTCAATGAGAATTGAGAACCAGAGTGGCGGTCCAATGTTATTAACGTTGAAGGTCAAGCTCAATGAGAATTGAGAACCAGAGTGGCGGCCCAATGTTATTAACATTGAAGGTCAAGCTCAATGAGAATTGCGAACCAGAGTGGCGGCCCAATGTTATTAACATTGAAGGTCAAGCTCAATGAGAATTGCGAACCAGAGTGGCGGCACAATGTTATTAACATTGAAGGTCAAGCTCAATGAGAATTGCAAATCAGAGTGGCGGCCCAATGTTATTAACGTTGAAGGTCAAGCTCAATGAGAATTGCGAACCAGAGTGGCGGCACAATGTTATTAACGTTGAAGGTCAAGCTCAATGAGAATTGCGAACCAGAGTGGCGGCACAATGTTATTAACGTTGAAGGTCAAGCTCACTGAAAATTGCGAACTAGAGTGGCGGCCCAATGTCATTAATGTTATTATCATTTCAGATAAAAGGAAGAGTTGCACAATGTAACACGACATTCACTGCAACTGCGGTGAGGCAACTAATCGACGACTCCATTGCAAAAGTGACACCAGAAGACTGGCAAAAGTGTTGTCGGCACGTGGAAGAAAGAGAGGAAGAATTTTGGAAAAGTAATGCGGCGATAGAACAAGCTGTTGAACGTTTTATTATAGATGTAACGGATGAGGAGGAAACAGATACGGCCAGCGAGTGCAGCGATTACTCGGAGACAGATAGTATCTAGATTGGTGCCATTTGTTTTGTTGTCGTAGATTTTATTTGTGAAAACGTTTTCAAAATGATGAAAATCTGTACATTACAAAAATGAAATGATGACAAATAAATGATCACTACCAAAAGAGATGAAGAAAAAATAAAAAGAAAAAAGAGAGAAAAAACATTATAAAGCTAAAATAATGATACTAAATTATAATTATTTGGAGTATTGTAATGAGACTAGCAATAAACTATAAATACTAAAATCAAAACATTCGAAAGTAACCATTAAATATGTTATGTTCTCCTCAAGCCTCGAACCACCGCCTGCATACCGCGTGAACTGAGTGTGATTCGTAAGCCACTATTGCATCCAATAGACCATTGCGGATGTAATTCTTATAATCGGACAATTCAAATGAATGGCTAAAAAACACATCAATAAATGATCATTAATCTGCCCCTCCTACAGGTAAGTATTGGTTTTTCCAAAAAATGATCGCAATATCGCGTTAGAGTTATAGTACAATGTATTTACAAGTCAGAATATGTTTAGTGTTCGACCTACTTTTTGGACATATTAAATGGCAGCATATTTTGAAATTTCGTCGCTATATTTCGCATACACGAGACTGCCGGCTATTTTATGTGACGTCTATACATAGCCACGCCCCGGTCTCCAATGAACCGCTAGCGAACACTAAGTCAGATAGAGTATGTATAGTAGATTCTACGCGATATAAACATTCAATGCGCTTCGTATCTAATACTTTAAAACACATTAAATAACAACAAAAGTCAATCCAAATGGCCGAGTCATTAAATTTTGTGTTGTCCAATCAGATGGCTTGTGGTGTAATTTGTAACCCTTCCTGGTCGGCCATTGTCATGATGACCAATTTTCCAGATCTTAAATTTTTAAATTTCATTGTTCATTCGTATCCGTCGTAGGCCGGAAGCTGAGAGGGATTACCTCTGACAATTTTTCAATGGTACCAAATTGTTCCTTGGGATCCCTAGGATGAGAATCGCGAATGTTCCCAGGAGTTAACCCATTCCCTCATTATCTGGTTAAACAGAAATGAAGCTTTATTTCGAACTTAAACATTCTAATACTTATGTCATGTGATGAATTTTAAATCGAAACATGGTCTAAGAAACAGTCAGGACATTGAACAATACCCGCTGTCAATCTAAAGCGATATAATTACAGAAGTTATTCACTGTATTCCATCTGCGGCAATAGCGATCAATTTTGTGCTAAAATAGACTGCGTTAACTGTTATGTTTTGATAACAGGTCGGTGTTGTTATAAAATATCGTAACTACGGATTGAATCAAGCCCTCGTTACAAGATTTTATAACAGAACCTACGAAATGATATTGTTTATCCTAAATTAAGTCACTGTTTTCTTGATAAAATCGTTCCCTATTGATATTTTAACAGAGTGGGTGTGTTTTTCAACCCATAATCACGGTTGATCACGTGATGCAACAATTCCAGAAATTCTTCAATAATTATGTTACTGCTGGACCGATTTGAATTCGGTTGAATGAGTTATTGTTTTCGCCTTTTGTTCATTGTCCAACCGTCTGTCAGTCGGTCTGTCTGTTCACAATTTTTTGTTTACACTCTAGCATCCACAAATATGATCTTGACCAAACTTTGTCGGAACAAGTATGGTCATAAGTTCTCGGATGAGTTTGATTATGCGCCAGGTCGAACCTGAAAATCTTGAATTATCTGCCCTTGAACGTCAAAAATATCTACTGTTGATATTGTCTATACACTCTAGAATCTACATTTATTGACTGATTAAGATAAGAGTGGCGAAAATGAAGAAAATCGGGCTGGGTCACGGAAATGTCTTATTGACACACATCCTTTTGCATTTTAACACATTTTCTGCTTAAAATTGATTTCAATATGGCCAGGTATAAACAACATCCTTGATGATTTTCTCAAATTGCTGAGTCACGTGATTCCCCAATATGCTTCAGTTCCGATGAAGAGGAAATGATGAACAAAATAATTTTGACTTTATATTGTATATATGACCCGTCACGCTAAAAGGGACCTTATCCGAACTCCAATACTCCATATTTTGACAAACTTGCCAGACTCAGCACAGGTCAACCAGATCCCGTATGCGAAAAATGAATTATAAAAAGAAAGGGAAAACATCCAGAATTTAGAAAATTACATAAAAGTGAAAAGTGTCGACCCTAGTCTGGCTGCGCGATAAGGTCTTTTTAAGCGTGAATGGTCGCATATGTTATTACCTCAAGCCTTTTGTTGTTTTTAGACTTAAATTTCGCGGAGGGCATTTCTGACCAAATTCAAAACTGTTCAAAACACCAGAAAATATGGACTGGTCTAGATTTAAATCTATTTTACACGACAAATGAGAGTCAACATTTCCTGTTTTTGTCTTTAGAAACGCTTTCTTCGCGGTTTTTCATTAAAAACCTTTCTATTTCAATACCCATTCTGTCGTAGATATCATCTTTCAACTGGAACAGACTAAATTTTTGTCGTCTTGAAAAGTGTCAGTCATTTATAGGTAAACCTTTGATGTAGGCCCATGTCCACTTTTGTTCATTTTTGTTAGAACATTTCTCGAGTCCCACTTTACTTTCTGGTAATGCTGTCAAGCATAATCCACAACCTTTATTCACTATTGTTTCATCTGCAAGATAGTCCCATTGTGCTTCCGTTGATTCATCGACTCTCGGGTTGTCAAAGAGTTTGATTAGACAATCGGCATTGTTTCGTACCGCCTTGATAACGCTTTTAAGAACACTTCGAATTTCGGAATATTCTGTCAAATAGAAAACTTGGAAATCGTATCCATGGCATGGGTGTGTCTTGATGATACGAGAATTTGTATGAATCTCCAAACATTGTTTTAACTGTTTATTATACAAAAGTCCGATTTGTTTTGGTTTATCAAGAATATAAGCACCTGAAATAGATTTCACTTTGTCGATAAAGTATTGATATGGTTTACATTTGTTGTTTTTTCGAATAGCAATCCTGTCTGTCAAATTACCCGGATCTATTCCGGCAGGAACTTGAGCAAGGACAATTTGCTGCTGGGGAGGATCCATCCAAACTCTGGCTAGCCTCGCACGGTTACGTTTCAGAATTTTATGTATGCTCGAATCTTTCGCCCAGGGCGTCTAAAATAAGATAAAAAGATACTATTCTTATGATAACTCAACAATGTATACTTGAAGATTTTATCCAGGATGTCTGAAAAAAACGAATATAAAATACCGTTACAACAAGCTACTTCTATCGCTAGATGTACATGTACAATGTAATATTGCCGCCTTTCAACAAAAACCTCGTACCCACAGCCTGTTTAACGGTCATTTTGTTGTCTTCAGTAGCTTTTGAATAAGACAACCCAAAATATTTACCGTTTGGGAAAGGGTTTAATCATTTGCTTGCAGAATTAACTACATTTTATAGACTTACGAGCTTCGTAAATGGGCCCATGCTAGGTTTTTCAGGGACAACCAAGTATGGGTCTCTTAAATTGCCCTTTTCCAAACAAGACCTAGTTTGACGTCACTGAAAGAAAATGCCCGTGGAAACATCGATGCAAAAGAAGACCATGCTAATATTCAGTATTTCGACGGTATTATGGCAAGACTTCGTAACTTCAGCTTGATTAAAGCTGGAGTTACGAAAATTTGTTATAACACCAACGATTTTCTCCTTTTGTGTCAATATTTTCTGGGTTATTTTACTTAAATCCTTTCTTTACAATCATTTCTTTTGTTGTCTGTGGCAATTTTCATATTTGTTCGACCAAAGTTTTGCCGTTTTGAAAATGATTAAACAGCACTTACCGGCTTATATAAATGTCCAACAATAGAGCAAGGTATTTTTTCTACTACCCCGCCACACATCCAAACTTTGATGGACAGCTCAAATTGTTCGTATCCCCATACTTCCATGCCCGTGTCAAATCCGCCTAGCTGATAGAAGAAGTCTTTCTTCATCACCGTCATCATGCCCTGAATGATTCCATTCTGAATTGGTTCTACACTGTCATTTCTGGAGTTAAGAAACGCTGGGCTATATGGGGTATACATGTCATTAAGTCTAAGGTGATCGAAAAAGAGAAATCCTTGAAGTGGGTGAGTAGTTTTTAGTGAGAAATCATCTACGGATATTGAAAGTACATGTGGGGTTAATAAAGCCTTAGGGTTGTCAATTAATCGATCAATTAAGGGTTCAAGCCAGTACGGTCCAACCTCCATATGACCGTCCATCGCAATAAAGTAATCAGCAGTTGAGGCATCAATGCCAGCCTGTCTTGCTTTCATAAGGCCAAGAGATACATTATTCCGTATAAGTATAAACTTATCGACGTTGTCCACGTGAAAATCAAGTTTGGCGATTAATTCTTGATTAGTTGATCCGTCATCAACAATGATGATTTCTTTTATAAGTTCTGATGGTGACATTTCTAGGACACTGTACGCGGTTCGTAAAACAAGACTAGGCAGCTCATTTCTACATGTGATGATTACACTCACTGGTGGCAATTCTTTTCGATATGTTTTGTCTCTGCATCTTTCTTCTCGGACATCCTTAAGGTAGAATAATCGTAATGTCGCCATTTTTGAGATTCACAAAACATCGGCTTTGTTCGAGCGGAGTCGTTAAGTATCCGAACCTATTCGGGCGCGGTCGGAAACATTCGACGGTGGAGAGTTCCACCGCCGAATGTTTTCGATCACTCCTGAATAATTCCGACGTCATGCGAATCTCATTAGGGGTACATTACCTTAAGTCTTCGATGAACACCTATTTCGTCACTAACTAATATATTGAATCCATGCTTTTGGTCCTTTTCGCGTTTAAAATGTAAATTATTTTTATCAAATTTTATTTTGCTGCCATCGTTTCCTGGTCCAAATTGTTGAGGTAACACGACTTTTCTTTCCACTGAATGACCAAATTGTCCCAACTTATTTGGAACTCCGTTAGTTGTCCAATAGTTTTCGTTTATTTTTGATGAGTGTTCCATACGAGATTCTGTGTTTTTACACTGAACGTCACAAGGCACAAGTAAACTATGTCCCAACAGAAAAAAGAAAGTCCAGAGAGCAAACACCAACAACAAGACGAACAGTCTCGTAATAAACCTCATTTTTATCCTCAAACTGTCTTTGGACTGATGTAATTGAAAGGTTTTAACATCTAGGACTCTGGACAGATTGGATACGAATAAACCGTTTCCCAAACAAGACCTGGTTTTGACGTCCTAATAGAAAAATCTTGGGAAAACATTGAAACAAAAGAAGAAACTGCTGATAACCAGCAATCTCAATATTTTCTGTGTCATATTTCACACAAATCCTATGTTTAATAACATCTATTTTTGTCATTTGTGGCAGTTTTTGAAGCGGATCACCCTAAAATTGTGTCGTTTGGGAAAGGGTTAATAGTCACTATGATTAATAATGCGAAACAAGAAACTAATTAACTTTTTGTCATTCAACCTAGATTCACAATATTGAATAAGGACTATAGTAACTGATGTGACGAGGAAATTCATTTCGTTTCTTTTCAACAAAAACTTCGTAACTGTAGCATAAAACAAGCTGTAGTTACGAGATTTTGGTGAAAAGCATCGAAAATTTGACCCGCCACGCTAAAAGGGGATTTATCGGAACGTCCATAAAACCAAGCTTCAAGAAATAGGTAAGACTTAGAAGGTCTCAACCAGATGTCGCATTTTGAAAAGAAATGAGATAAGAAAAATAATTCAAAATAAAAATGCCTTAGAATGAAAATTGTCGATCCTAGTCAGTCTGCACGGTTCGCTCTGACTGTCCGACAGTTTCACAGGCGGCCATCACGTGACTTTGTTGTGATATGCTTTCCTAACTTTTGTAAACAAAAACACTTCGTAAGTACACATTTTTCTCAAATTTTAAATCAAATATTTACACTCAATATTGAGATACGTGCCATTCGATACATCGTACTCTCCGGTCTATTTTGCTACCAAGAACTTCCCTCAAATCCCAGTCAAAACTGAGAACATTCGTGCAAAGTATTTTTGAATGCCGTTATATCTTTCCTTAAACGAATGTTCTTAGCTTTGACAGAGATTCGGGGGGGGGGGGGGGGTCTTAGTATCAAAATAAACGGGAGAGTACGACGTATCGAATGGTACATATCTCGAGAGTTAAGTATTTGATTTAAAATTTGAGATAAATGTGGACTTACAGAGTATTTTTGTTTACATACATTAGGAAAGCATATCATAACAAAGTCACGTGATTGCCGCCTGTGAGTTTATTGATACATAACGTTAAAACCAGTCTATTTTAAACACAAAATACATATCTTTCAGAGAAGTCTTTGCCTCTTGCGAAATGATTGAGATGATACAGATGATCTTACAAAAAGACCCAACTAAAAATTCTGAGGCATTTTATATACAGAGTAGCCTCGGTCCAGTCGTCAATATACAATTTTGTCAATAAGACAACACATAAGAAACAGACACATGTTATAGCTCGAGATAAATGACCAGTTCATGTAGTGTGAACTATACATGATGCTGGACCCGTGTTGATATTGACGTTTAGAAAGGAGAAAAGTAAAGATTGGATGGAAGAATGAATAGACTAGAAACCAGTCTATATCAACAGATGCGAGGACAGGCAATGATCACCAAAAATTTCTTCTTTTTCGCGTACGTTTTCTAGACATATCTCTAGTGAATGCGTGAAATAGATCTAAATGGTTTATTTGTGAAAGGATGGATTTCATTTTATAGGCATAATAGACGTCTACAATAAAAAGTAATTATTTTGCAAGCTGTTGAATACGCACACGTATAAAGTTTCTTACTTTCTATTCAAGCACAATATCTACCAATAGATGTCGCCACCCGTCGATTATCATCTATCTATGGTGGACATTCTGGGTTAACTACTTTCAAGATGTCAGCGCCCATAAAGTGCATACACGTGGTACTTCCTGTCACGCGGCACATTTGCTTCACATGCTTGTATAAAGTAAAATGAATAATCCGATTTGAATTAATTATTTTATTCGATAAAATTGAGACGAAAATCAAACTTTATTTTGCTGCAAATGTTGTTTTCATTTCAATTTTCTGCTTGCTACTTTTTGGCGACAGAATTTTGGAGTTATGCGCACCGCGTAGTGATTTATTCAAAAATGGATAAAGTGATGCGTCAAATTAGTCAGTCCGAAAATAATAAAAAATAGACTGGAAATTGTAGACTGGCTACTTAGTCAATGATTCAAGCATAATCTTTCTTTCAGCTATGTAATTAAAATCAAAGTCATTAATGTACTGAATGTATCAAATTAGGTATTTGGAGAGAATAATCTATTCATTTATTTATTCTCTTTTGGACCTTTCTAATAAGAAACAAGAGAAAAGTGGAAATGGTGAAATTGCTGGTTACAAGCAATTTCTTCATTTCCCACACTGTTTCCGAATGATTTATCGTGTAGGGTGTCAAAATATGTTCATGTTCGGGAATTCACAACACGATGAATTACCATAACTTTTCACAAAAGACGAAATTCTAAAACAGGGCCAACATGAAGGTAGTTGCAGACGATGACATAAACGATTTTTTGAAAATGTTTATGTAGAAGCATAACAAATACTAAGCATGGAGGAGAAATTGCTGATTATGGACAAGTCCTTTCTCCCAGTCTTTTTCAAAGATATTTCATCTCTGGGTGTCAAAACAAGGTCTTAATCCTAAGGTGACTAATACCGATTGAAAGAATATTCAAAAAGCACTAATTTTATGTCCACGCCATTTATTTCTTAAGAATCCAATATTTCTTAGGCATGGTTAACTGGAAAAGAATTCTTTTATCAATAGAAACATTTGATACCATATGGCATGCTTGTGTGGCAGTTGTTAGCACCGAAAAGCTCATAAATACACAATGAAGGATTAAACACGAAAATCACACAGGGTCAATTCACAATGATCCTGTAAAAACGCGAACTATTTTGAAGCCACAAGAATTATAGAAGGGTTTAATAGTTGTAGTGGGGGATGACAGTCTCCTTTCCTCACTTTTAACTCCAAAAGAAATTAATTGGACAACAAAATGAACAAGATGTGTTTATGAAACACAAATGCCCCCGAAATGACCATTTTTCTACATACATGACATTATTTAATATTTGACCTTGACCTACATGGATGACCTTGACCTTATAACTAAATATCATTGACAGAAGATTACGTACCAAATCTGAGGTTTGTGTCTGGAATACTTCTGGACAAAAGGCCAATGTTAAGTTTTCACGTTAAGTTTCCATGTTAAGTTGCATGTTAAGGGTTGATAAGGATTAAAATATGACATTGAGGAAGGTCATACTGCATGAAGCAGATATATATCATTGAAAGAAGTTTACATATTAAATTTGAGCTTTGTATGGAATACCTTTGGAGAAAAGGCCAATGTTTACTTTTCACGGTATATTTCAATGTTAAGTTGCATGTAAATGGTTCATAGGGGTTAAAATATGACATTGAGGAAGTTCATACAAAATGGAGCAGATAGATAGCATTGAAAGAAGCTATCATACCAAATTTGAGCTTTGTATGAGGAATACTTTTGGAGAAAATGCCAATGTTAGGTTTTCACGTTAAGTTTCAATGTTAATTTGCATGTTTAGTGTTGATAGAGGTTGAAATATGACCTTGAGGAAGGTCATACTGCATGGAGCAGATAGATATTACTGAATGAAGTTTAAATACCAAATTTGAGCTTTGTATGTCGAATACTTTTGGAGAAAATGCCAATGTTAATTAAGTTTTCACGTTAAGTTTCGGACTGACAGGCGGACGGACAGACGGTCATGAGTAAAACAATATGCCCCCGATCTTCCGATACGGGGTTATAAAAATGTACCAAAAATTGTGCCAACTCTAGACGCCCACTTAGTGTTCGTCCTAGTTTTTGGACCAATGAAATTGCAGTATATTTGAAAGTTTCGGCGCTATAATTCACATAACGCACTGTCAGTCAATTTATGTTACGGATATTCATAGCCACGCCCCCGTTTCCTGTGCAGTTATGAAAAATGATGTAATTTTGGGGAAAATGATGTAATTCCAGTAAAATTCGCTTGATAGTAGCTCCGGCCGGAGGCGTGGTTTGAAGAATGAAGGTAGAAGCGTATGTTTTCATTGGTTGACGAACACTAAGTCAGATAGAGTCTGTTTAGTAGATTCTACGCGACATAAACGTTCAAAGGCTGCACCTTTTGAACGTTTATATCGCGTAGAATCTACTATACAGTCTCTATCTAATACTTACTGTTCGTCCTAGTTTTGGACCTAGGACATTGCAGTATATTTGAAAATTTCAACGCTATATTTCACATGAACGCACTGCCGGTCAGTTTATGTCACGGATATACATAGCCACGCACCCGTTTCCTGTGCAGTTATGAAAAATGATGTAATTTTTGGGCAAATGATGTAATTTTTGGTGTAATTCCAGTAGGGCATTGGCTGACTAACACTAAGTCAGATAGAGTCTGTATAGTAGATTCTACGCGACATAAACGTTCAAAGGCTGCGTAGAATCTACTATACAGCCTCTATCTAATACATAGGAGTTTCTGTACGTAACCATTTGCTCTGTCTCTGGAGTTTCTGTACCGTGCAAAAGGTTTTTCAAAATATGGTTCGCGGATTTCAAAGTCAGATCAACTTTTCAAAAATCATAATACCGTGGTGATGTCAATAAAGTGTATAACTAGTGCGGTTTTGATCGATGCAAATACATATATTACAAACGAAACATTTCTTTACTGGATGAAATTAACTTTTGAAAAATGGATGTTCACGAGTCAACAAGGTCTAACAAAAAGGAAGCACATTATTTTGTATTCGATTTGCAAACCAAATTTACTCTCTTTTTTATCGTTTATTGCTTACTTGCATTTAAGGTGATTTCCGCATTGGTTTGAATCAAGAAATCTTCAAATACATCTTTATGTCGAGACTGATAAACAAAAAAAAAAGACTCGTACCGTATTCTCAAGATAAATACCTGTTTTGATATAATGATTGATTAGCTTTCAATGAAAGGTTTCCCTTTTAGTTAGTGCGTTTGTTTTTCTGGTCTGTTGAAATAAGACATACTTCTTTGTTTATGTTTCGGAAACTACGTACGTCAATACGAAGACTGATTAGTTTTGTCATTCAATGAAAAAGGAACATGTGGCGTCGTTGTTGAAAGCTTTCGGGTAAGACGCAAATACATGTAGTTATGTTATTTGAAATACCACACCGAGCCGTTAATTTTCTCGGTGTTGCCTTTTGCCTTTTGATTTCTATCTTGTTTTGTGTCAGTCCTTACGGAAGATATTCCTACAAACATAGTAAATGATAGAATAATATGATTTAACCCATTACCATACAGTGACTCCTTTTGACTCCTTACCAGATATTGGTTTTGGAAAACAATGTGGAAAATGAAGAAATTGCTTGTGACAAGCAATTTCTTCATTTACCACAATGTTTTCTACACAAAAAGACCGCAAAAAATCAAATTTTATTCACATAAAATTGTTGTCTGCAAAATCTTTGAATTTGGACAAGTCTAAAATTCTGCCGTTTGGTAATGGGTTAAGTAAGAGAATGTTTGTATACTGACATGCAAAACAAAGTGTGTATTTGGTTACAAGGAAATATTTAAGACTTATTTAAGGACAGATCCTCCATTTATTTCCCACGGTAAGATTTTTTTTTATTTTTTCTGTACTGATATTTAAATATATGAGAAGTAAAAAAATGACTTAAAAACTATAGGTCACCAAGCGAATTAAAAAGTTATTGGATTTCAAGGGAGACTAATCTTGTCTAAAATTGCAAAAATGAGGTGTCACTTAAATACCCTCAAAAATGTGTTCGAAATGACCAGGATTAAGTAAATAAGTCTTTATTGTGTTCAACATGCCTTATTCTGTCTAAATGAGTACCAATTTGGGAAAATTTAGTGGTGATTTTGAAATTTTTAGTAAAACATTCTTTCAAAAGTAGCTGAAATTGCTCTTTTCTCGCAACGTTTCTGATAATAAAAAATATTCCAGCGGTAAGAATTTTTTCTTTTTTGGTATAGACATAGTGCTTGGTCATACCTACAAAAACAAAAAAAGAAAAATATATCAAACCAAGCGTTTTTCTTAGTTATAAGTAAAATTTGGTTTACTTTTTTCTGCTCTGTCCGAAATTGTTTCACTACTTTTATCCATTTTCTTCCTTATTACCAGCTTTAGAAAATAAAACGAGTCACATTTTGTGTCCATCTGAAGCGGACTAGCTCATAAAGACACCACTTTGCTTTGGTTGCTCCGTTTCCTATCGCTAACGCCACATGTTGAACGCGTAACAGAAAGCGAAATGTACCATCCGAGTACTATTACACTTTAATTGACCAAACAGAGAAAATTGAAATAACCGAAAAGGGTATTATCATTTATCAACCAAACATTAAGTAAATGTAAGAAATACATTTGCTGAAAAAGGCCAATTACTGAAACAGCTTTATTTCGTTATTTAGGATATGCGCAATAAGTTGCGCAGTAACAACTGGAGGATCTGTCCTTAAGCAAACTAATATCATATGTGATATCTTAATTTAAAAAATGTATTATTTGAAGGAAAGTTTACATTTGAGTGAAATCCGGGTACTATCAGACATTTGCTTAACATGAAACACATGGTTCTCTTGAACAATCAGGTAATGACACCAAATTGTTACACACTTCCTCTTTGGAATTTATTGCTTGAAACTTTGGTAAGCAACGTCAGTCAGTTAGTCTGGTTCCCGTACCTGAAATCTACTACGGATTTAAGTACGGTAATAGCTAATATCTGACGGTCACTCAGACGGCCTGGACAGGTGACGCTTTCCATACACCGAGCCGTTTCATTGGTCTATCGATTATATCGATTGACCAATCAAAGGACAGAATGCAGTACCTGTTCCCAGTCGTAAATTCAGTTATTTACACGAATGGGTACCAGTCTATCAGTCAGTGATCGAAATACCATTAGAATATGTGACCCGTCACGCTAAAAGGGACCTTATCAGAACTCAAAAAAGGCAAATTTTGACAAACTTGTCAGACTCAGCACAGCTCAACCAGATACAGTATGCGAAAAATGAACATATGTAGCAATATAGTGGGAAAATTCCGGATTTAGCAAATTACATGAGAGTGAAAAGTGTCGGCCCTAGTCTTGGTGCGCGGACCACGCAGACTGACTAGGGTCGAGATTTTTCACACTTCCCATAAGGTCCCTTTTAGCGTGACGGGTCAAAAATTATTATCATTTTATTACTTCTACTGACAACAAATTGAAATTTGTGAATAGTTACGTATACATTAATCCCTAGCACTGTGACACCCGTCACACAAGTGCTTACTGTCGTTTTCTTTGTTTTAATTTTACCAAATTGAATTCGTATCAAAAGAGAAGCACCAAAATGTCTAACAGCACCGTTTGTTTTTGGCAAACATATTCATTTTGATGAGGGGCCAACACAGCAACACAGCAGCTTTTAGCAGGCACGTACAAAGCAATTCTATATTGGTAGGGCTAAAGCCCCAGTGTCTGAATGTTGGGGGCTAATTTTGATTTTTCCCTATATTTGCAGTGTAAAATAAAGAAAATTCGTCATTTTAGCCCGACAAAGCCCCCCCCCCCCCCCCCCTCCTCCAACACACACATACCTGTTTTTACGGGCCTGTTTAGTCAAGGACATCTTACGATTTTCATGTTGCAAATGTCAGTGACAGACAGAGCTCGAAAATATTCCCTTGTCCGCGGATAAAAGACTGACAAATGTACCTACGTCACGGTATTATATATGATCGCTTTTCTTAAAAAATCTAATAACTACAGCTTGTTTAATTAGCTATAGTTAAGAGGTTTTGGGATGAAAAACGGCATATCGCTGCTTTTCAGCAAAATCATCGTAACTGCAGATTAAAATAAGCTGTTGAACAACGACGATATGAAAGGAGACACTCAGAAACCCGACCTGTCAGAATTTTCTCCGAAACGTCTGGTGGACTCGTATTGTTGGGGCGGTCGTCGACCCATTATTTTATTGGGACGAATTTAGTCCAGGGGAATTCTTTAATGTTTCTTATTCGGGTAACTACTGTGTCATGTTTACTAGTGTTGTGTCATAAAAACTCATTTAATTGGCGACAAAAGAGGACAATATATAAGAAGAATAGACATTGTATTGAAGACAAAAAAGTCAACGACTTAATATATAGCACGTTTCTCAGGTCCACAGAACTGCGTAGAGTTTCTTCAGTATTTTTACTTACTAACACTGGGCTCTTATTTCTTTTACATCATGATTTTCAGTGTACAGATTCGCCATGGTGTTGTTGTTGTTGTTGTTGTTGTTGTTGTTTGCTCGGCCTGACCGCTAAACAGATGCGAAGTATTCTTCTCTAGGTGGAACTCAATCAAACAGGCCTATATTGTAATGTCACCGATTGTCTTTTTTTAGATAAATAACGGAAAAATGAATGTACCATTCCGTCCCAATGTCATAGTTAAGCCTTTCCCACACAGTGACAGTTCTTGACACTCCACAAGATAATGGCGTTGGAAAACATTGTTGAAAATGAAGAAATAGCTTGTGATAAGCAATTTCTTCCTTTCCCACAATATTTTCTTTACAAAAAGACCATAAGATTAAATTTCATTCATAATTGTCGTCTTCAACATCCTTGAATTTAGACTAGTCAAAAAATTTGTCGTTTGGTAATGGGTTAATGCGAAAATTATACTCTATGTAACAGGACATGTCACTTATTCTCTCCACAAAGTCTGGAAGACATGTTTTGTTCGGTTGGTCAATGACCCATTATCTCATTAGGACGATATTATTTTGTACAGAGATTTGTCCAGTGATTTTCTAGTATCGGAATAGCCTTTGATGGCTTCTTGGGGATTAATACCAGGCCCGAAGGAACAGGGGGCTAGGGGCGGGGGGGTTGCTTAGCCCCCCCCCCCCCCCCCCTCAAAGTTGGCCAAACTGCGGAATTTTCTTTTTGCACCGATAACGGGAAAATCCAATTTAGCCCCCCCCCCCTCTCTCCCAATATCCAGACACTGTGGATTCAGCCATCCAAGTATGAAATTGCTTCCTACGGGCCTTAATACAGCACATTTGTCATAATTCTTCACGAAAGAATTCTATGTATTAGTAAGTGTTCGACAATGAAGACGGGGGCGTGGCTATGTATACGCGTCACATAAACTAGCCGACAGTCTCGTTGAAGTGAAATCAAGTTGTAAAATTTTAAAACGTACTGCAAATTTCATTGGTCCAAAAAGTAGGTCGAACACTAAATGGAATTCCGTGCATCTGATATTGAAAATCTTGAAGTCAACATTTCCGAATGTGGCCAACCATTAGTAAACTCTTTCTGAAACAAAAGCGTGCTTTTTCAAAGAGTAAAATGATATTGTTGCATTTTCTACATTTCGATCAACGATTTTTTATGTTTTAACTTCACATTATCCATGGATACGTAAATTAAAATTAAGTCCACAACTCCCTTCAATTGCGATAATTGCCTTGTAGTTTTGGAGTTTTATTATGGAACTTTCGTTTGTACTTTGCTAGTTCCGAATGTCATATTTTCATGTGTCACGTATATTTCTAAAACAAAATAATTGGTCTCTCTGTTTTTCGTTATATTTACAGCTTTATGAATGGCATTTAATCTGTTAAATTGTAAGTCATCTGTCAATTTTGTCTATGACAGAAAAATGGATGTACTCATTCGAACTTTCAAACTATAAATATAAACAATATTGTCTGACAGGTCCTATTGACGATGTATATTAAATGCAAACACCTTGCAAGACAACAGTTGCACGACCGTGTTTTAGCACTTTCTTTTATCTTCTTTTTTCATCTTTTTTGTCCATTTATAAGGTAACATTTCAAATGAAGCGTCACATAATTATACTATTAGTTTAGTATAGCTATAGATAAGTTATGTCGTTGTTTAATATGTTGTAAACTTTTTTATATAATAAAATATATGTATATACGAGGGTCGTTCATTAAAGATTTCCCCTAACCTACTTCCATCAAGTAGAGAGAATTGAAACTTGGCACAAATATTAATCTTTCTCTACATGGCCTCTAGCAAGAGAGACATACTTCTGCAATCATTTAATGAAATTTTGGAGACCTGTTCTGTAGACCACCATAGATTGTACCCAAAACCTTGCATTGACTTTATGGTGGCATCATCAATGACAGACTGTGGGCGCCCAGGATTCGGGCTGTTTCCACAGACTTACGTCCACACTTGAACTGAGTATACCAGTGTTTGACAAAGTCATATGATCGGACATGATCCCCACAAACTTCTTTCATGTCATCAAATTCCTCCTTTAGTGTGCGACCTTTCAAATACTGGAATCTGATGACTGCTTGCTCCATCACGCTACCTTACTTAACTTCAGCACACAGAAATGAGAAACAAATTACATTTCAGAGCTGCAATTTTTCATGTGACCCATAGAGGTATACGGTAATGTATGTGAACAATTTCAACTTCCCACCTCAACTGAAAGTAGGTCAGGAGAAATCTTTAATGAACGCCCCTCTTATCAAAACAAAGGAACTTTATTTACAGCTGGTATAGCTCACGATAAATGACCTGGCAGAGCATCCCTAGCTAGTTAATAGAGATGTTCTGACAGGTTATTTATCGTCAGCTATACCAAGTCTTAGATATTCTATTGAGGACCAGTTTCCTGTTAAGGTAGTCCCCCCCCCCTAATGAGATTCGCGCGTCGTCGGAATTATTTGGGAGTGGTCGAAAACATTCGGCGGTGGAACTCTCCACTGCCGAATGTTTATGACAGCGCCCGTATTTAAGTTCGGATACGTAACGACAACGCTTGAAAAAATCCGATGTTTTGTAAATTTCAAAATGGCCCCATTACGGGTATTCTACCTTATTGTTATTAGAGAATAGCAATGCGGGTAGGTAAAGTTAAATATAGCTCACGAGAATTGACCTGGCAGAGATCTACTAGCTATAAGATAGGGCCGCTCTGCCAGGTCATTTCTCGAGAAGCATACAACCATGATTGAGAAGAACTAAATGAAATTGATTCCAATTTTCTCTGGACAGAAATTGTCTGCATACAGGTTGACAATCCGCAAAATATTTCTACTTATTTCAACTCATATTTTACATGTATGTGTGTTCGACAACCTAGCATGGTCCCTTTAATGTTAAATATAGTCCACCAACCATTTGGAACACCTTGGATAATTCCATCAAAGATCGAATCATCGACTCGGAAGTGTGTGTATGAAGAAATGTTTAAAAAAAAACTCGCATTTCTTAGCCGGAACGCTTCGTAAAGTAGTTTTCGAGGTCATCTAAATGAACAACCATGGCAACTTACGGAACTTTCAGGATGAAATCGTTCTAAAAAGAGAGGACACTGGAACTGTATACAATGCATGTTAGTATCATTTTTGCTTTATTGTTGACATTAGTTACCGAAAAAAACTTTTTCTGTTGTTGTTCTATTCTATTCATAGTCTGAAAGTAGATCCACGACTTACATCCAAGGTATGATTCGACAGAATTGTCCGTGGTGTTCCAAATAGTCCACCAACATTAACCCGTAACATCCGCATTATTATGTAATGACCCAAATTTGGTAATGTTTTCTTAAGAAGATCAACTTACGGACTTTAACCACAAAATTAAAGTTATCCCGGGTTAATTTTGGTTGGCTATGATTATGTCGGTTACTGATCAAGGGTTTTCCTTGCTTTTTAAAGCTTTATGACAGACATTTAATCTGTAAAATACGTTACCTATTTGTCAATTTTGTCTGAATCAGACCAAAAAAGGCGGATATGAACCCTTTCCATAAAACACATTTTTGGTGGAACTTATAGAAAAGGTTTGTAGTAGATGTAAATCTGTTTGACCCTTTCACAAACAAGACCTACTCTTGATGTCTCTATTAGAAAAGGCTTGGAAAACATTGAGACAAAAGAAGAAACTTCTGATAACCAGCAGTTTCTTCTTTTGCCTCATTATGTTCTATGCTTCTTTGTACACGATTCAAACCTTTTCCAACATCCATTTTGTCATATGCAGCAGCTTTCAAATTGGAGCACCCCAAAAATTTGTTGTTTGGAAAATGGTTAGTGAATTGGCAAATGTGATCCGCCACGCTAAAAGGAGCATTCTGGAAAGTCTATAAAAAGGTTTCGAGATACAGATATGACTTGACTGACATCGACCAGATGTTGCATTAGGAAGAACATTATAGCATGATAGGGAAAATACTCTAGATTCATAGAATCACTTTGGAGTGAAAAGCATCAATCTTAGTCAGTCTGCGCGGTCAGCGCAGACTGACTAGAATCGATGCTCTTCACACCTCCCAGAATGTACCTTTTGGCATGACGGGTCACTTGAATATAACCAGACGAAACAGAAAACCGTCTTGCCATTGAATTGTAGAATGATAAATTTAGAATGGTGTTATTTCATTTCTGGGCAGCATTTGGTCTTTTGTTTGGGATATAAAAACAGAATCATAATCGAGTATGTTGACATTTTGAATTAAAACAGGTGAATACTAATTTTGCATCACCAGTATTTTTTTCTTTCTATTTTTCAATGGTTTTTTTTTTATTTTTTTTTTTTTTTGTGTTGTTGTTTTTTAACGCAATAGATAAGTGTGCTAAAGACAATCGAACTCTTTATTTTAATTCCAAACAAAGGGCTAATATCAAATTATCTCTTGACAACAGTCTGTCCTTTATTTATGATGTGAAAATAGGAGAGTCTTATTGTCTCGAACATTTTCTCATGACAAGTAGATTTATACAGGAGTATCATTTTGTGTTCACCGCGTTTTTAATTATTTTTTTGTTTATTTACTTTGGTTCATAGTCCTATTAAGTAGGCATAAATTAAGGTAATCCACCCCTAATGAGATCCAAGCGACGTCGTAAACATTCGTAATTGTATCCGATCTATTCGACCACGTTTAGAGCTGGAAAACAATCCACATTTTCCATCGTCGAATACCGATTATGTACTACGTCGCCTTAAAGATTCCATCGTCGGGTGAATAACACTAGGGATGGACTACCTTAATGATTTTCACATTTTCAGATCGAAATGTGACCCATCACGCTAAAAGGGACCTTATCCGAACTCAAAAAATCTAAATTTTGACAGACTTATCAGACCCAGCACAGGTCAACTAGATCCCGTATGCGAAAAATGAACCCATAGTAAGATAGAGGAAACATTCTGGATTTAGAAAATTATATAGAAGTGAAAAGTGTCGGCCCTAGTCTGGCTGCGCGGACTGCGCAGACTGACTAGGGTCGATATTTTTCACACATCCGATAAGGTCCCTTTAAGCGTGATGGGTCACATATTGTTACAGTTGACCGTCAGTATTCCATCGCTTTTCAACGAAAACCTCGTAACTGCAGCTTGTTTTAAGCTGCAGTTACGATGTTTTTGTTGAAAAACATTGATGTTGAAAATCATTGATTTTCTTCATTTGTTGATTATCTTCTGCACTATGATGTACACAAATTCCATAGCTATAAATCCTATTTTGTCTTTTGTTGTTTTGAATCTGGAGCAGACTAAAAATATTGTATAGGAAAGGGTTAATGGTCATTTTAGAAAAAAATCCATTACTAGACTGAAAATTCGACGCAGAATTTAGACAGTTATTGCATTTTTTTTTTTTTTTTTTGCTCTTTTGTCTGACTGTTTTCCAAAATTATTTCTATTATCGACATCAAATCCACGTCATGTTCGAGAGTGCGTTATGTGATTATATCTTTTAAAAGGTGGAAGTGCGATCCACTGGAAAAGGTTAAACCTATTCCCAAACAATAAATTTTTAAGCTTTTCTGAATTGAAAGAAGTTCAGATTATGGCGAAATTTCAAACTTGCATAATTTTTATGTAGGAAACATTGTTGGAAATGATGAAATTGCTTGTTACAAGCAATTACTTCATTTCCCACAATGTTTCACAAAGCCTTTATCTGTCGGTTAGTCAAAAAGAGTCAATGAGTGGTAATGGATTTACAAAAAAAACGCACATCTTTAATAATCCAAGGGAAGTAAACACTACTTCTATATCACTTCACAAGTTCCAATGCGTTGTGTCCCTTTTGTTAATAACGCTGATCATGGTTAAGTAGGCCCTATTAAAGATTTCATTTGACCTGACATTGACCTTTATTCAAAACGTGTTCATATTTCGCATAAAGCGTAACATTTATCAAAAAGACGTGTATCATTGTACACAGATATAACAGGTTTACAAGAAAATATTACTGAATTGATATAAAAACACAGGCGTGTAATTTATGATAATAAAGCTGCGACATATGAAATGAAATCTGTAATATACATGTACATATTTAACTTTTCCTAAAGGTGCAGTCACACTACAGCATATGGAGCCAGCGTATGTGTAACGTATGAATTATTCGGGCATACGCTAAAATACGCTAGAGGTACGCTAGTGGTACGTTGTTATACGTTACTCATACGCTGGGGTACGTCGGTATACACTTATGTACGCTGAGGGCAAAAACAATTTTTGAACATTCACAAAACATTTCAGCGATTGTCCGCGTACGAATTTTACGCTCGCAAGAAGCACAAAAAGAAAAAGGAGAAGAAGAAGAAGAAGAAGAAGAAGAAGAAGAAGAAGAAGAAGAAGAAGAAGAAGAAGAAGAAGAAGAAGAAGAAGAAGAAGAAGAAGAAGAAGAAGGAGAAGAAGAAGAAGAAGAAGAAGAAGAAGAAGAAGAAGAAGAAGAAGAAGAAGAAGAAGAAGAAGAAGAAGAAGAAGAAGAAGACTTGCGTTCCAATTTAATCTTTATGCTTATGACTAATTTATGGTTACATTGAGAATGAAGATCAGATAATTCTGGAAGTGCATGCACATCCGTCCAAAAACACATTTTATAGTCCCCTTGTCAACGCTTATCATACGTTAGTCTGGCGTTTCGCACTTGTTTCAATACGTGAAAGGTAGGCCTACGTCGTTGTTACTCTCTTATGAACAGAGCACATTATCTCTACATTCCATTTCGATAGAATGAGCTCTGTTCTCGCGGGGTCATTTCACGTCTAATCTCTGGGCCTTGGCGGGATTTCAGTATCCAATCGTTGGCGATACACAACAAAACAATTCAAAAAGCTGATACAAACTTTCATTGGCTGACGCTTCAAATTACCGGCTTCAGCCAAAAATAGAAGCGACGTAATGTATACGTAATCAAACCAGATCAAACTGAATGATTTTGATTCGATAATTCAAATGTTACCGGCTTCAGCCAAAAATAGAAGTGACGTAATGTATACGTAATGAACACGCAAGATAAAACTGAATGATTTTGATTCGATAATTCAAATGGTGTGCTATAATTAGATTATGACGACCAAATAGGCTGTTGGCGTACCGAAAACTGCAGAGGTCATATTTGAATCAATAGAGAGAACGCCGTTGTACGCTTCTCATAAGTCGGTATACGCTATGAGTTTGCTACTCATACGCCGACGATACGCTAGGACTTTTGTTTTTCTAAGAGCTGATCGATCTTAAATTGACCTCATATGCTGAAAAGTTGTGCGTATAGATATCTAATATGGTGGTGGTGTTGGTGGTAGTGTATATTCAATTAATAGTCTTTTTCGCCAGCTCCCTTTGTCTAAATATTTTCTGTAGGCCTATTAAATTGTCCAAAAATCCTCTCTCCACTGGCAATTTTTTGTTGTCTGTCTCATCTTTCATTTCACGCCATCGGAATTCAATGTAGTTTGGGAGAGTTGTTGATTTCTTCTCTTGGATACGAATGGTTTCCCCTTGGATCAGCGCCCTTCTTTGTTTCACGCTTTCATTATCACTGAGAGTTGTTGATTTCTTCTCTTGAATACGACTGGTTTCCTTTCGGATCAGCGCCCTTCTTGGTTCCACGCTTTCATTATTGCAGAGAGTTGTTGATTTCTTCTCTTGTATACGACTGGTTCCCCCTCGGATCAGCGCCCTTCGTGGTTCCACGCTTTGATTATTGCAGAGAGTTGTTGATTTCTTCTCTTGTATACGGCTGTTTTCCCCTCGGATCAGCGCCCTTCTTGGTTCCACGCTTTCATTGTTGCAGAAATCGACGTTACATATATAATACTTGAAATGAGAAGATAATGGATTCGGATTGTGGTACCAGCCGGTCTTTTTATAACTCATTAAGCAGCCGAACTCGTCGCTTTTGGCTGAAAAATATAACATTCGCTGCTTTTCAACAAAAATCTCGTAACTGCAGCTTTAAACAAGCTGCAGTTACGAGGTTTTTGTTTAAAAGCGACGATTTTCTTTTTATTATTTTGCCGGTCCTTGTTGCAAAAATAATACTTGAAATGAGAAGAAGATGGAAGGGGATTGTGGTACCAACCGGTCTTTTTATAGTCATTTAGCAGCCGAACTCGTCGCTTTTGGCTAAAAAGTAATAGGTTACAAATAAATAAATCACGGCCACCAATCCCTCTCATTCATTGCAAAATGCTATGAGCGAAATCTCAGAAGAGGGACTTCCGGCTATGAAGAAACGGGACCCATTTTGAGTAAGTAAACACACGTTGTTACTTTAAATCGGTTATTTTGCTACTTATGGGTTGAATCTCAAAAATCGGGGAATGCTATTCGATGGGGTAATGAATGATGTGTTATATTGCCAAAGCCCTTTGTTCTAGCTTACCGAGTAAACTTGCAATTACTTTCGAAGTGAGTGCACACACTTATGTTTACAAACAAAACGACACATAAACGACTCCTACGGCGCTATCATATGCATTTTTCGAATGAGACATGTTCAGTTTACTATTTTATGGTCTCTTTTAGTATTCCGCACGTACGATTTTGAAAACCTTTGTTTATTTATGAGAAAAACAAGTGCGCAATGAAGAAGAGCAGTAAGCTATGAAGAAGCGAGAGTGGCTATGAATAAAGGGGACCAAGCTATGAAGAAGCGCGGACTTCATATTTTTTTCTTGGCACTCACATATACTGAATGGTTATGCGTTTAGGAAGAATTGAAGACAGAAATTCCAATATTTTTTTTAACAAATTTCCATTTGAAAAATCAAATTCTAGACGATAGAACGATATGTATTGTTATGCAGCTTAAACGTGTATTTAATGCCAACCGGTAACTTACAGGTGCGTAGGACTGGAAACATTTGAATGGGGGGGGTGCTTAAGCCCCTGTTCTGGCTATTGTCGGAATTTTAATATTATACACAAATCTTACAAATTGGACCAGTCTAAATTTTGTCGTGAAATATGCTAAATGACCTTGACCACACCAAATGACATTATCCTGTTTTGGAAGCAGATTTTGCCAGTTCTAGTGAAAACATTTTGAGAGACTTTAACCCATTGATAGATTTATTACCAAATAGTCTAAAACCTGGAATTTTAGAATCAGTAATAAAATGTAATCAGAAAAGGATGATGGAACAAGAGGCACAAGAGGGCCTGCATCGCTCTACTGGCTTCAATAAAAGAATTACCCCATAAATGGGGCTAGAATGCATACAAGGCTTTTCTAAGATTTGACCTCGTGACCTGATTTTTTATCCCAGTTAACTCAATTTTATTCTCGTCGGAGATTTCATCACTAAAATTATCATGACAAAGCTTCTGGTTTATTGGACAAAAAATGTGGCCTCTAAAGAACATACACGGATTTTATGATATTTGATCCTGTGACCTAGTTTTTTACCAAAGGTGACCCAAATTTGAACTTGTACTATATTTTATTAAGACAATCATTCTGACCACATTTCAGATTGACCAGGCAAAAATGTGGCCTCTAGAGTGCATACAATGTTAACAAATCGTCATTATCAAAACGAGGCTCCCAAAACATGCGGAGAAAACAATGACGTCGCACGTGCATTCAATATACAGCGATAAAGCACATGTGCATTCAATATACAGTAATAAAGCGAAGTTGTAAGTGGAACAAAAATAATGAAAATGAATGAATTCGTTAATAGCCGGTAAGATGGCTATTTTATTGGATTTATGGTCAACCGTTCCCCGCTTAAAAATTTCTCCTTTTGCCTCTAAGCACGACTTACGGAGGCTGTCGTGTGTGTGTGTGTGTGTGTGTGGGGGGGGGGGGGGTCTTAGAGGAAATAACTTAATTCTGACCAACTTTTAGATTGATCGGACAAAAAATGTGGCCTCTAGAGTGTATACAAGAAAAAAAAATAACCGACGGACGCATGACGGACACAACGCAATGACAATAGCTCGACTGGCCGCTAAAAACAAGTAAATAAGATCTGTTTTCATTCAAAATACATGCAATGTATCTTGTGTAGGCTTAAAATTATTAAAATGCTAGGGTTCTTATACGGTTTGCCAAGTTTTGCCTACATAGTTTTACAATGACATTGGTGTCCGCATGTGCAGGCCTATGTTTTTTACATACATGTAATTATATCATCATTCCAAATATAACCACATTGTATACTGAAAAGTCTTGAAGTAGGCTAATTTGGAAATAAGATTAATCTTACAATCCTAAATGTGAAATAGTATTAACAATAAATTCGTATCACTTTCCGAGCGAAAATTATAGCGAAAGGGCAAAATTGGGAGTCAAAATCCAACGCTTTGAATATACGAGCTCTTCTTCATAGCCTATTATATCTTCTGCATATCTAGTCCCCTTTATTCATAGCTGATCTCTCTTCTTCATATCATATTACTTTTTTAGCCTTTTTTCTCTATCAGAAAATCAGTCATTGGATTTTAATGGATATATATATATAAGATAAAGCATTCTAAGCTTATTGGACCTGTATAGAAGGGAACAATAGTAGTATTTAAACCATAATTTTTCGATCAATTTTGACATAGCCTATCTTCAAAACACAGCACTGTGATCGCATGACAAAGCAGTTTGAAGCAAACACGCTGAGACCATGCCGAGGAGACATACTCTATAAGAAGTTTAAATACACTCACCATCGAATAGCATTCCCCGATTTTTGAGAATCAGCCAAAAACTGGCAAAATCACCGATTTAAAGTAACAATGTGTGTTTACATTCACAAAATGGGTCCCGTTTCTTCATAGCCGGAAGTCTCTCTTCTGAGATTTCGCTCATAGCATTTTGCAATGAATGAGAGGGATTGGTGGCCGTGTAAATGGCAGAATAGAAATAATATGCACTGCTTTTCAAGAAAACCTCCTAACTGCAGCTTTAAACAAGCTGCAGTAAAGAGTTTTTTTTTTTTTTTTTTTTTTTTTTTTTTTTTTTTTTTTTTTTGAAAAGCGACGATTCTTTTTTTATTTTCCAATGAGGAGAAAATGGGACGGGGTTGTGGAACCAGGCGGTCTGTTAATAAGTCATTTAGCAGCCAAACTCGTCGCTTTTGGCTGAAAAATAATAGGTTACAAATAAATAAATGGCAGAATAGAAATAAAATGCACCGCAGCTGCAGTTACGAGGTTTTTGTTGAAAAGCGAACTCGTCATTTTTGGCTGAAATATATGATATTATGTGCTTTTCAACAAAAAACCTTGACAAGCTGAGGTTTTCGTTGAAAAGCGACGGGATCTAAAACAAGAGTTGTCAATGGACAAAGTAGCTCGCCTTTAGATCAATTTGAAAGAAAAAAACTTTGATTACATTCCTTGTAAACGGCGCAATACTTTGGCTTGAAATTTTCAGAATTTTTACCGGAAAATAGATATGCTCCTAGGTTCAGATATAAAAAAATAAGAGTAAAATTCATCAGAAAATATCCATGGAATGTCTCTACAGATGATTTCTATGGTGCATTCAACTTCCTTATTTCCTAGGAATAAAATTAAAGACATGAGAACGTTCTCTTTCACTTTTTAAGTCATATGTTCTTAGGTATGTGGAGACGATTAATTAATAAACCCTTTCCCAAACAAGACTTAGTTTTGACGTCTAAGAAAGGGCTTTTCTTCAGCATTTTCTTCTGTTGCCTCAGAATCCAATCGCGACCCTCGAGACTGTTTGCAACCTTTTGCCGCGTTGGAACGTGGTTGCAACATGATCTCGAGCGTAATACAGTGACCGCCATATTGAACGTGAAAGTAGACGCGCGTAAATGACGTCACCAAAACAATTCAATCCTTTAGCTAACGTTATTATTCAAGTGAAATATTCTGTCAATGATCGGTAAATCACATCAATTATTTTATCTGGTAAAATTTTGTGACATTTACGAGGATACAATCGACTTTTGAACGCTGTTTGTTTCAAATATTTTTCTGGCGTAGATTTAAATAGTTGTTTGGTCTGCTTCCGTTGTCGTGACCGCACTACCGTTGTTATGCTTGCGGAGAGATATGGGCAGGATCGTCTCATGGCGGCAACTGTAATACATTCGAGGGGATCTTGAGTAACGATAAGATCCGAGAATATTCGAATGCCTCAGAATCAACTATGCTACCAGTATATTGTTCACAAATGTCCCCTTTGTCAACACTTGTTTTGTCGACAACAACAATATTGGGATAAAACACCCTAAAATTTTGCCATCTGGGAAAGGGTTAATCGATCAAAATCATGGAAGAGTGACACCACTTACGTTTTATGTCAAAGAAAATATAACACGATCCTGGACATGGCATTTTAAACAATCCACCACGATTGCCGCCATAACAAAATCTTCCTTTAGACATTTTAGTGGTTAAACTAGACGCGCTGGTCTCTGAAAATCAAAATCAGACAGGATCTGGAAATGGGGGGGGGGGCGGTGTCTCACCCTATCAGAAATTCCCATAGGGTTGTGCCCACGCTCGTAATTACATGAAATTCGGTAGGAAGTTAGTATTCTTTATAACGGCGTTATTCCCGAAATATTTTTTTAAAAAAATCTATTCTGGAAAATAATTTTCTAACAACTCGACCAAATTCAGGTCAGTTTTTGTCAACCTATGAAAATTACATTAAAATTGCCCTTATATATGCCCATGCTTATGGTAAAATATGAAGAAAAAACAAAACCGGTAACAGTGTTGTTTATTAATTTAAGTGTTAAGGGTCCAGATTTCTAAGAATATAAAATTTATGTTACATATTTAATCTATTATGTCACCCTTTTTAACTTTCCTTTGTGGCTTATCAGCACTTAGACTACTTTCTTCTTCTTCCGGTTACAGTGCTGGGCCCTTATAAGAGCATTTTCGCACAGTTATTAAAAACATTTTTTTCTTTACTACACTGCTCAAGATAATAAAAAGAACACAAAAGCAAGTTTTATTGTACATTAATGGTACCTTTCAATGCAAAATTGCTAATATTTCTATTGTAATGATGAACTAGCCACTGCTGTGTTGACATATTAACTTTTTGATAATCTCAGATTTGAGAAAAACATGCATTATTTTCGCATGTTTGTATCAACAATATTGATACAAAAATGTTGTACGATGACTCCTCTTGCTTTTTTATTTAAAATTGGGGACTGATATCAATACTATGTAGGCAACACTGAGCTTTTGCTAGATGGGTACCATTAAAACCCGGAAGCATTTTAAGGTGCCGTTGTTCACAATTCTCATTATTTGACAACGTTACCGGTTTCAAATTTTCACCAAATTCTGCATATGACTAGTGAGACATATATGGCTAACCTTTTTATCAATTTCATAGGTTGACAAAGACGGGAGCAAATTATTTGAATTGAATGTTTTGAAAATTTCTCGGCTGTTTTTCTGACAATTCCTGTCCAATTAAATTTCTGAGATTTTTTTTTTCTTTTTGCAAGTTGGCATCAACATTGTTGGTACCAAAATGTTCTTCAATGACCCCTCTTGCTATTTTGATTCAAAATTTGGGACTGATATCAAAACTAGGTAAGCAAAATTGGCCTTTTGCTAGACGGGTACCATTGAAATCTGGGAACATTTTAAGGTGCTGTTGTTCACAATTTTTATAATTTGACAATGTTGCCGGTTTGAAATTTTCACCAAATTTTGCACGCAGACAGGGAACATATATGGCCAACTTTCTTATTAATTCCATAGGTTGACAAAGACGGGAACATACAAAAAAGTTTGATTGAATGTTAGGTTTCATATAATTTTCTGGGTTGTTTTCTGTAGATTTCTGAGAAATTATGTGGCATGTTGCTATTAAAAATATTGGTCTGAAAATGTTCTACATGTTCTACAATAACCCTTCTTGCTATTCTGATTTAAAATTTGGAACCGATATCAAAACTAGGTTAGCAACATTGGGCTTCTGCTAGACGGGAACCATTGAAATCCGGGAGCATCTTTAGGTGTCATTGTTCACAATTCTCATTATTTGACAACGTTACCGGTTTCAAATTTTCACCAAATTTTGCTTACAAACAGGGGACATATATGGCAAATTTCCGTATCGATTTCATAGGTTGACAAAGACAGGAACACACAAAAAATAAAGAATTTTAGGTTTTGAAAATTTCTCGGCTATTTTTCTGACAATTTCTTACTAAATAAATTTCTGTGATTTTTTTCTGTTCATGTTGATATCAACAATATTGGTACCAAAATGTTCTACACTGACTCCTCTTGCTATTCTGATTTAAATTTGGGACTGACATCAAAACTAGGTAAACAAAATTGGGCTTTTGCTAGACAGGTACCATTGAAATCCGGGAGCATCTTAAGGTGCCGTTGTTCACAATTCTTATTATTTGACAATATTACCGGTTTCAATTCTTACAAACCGGGGACATATATGGCCAACTTTCCTATCAATTTCATAGGTTGACAAAGACGGGAACACACAAAAAAAATTGATGGAATTTTAGTTTTTAAAAATTTCTTGGCTATTTTTCTGACAATTTCTGACTAAATTAATTTCTAAGAATTTTTGCGCATGTTGGTACCAACAATATTGGTATCAAACGTTTCTACAATGACTCCTCTTGCTATTTTAATTAAAACTTGTGGATTTATACAAAACTAGATTAAATAGCCAACATTGAGTTTTTGTAAGACGGGTATCAATGAAAACCGGGAACACTTTAAGGTGCCGCGTATAGGCCTATATGCACTCTTTGAGTAAAAGGAATATATTTTTGTAGTTCATATGTCAGAGGCATTCTATGAGTAAAGTTACAAGAAAATCTGTGCGTGGGCACAAATGAGACCCCCCCCCCTTTATACAGACACGTTTAAAGATCAGTCTGTGTATATGGGGTCGATTTGGAATCTATACTGCTCTCTAAACCCATTACCGCACAGTGACTCCTTTTGACTCCCAACAAGATAATGGTTTTAGAAAACATCGTGGAAAATGAAGAAATTGCGTGTGAAAAAGCAATTTCTGCATTTCCTACAATGATTGTTTTCTACGCAAAAAGACAAAAAAAATGCAACATTTCATTCACTCAAAATTGTTGTCTGCATCATCTTTGAATTTGGACAAGTCTAAAATTTTGTTGTTTGTTAATGGGTTAATGTTGCTACATTTCATTACAAATCGAGTGGAAAAAAACATAGTTCTTTTTCAGATTGTGTGCACAAGGGCGGATCTAGAGGAGGGGTCGGGGGACCCCCTCCCCCGGCATTGGCCGAAAAACAATAACCATATAACTTTAGTGTAATGTTATATATCGCTGCTTTTCAACGAAAACCTCGTAACTGCAGCTTAGAACAAGCTGCAGTTACGAGCTTTTCGTTGAAAAAGCAACTATATTTAAAGCCATCATTTGGGCTTGGATCCCCCCCCCCCCTGGGAAAAAATCCTAGATCCGCCCTTGGTGTACATGTATTGTCAGGCTAGATCATGGCTCAAACACATCGTCGCTTTTCAACGAAAATCTCGTAACTGCAGCTTGTTTTCAGCTGCAGTTACGAGATTTTCGTTGAAAAGCAGCGATATATAGGCCTGGTATTCGCCAACCAGCCTTATTCTAAGTTCACCTATACAATTACACAACAACCCATCCTATTGACTCAGACATACGTCTCGTCCAATCAGATCGCTTACAATGTAATTTTGGAGTTAGACTTGTTGATGATTACGGCGGGCCCCAGACCTCCCGATATGAGTGGACGTACATGCTTTCTAGAATGAGAAGTGCCACATATTAACGCTTTTTTGATGCCCCAAAAGATAAATGTGTTTGTAAACATTATGGGGAATGAATATCATTTTGTTTGTTTCAAGCAATTTCTTCATTCTTTTTATCGACAAAAAAGTAAAATTTCATTCACTTGTAGATCTAAATTTCGCCTGCAGCATCTTTGATTTCGGACCAGTACAAAACTTTGCCGTTTAGAAAAGGGTTAAGATGCTAACCAAACCCTGTGTTGTGGAATCGTCTCGTCGACACTAACCAAATACGTACCCACAACATAGAGTTTGAAATTGAAATAATGTAGAATATTTTACCCATTGTAAGCGCATCAATCTGTTGACGAAAATTTAATGCAGAATACCCGTAATGTCGCCATTTTGAAATTCACAAAACATCGGATTTGTTCGAGCGTCGTCGTTATGTATCCGAACGTATTCTGGCACAGTCGTAAACATTCGGCGGTGCAAAGTTCCACCGCCGAATGTGTTTGACCGCGTTCGAATAATTCCGACGACGCGCGAATCTCATTACGGATATTCTACATTAACGTCTGCAATGCAATTGGAATTGGACGAGCCTTAAATGAGTTTAGGAATAGTTAATGTTATGAAACATTTATACTATGTTGTGATGATTTATAATTTGTATTGTATAAATGTTCAATATTCAATGTTTTATTGGGAACGTTAAGACTAAACCCCGGTTTCTCGAAAAAACTTAAGTACGGTCAAATCTGAGCACCGTGCTCAAACAGCACGAAATCCATGTGAAATTTAATTGAAACCAATCAACGTTGATTTGTATTCAATTTAATTTGAGCATGTGCTCATGAGTATATAGATCTAATAACTTTTTTCGAGAAACCAGGGCCAGGTATTGATTAAAAAATATTTAATAGTGAAATCGCTTACCCATAGTGAAACAAAACGCCAAAATAGCGCAAACAAAGAAAAGAAACTTATCCATCACTAAAATGTATCGTATAAATGTCTTAACTAGCAATGTATGAATATTTCTTAAGCATATGACTACATGAAATGACTGTCAAGACTAACGCTTTCCCACACAAGACCTAATTTTGGCGTACCTAGTAGAAATGGTTTAACAAATCATTGATGCAAAAGAAAGAAAATGCTGATATTTTCTCGATTCCCCTGAATATTTCCTCTGCTATATTACATATGTACACACAAATCCCTTCTTTTCAACATCCATTTTGCCGTCTAAGGTACTGTATCTTTCAAATTGGATCACTCCAAAATTTTGTCGTTTGGGAAAGGATTAACTCTTTCCCAAACGACAAAATATAGGTTGGCCATATTCGAAAGGTGTTGCAGACGACAAAATATATTTTGATACTGAACGCATTTGTGTAAAACATAGCAGAGAAAACATTGAGACAAAAAGAGAAAATGCTAATTATCAGCACTTTCTTCTATTGCCTCAATGTTTCCCAAGCCTATGAGGGGCTTCAAAAGCAGGTCTTGTTTGGGAAAGGGTTAAATACTATTATTAGCCTCTACCCTTCCACTAACCAGCCCTGCGTTCAGTAAGACAAAACGTTAGCTAACGTTGGCCGTTTCATTCGGAAAACTCGGTCAATTCTGTGAAATTAGTGTCAAAGAAGTTGCGACGGTTGCTAACGTTAGCTAACGTTTTTTTTATTGAACGCAGCCCATGTCCGATATTGACAACGCTAATAAATGAAACCTGTGAAAACTTTGGGGCAGAATACACTGTGTTGTAAGTTGTACGTTAGGTTTGTGTAGTCATTCAAAGATGGCGACAACGATATAGCATGAGAGGTAGGTGTCATAGTTTTTCATTGATAAATTTCTTATGCGGTCGTATCTTGCCTTGATACTGATATCATTATACAGGGGAAATGTATACCTATCAACGGTTCTATATATCAAAGTATCAGTGTTGTCCTATCGTACTCAGTCGTTGTGCAAAGACAGCCAAACACGGAAAACTTTTTTCGAAGCGAGAAAGTTGCCCTTTTAAGGATGATTACATAGTAATCAGCGAACTAGGGAACAAATTATTGCTCTAAATTAGATGTTTTTAACATGCTCTTTTCTATGGTTACCCTCGTTTTACACAAAAATGTCCAGAATGTCCACAAACACCGTGTTTACTAAATGGCCAAACAACGGTGTAGTCCCAGTGAAAATATGCAGACACAACGGTGCAGTTTCTGTGTTTTGTGTACGGTGTGGTTATATTTTCATAACGAATTGTGAACGGTGTAGACATAATTCAATTGTGAACGGTGTAGACTTGAAGCAATAGTAATGTTTAATGATAACGTTTTCACGGCTGAGAATCATGAATTACTACCGAAATTATTCAACAATTATGTTAATAGGTGACTGACTTGTAACTGCTTTGCAGCAAAGAAGGTGACAATATGTCTACAAAATATACTTTAATCAAAATACAGAAAGAATCTAGTTTCTTTGCTATTTGTCAAAGCAATTCCGTAAGGGTCAAAAAGTAGAAAGTACCAAGAATCTGGCGATGTCTGTTTTATTTTTTTCTTTTATTTTCAGTTCCATGCTGTTCACTTGTTACTACCGTCATTTCGAAGGAAGTTTCGAAAAGTTTGTGAAGCATTCGGGACAGGACCATTCCGGTCAGATATTCAGGTTTGAAAACTCTGAACTGTAGTATCATTCCGAATATTATCAAGAGGTCAGACTAGGACATCATCCCCATTTGCGAGCATAGAATACACAAGATAGACCTCATCAATGTAGAAAAAAGGATTTTGGGCTTTACAATCTTTCTATCGATGATATCCCCGATTTTGAATGCATGAGTCCAGTACATAAAAAATTACGAAGTTCAACACCCCATAAAGTCGTTCAAAAAGCTCCGACCTTAATTCCTGATATTTCCATTGGACGTGCTGAAACAGATGATACGGATAGGGACTCTTCTCTTTCCCCACGAGACATGGAAACAATGGCTGAAATGAACAGTTTGTTCCCAATTGTGATTGAGAAGCGTTGATCAACTTGGTAATTGTTTATCTTAGTCGAGGAAGGTCGGTTCCCGATGGAAAACATTGAATTTCATTTATTTATGGATGTAAGATCTACTCTCTTGGAAGTTGTTACTCCAATAGTCAAACGGTTTTGACGAATAGAATATTGTCTTTTTCATTTCAAATGGTCACATTTTATGAGTGGGCCCAAAAAATCTTGGTCAGAAAATTGTCAGTCCTGAAGAAGAGGTTAATTACGTATGAAAATTCCAAAATGGATTTTGCAGTTCCGTAATTCTATTTTCAAGACTTAATTACTTTAAGTCGAACAAGACGGAAGGCCCAAATGTTTATGAAACAAATTCATAATTTATGTTCTGTTACTTATAATTTATGTTTTGTTGATGGAATCCTTTATTTTGGGTAAAATCATACTTCAATGAGAGGTCAATTTGAAAACTAGATACATGTTGATCAATAATTATCATACTCCTTAAGTTGAAATAATTTCATTCATTACAAGAATTGATTGTAATAACCAATTAAAACAGTTACAAAGAAAAATTCAAAGCCAGAGTTGAAATTTCGAATCTACAAATCAAATGAACGGATGAACAAGAAACTGAGCATTGCACCAACATCTTAGGGTAAGTCACTAAACATGGCCCTAAAATGACTGCTATCGTATGTATTGTTTAATATTTTGTGATGGTATTCCTTGTGATTATCATGTCCGTCATATGGGTTTTTTTTCAATACCAAATAACAAAAAATGTCTTCCAAAAATTAAATTAAACATACATCGAACTGTTTTAGGCTTATGTGAATGAAGAAAAGAGAAAACGGCATATTTCATTAACTTTTGTTTTCGTTTACTTTGAGGATGGTGGCGTTTTCATCAAGGGAAATAACTGTGTTTTCTAAGACCAAAGTATTTAAGGGAGATAAATCAGATGTGCAGATGATCTGCTAGCTGTTCGAGCTAGTTCGCCCTATACAACATACCAAGTCTACACCGTTCACAACTTGTTGTGAAAATAATAACTACACCGTACATAAAACACAGAAACTGCACCGTTGTGTCTGCATATTTTCACTGGGACTACACCGTTGTTTGGCCATTTAGTAAACACAGCGTTTGTGGTCATTCTGGACATTTTTGTGTACAATAACGGTAACCATAGAAAAGAGCATGTTCAAAACATCCAAGTTAGAGCAATAGTTTGTTCCCTAGTTCGCTGTGTACATTGTAATCATCCTTAAAAGGCCAACTTTCTCGCTTCGAAAAAAGTTTTCCGTGTTTGGCTGTCTTTGCACAACGACTGAGTACGATAGGACAACACTGGTACTTGGTTATATAGCACCGTTATTAGGTATACATTTCTCCTGTACGATGATATCAGTATCAAGACAAGATACGGCAATTTAAGGAAATTATCGACGAAAAACTAAGACACCCACCTCTAACGATTTTCCACGGACGCCATCTTTGATTGACCACTCAAAACTTCCGTACAAACTACACAAATCTAACGTACAACTTACAACACAGTGGAATAAGAGAAAGAAGTTTCATGTAACTAGCAACTTCTCGCTTTCCCTCTGTAACTTACATCACAATGGGTAATCACGTGACACAACAATGTCAGAAAATTGTCGACAATGTTGTTAAAAGTTTAAAACGTCACTTGTCCCATTACCACACATTGACTCTTTTTGACTCCCTTCAAGATAATGACTTTGGAAAACATTGTGGAAAATGAAGAAATTGCTTGTCACAAGCAATGTCTTCATTTACCTTAATGTTTTCTACTAATAGACACCAAAAATGGTAAAATTTCATTCATACGAAATTGTCGTCTGCACCATCTTTGGATTTGGACCATTCTAAAATTTTGTCGTCTGGTAATGGGTTATTTGAATTAGGTTTGAAGCAGAGAAGGCTGGAAAACGTCAGAAATCACTCGTTTGAGGTAGATTTTTTTAAATCAGCTGATAGAAAAGTTTTTGACAACAAACCAAAATTTTGTTTGGTCGTCAAATACGTTTTTACGTAAGGTGATGTCTTTGCATTCAGCAAATCCATGGTGTTTTCCGCCTTCTATGCTTCAAATCATGTTTTTAAATCGGTTTTTAAATCGGTTATATACATGAACAGGTTTATTAAAAAAGTATGGAAATGTTTATGTCACGTGATTACCCGAAGTGCTCTATGCCATTACGTTACATAAGCAGTCCGAGTTATCTCATACCACGACCATATTAGTCATTAACCCATTCCCAATTGGCAAATTTTGGACTTGTACAAATTCAAAAGTGTTGCAGACGACAATTTCAAATGAATGGAATTAAAGGTTTGTTGGTCATTTTTTGTAGAAAACATTGTGGGAAATGAAGAAATTACTTGTCACAAGCAATTTCTTCATTATTCACAATGTTTTCAAAGGCCATTTTCTGCTAGGGAGTCAAAAAGAGTCACTGTGAGGTAATGGTTTAAATCATTCCTAAACGAAACCTGGTTATTTGAAGTCCTCGACTAAATAGGATTTGGAATACATTAAGGAAAGTCTTGTCTATGAGGAAATCAATTTCTTGGTTGCAAAAAAGGACGGTATGAAATGTTGATTATGAAAACATTGTTGGAATTAGGTTTAAGAGGTTTATGACTGCATTCATTCACCCAGATAGAGGATGATGCAGTACTTGTACCCATCCAAAACTGTTAAACCATCTAACCCATTACCAAACAACAAAATTTTAGCCTAGTCCAAACTCATAGGTGTTGCAGACGACAATTTCCATTGAACAAAATTTAACATGTTTAGTCTTTCTTGGTAGAAAACGTTGTAGGAAATGAAGAAATTGCTTGTCAAGAGCAATTTCTTCATTTTCCACAATGTTTTCCAAAGTCGTTATCTTGTAGGGAGTCAAAAAGATAAACTGTGTGGTAATGGGTTAACCCTTGCCGAGACGACATAACTGAGACTGTTCCAAATTCAAAGATGAAGCAGGCGAAACTTTCAAGTAAATGGAATTGTACATTTTTTTTTCACTTTTTGGTAGAAAATATGTTGAACAATAAAGAATATGCTTGGTACAAGGATTTTTTTTTTCATTTTTCGCTTTGTTTTCAAATGCCTTTTTCTCTTGTGAAGCATAAAAAATCTTGATTTTATAAGCATGTGTTTCAATTATTGCATGACCCTTTCCCAAACATTGCAAGTTTGATGGTGAATTTTCAAAAAAAAATCAAAAATTTTGAAAAAAAAAAAATGTATTCCTTGCGATAAATGACCTGGCAGAGCATCTCTGGCTTATGGCTAGAGATACTCTGCCAGGTCATTTATCGTGAGCTATAGCGAAGAGGAAAAGTTTATAATAAGGAACTATTATGAACATTTCACCTTTCCTCGATTTTCCTTTTTCGTCCTGTAATGTTATCTGATACATGTATTTGAAAATAATTTTATCTTTACCGGGATCTGGAAAAATAAGGCATTCATAGCAAGCGCAACCGAGAAAACAATGGCATTATGAATTTATTATTTCAATCCAAACCTTATGTTGCGGGTACTCATTTGAATCGCAATGATCCAATGAGTGCCTACAATATATGGTTTGATGAACTATAAACGAAATAGTGCATTTTGAAAAGCCGTTACCCCCTCTTAACCCTTTCCCAAACAAGACCTGCATTTGAGGTCCCGAACAGATAAGGCTTGGGAAAATAATCAAAATATTGAGGCAAAATAAGAAAATGCTGATAACCAGCATTTTCTCCTTTTGCCTAAATATTTTCTGTGCTATATAGCACGCAATCCTTCCTTTATTGACATGAATTTTGTCGTTTGTAGTAGCTTTGAAATTGGACAACCCTAAAATGTTGTTGTTTGGGAGAGTGCTAACACGGTGGATAATCACGTGATACAATATTTACTGAATATCTTTAACTTTGTTAATACGGGACCGATTTGAATTCGGTTTGCATCAGAGAATGTGAACAGTCGTCACACATTAGATGGACGTGGTTGATTTTTGAAAAATCAACTGATAAAAAAGTTATTGAAGATAAACCAAAATTTTGGTTTATCTTCAATAACTTTTTTATCAGTTGATTTTTTTTTCAAAAATCCAACACCTCCAGCTTATTCCTGGCATTTTTCCACCTTCTCTGCTTCAAACCAAATTCAAATTGGTCAAGTATCAAAAAAGATTTTGAAGATTATCTGACATTCTGAGTCACGTGATTATACAGCGTAGTTAAGTATCTTATCTGGAGTTCTGCTTGCAGCCCTTCAGACTACCGCGTTTGCATTCATTGTGGCCAGTCACGCTAAAAGGGGCCTTCTGGGAAGACCATGAAAACAAACGAAACCGATTAGACTTCAAACAAGACCTGGTCCCGGTTTCTCGAAAAAACTTAAGTACGTTCTCATGCTCAAATCTGAGCAAGGTGCTCAAATCGCACGAAATCCACGTGAACTTCAATCGAATACCCTTCAACGTTAGAGAGTATCCCTTTGAAGTTGAGCATGTTCTCATGAGAATATACTTAAGTTTTTTCGAGAAACCGGGGCCTGGTTTTGACGTCCCTAAAAGAAAATTCTTGGGAAAACATTGAGACAAAAAAGAAACTGCTGATAACCATCAGTTTCTCCTTTTGTCTCAATATTTTCTTAGCTATTTTCTACACAAATTTTATCTTTAACAACACCAATATTGTCATCTGCAGCAGCGTTTGAATAGGACCATCCAAAAATTTGTCTTTTGGTAAAGGGTTGATACTTACTTGACCGATATGAATTAGGTTTGAAGCTTTGAAACAGCGGAGATGGAACACACCAGAAATTTGGTAGTCTTGATGTGGTGTATCTCTTAAAGATAAGCTGATAAAAAGTTATTGACGACCAAATGAAATTCTGGTTGGTCGTCAATAACGTTTTATTGATTGATTTTTTTTAAAAGATCGATCACATTCATCTAATCGCCGACAAATTTCCTATTTTCTGCTTTATTTTCAACTCAGGTACATATTAACCCTTTCCCAAACAAGATCTGGTATTGACATCCTTAATAGAAAAGGCTTGGGAAAACATTAAAAAAAAAGAAGAAACTGCTGATAACCAGCAGTTTCTTCTTTTGTCTCAATAACGTCTGCGCCATGTTTTACACAAATCCTATCTTTACTTACACCCATTTGGTCTATTGTGGCAGTTTTTTTGAAGAGGATCACTCTAAAGTTTTGTCTTTTGGGAAAGGGCTAATATAATTATTGAACATTTTCTGCAGTTGTTTTGTCACGTGATTCATCGCCGTAATTAGGATTGGCACATGTCACGTAAGAGTCTCTTAGAACACAGACTGATCTGGATCCATGTTGATCTCAAGTTATTTGAGCAGAGCTACAGGTATGAGGAGAGAAGGCATTCTAAATATGTTATTTCAAATCCAAACCCTATGTTTTGGGTACTCATTTGAATCCTTGGGTAGAAAACGATTGATTGTTACATGCAATTTGTTAATTTTCCACGATATTTTCCAAAGCATTTATCTTTTGAGAGTCAAAAAGAGTCAGTGTGTGGGAATGGGTTAAGAGAAAAGTTTTTCTCTCCATAAATGACTTTACAAAATATCAAAACTATTAGACTTTAACCCTCTCTTACATAACAAAGCTTACAATGCTTGACATATTTCGGTCAAATACCCGGCCTCGAAATTGGAACTCAGTATGAAACGAAAATTTTCATTAAGGTAGAATACCCGTAATGTCGCCATTTTGAATTTCATAAATCATCGGGTTTCTCCAAGCTGCGTCGTTACGTGTCTGAACCTATTCGGGCGCGGTCGTAAACATTCGACGGTGGAAAGTTCCACCGCCGAATGTTTTCGACTGCGCCCGAATAATTCCGACGTCGCGCGAATGTCATTAGGGGTAGACTACCTTAAGATATATTTTGTCGTTTGCAGCAGCATTGGGGCGTTACCTAAGGACAGTAAGTATGTTACACTACAGGGACTCACGTGATAAACATTTTTGACAATTTTCAATAACAAAAAAGAATCTGTTAGGTCTAATATACATGTGGTCGATTAAAATAAGGTATGAAGCGGACGAAAAAACGCCAAGAATTTACTGGATGTGGTGGATTTTACAACGACAACTCACAATTAAAAAGTTATGGGCGATCAAACAATATTTATAGAAGTTGTTTAAAAGTTCATTCAATGCCCAATTTATCATCAGGGTCACCTTTGAAGTTGGGTAACCCTTTCCTTATTTATTCATTTCTTTTATTTTGTTTTGGGAATGGTTCAATAAGTGATAAGCGACGTATTCGGGTGGTCCATTTTAAAGACTGCAGTAGGCTACAATTTGTGAATATTATAGCACAGAAAACATTGAGGCAAACGGAAAAATCGTCGATAATCAGTATTTTTCTTCTTTTGTCTCAATGTTTTTACACACCAAATCTAATGAGGACGTGAAAACCAGGTCTTGTCTTTTTAAAAATGAAATGAAAATGAAACACATCTGTGCTTTTCAATCAACTAAGTAAAGTATACATCACATTTTAATTTCAATTCAAAAACAATACAAATTGTAACGAAGAAAGCATACAGTATAAAAACTACAACCATTCTTTGTCATGAAAATATCAACGGTACCACTATCACTGCTGGTGAACTAAAACAATTTTCGCTATAACAGGGTAGATATTTTGCGTTTAAATGTGAGTTTATAGATTTTTTTTTTCTAATGACAATGAACTTGTTCTAAAAACAGACCGGGTTTACCGTTTTGTATTGACAAGCTGTCAGTGTTGTTATAAAATCTCGTAACTACGGCTTCGATAAAGCCGTAGTTACGATATTTTATAAAAACACCGATGGAATACATTGATCGCGAAAAAACGTCCCTCGCTTTGGCCGAGTTCACCACCAGTGACTATATTGCAATATAAACGTTCATTAATATCAATGCTCTCTAACTTCAACCAGGGACATCTGAATCTCTATTGACCGTACTTCGGCAATGTATCTAAAAGCTGGTTTTGGTGTCTCTATTGTAAAATTTGAATGGGAAAACAATGAGATGAAACAAGAAAATTCTAATAAACAGTATTTTCTCCTCGAACCTCAATGTTGTGTGAGCTATATTAATCCCTAATTGTACCTTTATTAACATCCATTTTGTCGTCTGCAACAGCTTTCTAAATGTACCATCCTAGAATTGTGTCGTTGGGAAAGGGTTAATGCACTCAAACAAACGACTTTGGATGAGAATACTATAATATACAGTCAACGCTCGTTGTGTCGAAGTCAAAGGGGTCATCAAAATATCTCGACATATCCGGATCCGGAGTTCGACTCATCCAATTACATTTTGCTTCGAATTAAATGACATTTGACCATTGTATTGTTCACCAAAAGCTTTCATAATTGAAATATAGTAGAAAAAAGGAAAGAAATCGCTCGAGACGAGCAATTTCTATCCTTTTCCTACTAAATTTCAATGGTATATTTGTTTCATAATAATTTTATTTAAACTTTTTAAAATCCGTTGAAGAGGAGGGGACCAAACATTAACTTCGACTTAAGCGAAAAATCGACTTATCCGATGTCGACATAACGAGTGTCGACTGTATTTGTTAACCAGATTATTGGTGCAATATAATAGCTCCCTGAGTATTTGAATATGTGTTATACTTGTAAAAGTCTATTTATTCGAAACGGTGTATAATCACGTGGCTTAGAATTTCCGATAATCTTCAATAACTTTGTCTATACTTGACCAATTTGAAATCGGTTTGAAGCAGAGGAGGTGGAAAATGTCATAAATAACATGGTGTAGTAGATTTTTATAAAATCAGCTGATAAAAAAGTAATTGAAGATAAACCAAAATTTTTGTTTATCTTCAATAACTTTTTTATCAGTTGATTTTTCAAAAATCAACCACGTCCATCTAATGTATGACGTCTGTCCACATTCTCTGCTTCAAAACGAATTCAAATCGGTCCCGTATTAACAAAGTTATTGAAGATATTCAGTAATTATTGCATCACGTGATTATCCACCGTATGCGAGAGAACTTAATTTTCGTGAACTTTAGCGACTGTGTTATCTCGCGAATGCATCCGAAAGTCTGTAGAATGTCGGAAATTACCGATGTTCGCCGGAATACCTGAAATCGTGCGTTTTCATTGAAACCACTTCAATGTTGCTTGTTAACAAAATAGAATCTACTTCATAATTTACTGTTTGGGTCTTAATTAAAACCCTCTCCAAAACAAAATCTAGTTTCGATACCCGCAATCATGACAACTTTGAACAGCATTGCAAGAAAAGAAGAAAAATCTTATAAACAGCATTTTCTTCGATCCTCTGTAGTTTTCGTGCTAGATCTATTTCACATTTTGTCGTCTGCAACAGCTCTCAAATTAGACCAACCTAGTATTGTCGTTTTAGAAATGATTTAGCCGTAGATTCTACAGCATATTATACATTAACCCTTTCCCAAACGACAAAATTTTAGGTGATCCACTTCAAAAACTGCCACAAATAACAAAATTGATGTTTTAAAGTTAGTATTAATTTATGTAAAATATGACACAGAAAATATTGGGACAAGAGGAGAAACTGCTGGTTATCAGCAGTTTCTTCCTTTGTATCAATGTTTTCCCAAGCCTATTCTATTACATGTAAGGACGCCAAAACCAAGTATAGTTTAGGAAAGGGTTTTCCCAAAATAAGACCTTTTAGAAATAGCTTGGGAAAACATCAATGCAAAATAAGAAAATAAGCTTTCTAATTGGGACTATAAATATTATTGTTGCTTTGGAAATGGTTTAAGGTAGTCCACCCCTAATGAGATTCAAGCGGCGTCGGAACTTTTCATGTGACGTCGTTAACACTCGCTACGCACTTACACCTATTCGGGCGACGTCGTAAACATTCGGCGAATAACTCCGACGTCGCGTGAATCTTATTAGGGGTGAACTACCTAAGGTTAAAATCCGTCATTTTTTCGTGTTTTCTAATGTCGGAATACACTTCACTCTAATTTCATTGATGACGTCACTTTCTGATGTTGAATAATATGAACTCTGAGTTTCTGGACAAGGTCTGTATTTCTTACTGGTCGGCTGTCTTGGTTGTCCGAAATCTGAATGAAACAAATAAAAATAGAAAGATATCGCTGCTTTTCAACAAAAAGTCGTAACTGCAGCTTAATCCATTACCACACAATAACTCTTTTTGTGCTACATGTGAATTAACCCTTTCCCAAACAAGACCTGGCCCCGGTTTCTCGAAAAAAAATTAAGTATATTCTCATGAGAATATGCTCAACTTCAAGGGGATACTCTCCAACGTTGAAGGGTATTCGATTGAAGTTCACGTGGATTTCGTGCGATTTGAGCACGGTGCTCAGATTTGAGCATGAAAACGTACTTAAGTTTTTTCGAGAAACCGGGGCCTGGGGCCAGTTTCATCAAAATATTTAAGTCGTATTTTTGACTTAGCATGGTCTTAAATATAGCTTATAACAACATTCGCATAACCCAGGTTTTGATAGAATGGCGATACGCGTTTCATGCCCTAAACTAGTCGTAAGTCGTCGGTAAGTCAAAAATACGTCCTAAATGTTTTGATGAAACAGGCCCCTGGTTTTAACATCCTTAGTAGAATAGGCTTGGGAAAACATTGAAGAAAAAGAAGAAAATACTATTGACCAGCATTTTCTGCTTTTGTCTCAATATTTTCTGGTCTATATGTACACAAATTCTGCCTGTATCAATATCGATTTTGTCGTCTGCAGTAACTATCGAATCGTACCACCCTAATTTTTGCCGTTTGGGAAAGGGTTAATTCATTACCACACAATGACTCTTTTTGACTCCCTACAAGAAAGTGGCTTAATGAAACATTGTGGAAAATGAAGAAATTGCTTGTGATAAGCAATTTCTTCATTTCCCACTAGATCTATGTTTTCTACCAAAAGAGACCAAAGAAGTTTAATTTTCATTCATTTGAAATTGTCGTCTGCACATTCTTTCAATTTGGTGTAGGCTAAAATTATGATATGAACTCTGAGTTTCTGGACAAGGTCTGTATTTCTTACTGATCGGATGTCTTTGTTGTCCGAAGTCTGAAAAGTGGACAAATTTTAAGATATCGCTGCTTTTCAACAAAAAGTCGTAACTGCAGCTTAATCCATTACCACACAATGACTCTTTTTGTGCTACATGTGAACTAACCCTTTCCAAAACAAGACCTGGTTTTAACATCCTGAGTAGAATAAGCTTGGGAAAACATTGAAGAAAAAGAAGAAAATACTATTTACCAACATTTTCTGTTTTTTCCTCAATATTTTCTGGACTTTTTTTGTAGACAAATTCTGCCTGTATCAATATCGATTTTGTCGTCTGCAGCAACTATCGAATCGGACAACCCTAAAATTTTGCCGTTTGGGAAAGGGTTAATTCATTACCACACAATGACTCTTTTTGACTCCCCACAAGAAAGTGGGTTAAGGAAACATTGTGGAAAATGAAGAAATTGCTTGTGACAAGCAATTTCGTCATTTCCCACTATGTTTTCTACCCAAAGAGACCAAAGAAATTTAAAAATTCATTCAGTTGAAATTGTCGTCTGCATTCTTTCAATTTGGAGTAGGCTAAAATTATGATAGGAACTCTGTGTTTGTGGACAAGGTCTGTATTTATTTCTGGTCGGCTGTCTTTGTTGCCTGAAATCTGAAGAAAATAAAAACGGAAAAATAGAAAGATTTCACTGTTTCTTAACAAAGAGTCGTAACTACAGCTTAATCCATTACCACAAAATGACTTGTTTGACTCCCCTTTAGGAAAAAAAGGATTTGGAAAACATTGCTTGTGGCAAGCAATTTCTTCATTTCCCACTAGATCTATGTTTTCTACCCAAAGAGACCAAAGATGTTTAAATTTCATTCATTTGAAACTGTCGTCTGTATCTTCTTTCAGTTTGGAGTAGGCTAAAATTATGATATGAACTCTGGGTTTCTGGACAAGGTCTGTATTTCTTACTGGTCGGCTGTCTTTGTTGTCCAAAGTCTGAAAAAAGGAAACATGGAAAGATATCGCTGATTTTCAACACAAAGTCGTAACTGCAGCTTTTAATCCATTACCACACAATGACTCTTTTTGTGCTACATGGTTAACCCTTTCCCAAACAAGACCTGGTTTTAACATCCTTAGTAGAATAGGCTTGGGAAAACATTGAAGAAAAAGAAGAAAATACTACTGACCAGCATTTTCTGCGTTTGCCTCAATATTTTCTGGGCTATTTTGTACACAAATTCTGCCTGTATCAATATCGATTTTGTCGTCTGCAGCAACTATCGAATCGTAGGCTACCACCCTATTTTTGCCGTTTGAGAAAGGGTTAATTCATTACCACACAATGACTCTTTTTGACTCACCATAAGAAAATGGCTCATGAAAACATTGTGGGAAATGAAGAAATTGCTTGTGACGAGCAATTTCTTCATTTCCCACTATGTTTTCTACTGTCGTCTGCACCTTCTTTCAGTTTGGAGTAGACTAAAATTATGATATGAACTCTGAGTTTCTGGACAAGGTCTGTATTTCTTACTGGTCGGCTGTCTTTGTTGTCCAAAGTCTGAAAAAAGGAAACATGGAAAGATATCGCTGATTTTCAACACAAAGTCGTAACTGCAGCTTTTAATCCATTACCACACAATGACTCTTTTTGTGCTACATGTGAATTAACCCTTTCCCAAACAAGACCTGGTTTTAACATCCTTAGTAGAATAGGCTTGGGAAAACATTGAAGAAAAAGAAGAAAATACTATTGACCAGCATTTTCTGCGTTTGCCTCAATATTTTCTGGGCTATTTTATACACAAATTCTGCCTGTATCAATATCGATTTTGTCGTCTGCAGCAACTATCGAATCGGACAACCCTAAAATTTTGCCGTTTGGGAAAGGGTTAATTCATTACCACACAATGACTCTTTTTGACTCCCCACAAGAAAGTGGGTTTAGGAAACATTGTGGAAAATGAAGAAATTGCTTGTGACAAGCAATTTCTTCATTTCCCACTATGTTTTCTACCCAAAGAGACCAAAGAAATTTAAAAAATAATTCAGTTGAAATTGTTGTCTGCATTCTTTCAATTTGGAGCAGGCTAAAATTATGATAGGAACTCTGTGTTTGTGGACACGGTCTGTATTTATTTCTGGTCGGCTGTCTTTGTTGCCTGAAATCTGAAGAAAAAAACCCGGAAAAATAGAAAGATATCACTGTTTTTTAACAAAGAGTCGTAACTACAGCTTAATCCATTACCACAAAATGACTTGTTTGACTCCCCTTTAGGAAAAAAAAGGATTTAGAAAACATTGCTTGTGGCAAGCAATTTCTTCATTTCCCACTAGATCTATGTTTTCTACCCAAAGAGACCAAAGATGTTTAAATGTCATTCAGTTGAAACTGTCGTCTGTATCTTCTTTCAGTTTGGAGTAGGCTAAAATTATGATATGAACTCTGAGTTTCTGGACAAGGTCTGTATTTCTTACTGGTCGGCTGTCTTTGTTGTCCAAAGTCTGAAAAAAGGAAACATGGAAAGATATCGCTGATTTTCAACAAAAACCTCGTAACTGCAGCTTAAAACAAGCTGCAGTTACAAAGTCTTTGTTGAAAAGCAACATTATTGTATTCAGTTGAAATTTGTCGTCTGCACCTTCTTTCAATTTGGAGCAGGCTATAATTATAATAATACGAACTCTGCGTTTCTGGGAAAGGTCTGTATTTCTTACCGGTTGGCTGTCTTGGTTGTCCGAAATCTGAATGAAACAAATAAAAATAGAAAGATATCGCTGCAATAAAATGTCGTAACTGCAGCTTAATCCATTACCACACCAATGACTCATTTTTTACTCCCCACAAGAAAAAAAACTTTGGAAAACATTGTGGGAAATGAAGACATTGTTTGTGACAAGCAATTTCTTCATTTCCCACTATGGTTTACACCCAAAAAGACCAAAGAAATTTAAATTTCATTCAGTTGAAATTGTCGTCCGCACCTTCTTTCAATTTGGAGCAGGCTAAAATTATGATAGGAACTCTGTGTTTCTGGGCAAGGTCTGTATTTCTTACTGGTCGGCTGTCTTTGTTGTCCGAGGTCTGGAAAGTGGGAAAATAGAAAAGTATCGCTGATTTTCAACAAAAAACAATGCCGGTTATTATCATTTTCTTCCTTTGTCTCAACGTTTTCTCAAACTTATTTTATAAGACGTCAAAACCCGACCTTGTTTGGGATTGGGTTAAAATTTGATATCCTTCTGTTTCACGATGTTTCTTTGTGTAGACTTCAAAGTGCAGTTCTAGTGAATGGTAGATAACTGCTGCATGCTGCGGGGGATCCAGAATATCTGTGAATGGGGTTCAAACATACAAAAAGGGGGTTCTTTTCCCTAGAATTACACCATTTTGACTGAATTTCTATATAAAAATGAACTAATTGGGGTACCGAGGGAGTTCGTTTGAACCTCCCCACCCCCACTTCGAACCCCCTCGCGATTTGTCATCGTGCGTGTTATTCATGTGCAGTCTCTCATATTTATTATAAGAAAATATATTTTAAGTTGTTATAATAACTGAATCCTAGTGTCTGTGTGTATGATTGATATTTCTTTCTTGATGCCTGAGACTTTCTTAAACGGAAACAATCTCCGTTGGAGTTATTAACCTTGAACATTAACCTCATTTCAAAACAAGACCTGAATTTTACAGGACTTTACAGAATAAAGGTCTCGAAAACCATTGAGTTAAAAGAAGAAAATGTTTATAATCGGCATTTTCTCCTTTTTGTCTTTACATTTCATTTTCTACATTCTACACATGACCTATGCCTATTTTTTGTTATTTTATACTTCTGCAGTAGCCTAACTTTCAGATTTGACAATCCTAAATTTTCGCCGTTAAGGTAAGGGTTAATTTGTTTTAGAATATATGACGATAGGCACAACGAACACAGTCAATTTTAATGAACAAATCATACATATTTACCGTTTCCCAGGTAACGTAATTATTTGGATAGGAATAACATACATGGTAACAACCGATAGAAAACATTATTGGAAAACAAGGATCGGTGGTCACCAGAATTTTAAAAAATCCTATAATACACACTGAAATGACCTTCGTGTTAAATGAAAAAATATTTGTACACCAGAAATGTAGAAAAATAATATAAATTATGTTGTATTTCGAAATATTGAGCGATTATTAAAATTTCGATTAAATCCTCTGGAACTGTCAACATAATGTATTATAGCCACATTTCAACAGATAACCTCGTAACTGCAGCTTGTTTAAAGGTACAATGCTCCAGTATTACTTGTTCTTCTCCCAATGATAGAATTTGATTATATTTTTTTCTGTCGAAAGAACATGTTATTACCAGCTAAAAAATGAAATAAAAATGGATGGTCATCGATCTTGTTTGGATTTTATCGGCTATCGTAATTTGTATACCCCTACAGGTTAAAAAGGGACACTTTCTGGTCCCTTTCAAATATCACGAAAATACTCAGAAAAAGCTGAATGACATTTGCCTTATCTCGTAAATGGCATCAAATTAAATTTACATTTATCAAAAACAGAAAATCTTAAATGGGTGATGTAAAGAATGGGTTAATGTATAAAACAGCATAATTTACACAATCAATTAGATCAACGAAGCAGAGGCGTTTTACGTCAAAATTGGCACTTTTTGTATATGATATTTCAAGTTCTACATAATACAATTTGATAACACTCCCATAAAGTATTTTATAAGCAATATGTCTTGGTAATAATTCAAGAGGAAAATGTATAGTTCATCGCACTTTTTAGAGAATAACATCAGTTTTACCATTTACACATGAACAAATGACACAATACAGTGGTAAGTACAAACACACTTACAATTTTCTTGCACTAAATCATCGATTTCTTTCTTGAAGAAATAAGTGTCAACAAATACGCTCTAACATTCGAAAAATGGTGAATAGCAAGCATTCTGAAGTATTGCAAAACAATACCAAGTCCCCTACCGGCTTTATATATGCGTTTAGGAAAAAGAATGCCAGAAAACTGTTATATCCAAACATTTTCTGAGTTAGTCCTTGGGCCAGATATGGTTGGAGTTACCACTAAAATGGACAAAGGGGCACCTATATATCTTGAAAGACCTATCCAAAGGAAGAACAAAAATGCAATGATATCCACTCTGCAGAGTAGCTATACCTCAGAATGTGCATTTGAAATTTGATAGGGTTTGGATAGTTGAAAATCATTGCAAGGTTTTGAAATGCTTAAAATAATGTGGCTTTACTGCTTTCTATACAAAGCATACACTGCATATATAAACCAGATGCATAGAAATACAATTCATGTTGAATAATTTGTCCTACACAGCATGTATATGGAAAAAATCACAACAGGTATATCCATAAAGGGAGGTAATAAGCCGAGAAAATTACATGATTTTCAAGATGGAGTATGGCATTATTATGTCATAAGCCAAAAATGAAAACCCTCTGTATTTTCTTGAACCTGTTAATGAATTCTGACTGTTGTTCCATTTCAAAGTGCCGGATAAGCAAAATTTAACAACCTTCTTGTTTCCATGGTAACTATCTTCTTAAAGAAGTTTCAGCATTAGCTTCAACTAATCGCAAAAAAAAACCATTTTAAAACTATTATAGTAATAAAACATACATTTTAGTTTTGAAATGTTATTTTGTTAAGACATCTCTTACACAAAACAAATTAGTATGCTTATGGATATTAATAAAAACTTTAATAACAAGATCGTGAAACACAAATGCCCAAGGAATGGCAATGTTAAGTTTTTATGCTAAGTTTTCGAGTTAAGGATTGATAAGGGTTAATGAATGACCTTGAGGAAGGTCAGATTGATATTGCACAAACAGATAAATATCATTGTTCAAAAGAAGGTTACTTACAAAATTATAGCTTTGTATGTCAAACATTTTTGGAGAAAAGGCCAGTGTTAAGTTTTCATACAGACAGATGGACGGACAGACAGACAGACAAGAGTAAAACAATATGCCCCTGCGTGTTTAAATTGCTGAAATGAGATTTTTCTAGTTGCAATGTAAATATGATGTGTTTTTATACCATAATTCAAAAGGTAAAATAACACAAATAAATTAATTATCACTTCGTTAGCAAATCATGGACAATTATAGGTAAACTGCATGTAGATCTAAAAGGAGACAAGAAAGAGACGGAGGACTCAGTATACAGTTTTTAAATTTTGACAGCATTTGGGGTTAAGGATAAATTCCTGTTGTAAGCCCTTTAAAGTTTAAGTTTTTAAAAGCAGGTCAAACTCAAAGTTCAGGGTAACTAGGTCAAAGGTTATGGTCCTAAATAAATGGGCGTGGTGGGAGTCCTCATCCGGTAGGTTTCAAACCAAGGCCAAAGAAGTTCAAGACTTAACCATCTGCATGCAAAGTCGCATAACTATCACCCTCCCACTTCTCTTTGTTTCTTGCCCCTCTCAAGACCATGCTGAATGACACTGGACATGGATATGAAATCCAAGGCAAGAAGATCAGCCATCTTTTCTACATGGATGACCTAAAGACCTTTGCCAAGAATGATCACTAGCAAAAACAACTGCTCGAGACAGTAAAGGTATTTAGTGATGACATATGTATGTAATTAGAACTGGACAAGCGACCAACGGCCACCTTCAAAAAAGGAAAAACTGATATCAACATCTGACAAACAGCTAGAAAGAGACACCATTATCAAGGAACTAGACCAAGACGCTACATACAAATACCTTGATGTTAATGAAGGTGATGGAATTCAACATGCAGCAATGAGGGAAAAGATCAGAAGAGAGTATTACAGAAGAGTTAAGGCTTGCCATCAAGAGTAAGCTAAAAGCTGCAGATAAGATTGAAGTCATAAACACCCTGACAGTCCCAGTTGTCACATACAATTTTAATATCATAAACTGGCAAATGGAAGAAAAAAGGAAAATTTGACACAAAGACCAGACAGTTGCTAACAACAGAAAGAATGCATCACCCAAAGGTTGACGTTTAAAGATTGTACCTACCAAGAAAGATCGGTGGCAGGGGCCTCTCATATATTGAGATGGCATAAACACATATTTGGAGACAACACAAGACAATCTGCTACATCTGATCCGGGAACATGAACGTAATAAGAAACTTTACTCAATCTCAGAGCAAGCCAGAAAGTTCATTCAAGAACTGAACATTGCACAAATGCCAAGAAATGGAGAAGATTCCGTCACAGAGTTTGCCAAAAGAACAAGACAGACAAAGGCAAATGCCCAAAAGAGGATGACACAAACATGGAAAGCCAAACCAATGCATGGGCAATACCCGTAAGGTTTGACTAACCAGATGTTGACCAAGATCAGACACATAAGTGGCTCTCTAGTGCAGGTCTCAATGCAGAAACAAAGGGAATGGTGATAGCAGCACAAGATCAGAGTTTGGCTACAAGAGCATATCACTACAAGATCATCAAAGATGGTACAGATCCAAAGTGTAGAATTTGCAACCAATATGATGAAATTGTCTCAGGCTGTCCAACATTAGTGCCAACATAGTACATTCAAAGACATGACAAGGCAGCAGGGTACATTCATTGGAAAATCTGCAAGCAATTTGGACTCCCAGCAAACAAAAAATTGTATGAACATCAACCAAAAACTGCGTAGAGGGACATGTCAGTGAATACTGGTACAGAAATCAAGGCTAACAGACCAGACATCATCATCAAGAACAAATTGGACAAGATGTTCATCATGATTGACATAACGGTTCCATCTGAAAAAAATGTCTCCGTCAAGGCACTTGAGAAACTATCAAAATACAAAGACCTTGAGATAGAAGTAGCCAGAATGAGGGGTATGGAGCCGACAACTGTACAAGTCGTTGTAGGTGCACTTGGTCTAATTAAGAAGGGACTTGACAAAATATTCAAATAAATCCCTGGTGCACCATTTATCGAGGAACTGCAGAAGATCATACTCCTCAGAAGTGCACATATCATCCAAAGAACACTGTATAATAATAATGAAAACACTATAATTGCAAAATGTATACCTTCTGTCATAGATCTAGCTATCCCCTAAATAATCTGCTATACATGTATACGACCTACAACCTTAATTTCAAACGATGTCAATAAACTTTCAATATATTGCAGTTGCCCTTTTTTGTTAATCCATGTGTTTTGATTCTATTTTGAATTCTGAAAGTATCAAACGAGATCATTTGAACCATCTAATCAGTTCTGTTCATTATCATAATCATTCAATCATTAGTGTAAATTGTGCAAAGAAGGTGTTAAAATATTTAACAATTATTTATAATAATGTATCCAGTTTACTGTATCAGTGTTTTCCTAAACTTTAGGGTCATTATTTTCTATTTGATATTGGATTTAGGGTGTATTATTTTACGTCCAAAAGGGTTTTTAGCCCTTACATTTAAGCAGATTTACAGTAAGATGCAAATTACGGATGCTAAAAAATGATTGAATCTTGCATGAAAATGAGTGAATATGCCAAACGAATGAACATTAACTGTTACTAAATAACATAACAGATGCTGATCTTAGAAACAATAGCAAATGCCAAGTTTGAAAGCAATAGTTATGACAGAAACAAACTGATTTGTGACAGATGTTTGAAAGATGCTCATTAAAGTTTGATGAAGAATTTCTATGCAACAAAAAGGTTTAAATTGCTGGACATTAAATGCTAGAGCAATAGATATCTGTCTTGAGGTTGGTATCATGGTTATAGAGGTATGTGCAAAGTTTTAGGGTAATGGTGTTAGTAAAACAGAGATATGACACTTTTACCAAACAAAAACCTAATTCGCAAAAAGGGTCACAGTTTTAAGTGGTGTCATTAATATTCGCGAATATGCAAATATGGTAATTTGCATAAAATTTATGGTAAATTATTGAGCAAGTCATAAACTTTCATTTGATACCATTCTTACATCTGTAGGTCAATATTCAACCAAGACATGACCAAAAACGTTTTGAAATGACTGAACAATTTTATAGGGTTAAGGGTTTAGATAAGGTTTATGACCCAAAGCCCTACGGCCAAATTAAGTGCAAACATCGCTCAAAATGTTTGATATATTAATTTTCTTTAAGATATAATACATGTATGTTTACGTAATTCCTCTGCACAAAAATGCCTCGTTTTGGAAAGTATTTACCAAATTTCCGTCGAAAATCGCAATTTTAGGAAAATTCATGAATATGCAAATGAGCTAATTTGCATAACATGGCTAAAATGAAAGAATAAGTTATAAGCTTTCACTTAATATCATTCTGACAACTATGTGCAAATAATCAATGAAGATATGGCCGAATTCATTTTCAAAATTTACATAAGTAATTTGATGGGGCTTAGGGTTTAGATAAGGGTTACGGCAAAAAGCCCCAACCGCCAGAGTGTAAACAAGGCTCAAAATGTTTCTAATAAAATGTTCTCTATGAAAAATTATGTTTTCAAAATTCCCCCTGAAAAGAAACGCCTTGTTTTGGAAAGTATTTATCCAAATTTTTGCCAAATTTTTACGGGAAATCATTAATATTCATGAATATGCAAATGAGATAATTTAAATAAGATAACTACAAACAAAAGAGCGAGTCATAAGCTTTCATTTGACACCATTTTGACACCTGTAGGTCAATATTCAATGGAAATATGACCAAATAAGTGTTATAAATTTGAATGCAAAAAATGACAGGGTTAAGGGTTGAAGATAAGGGTTACAGCCAAAAGCCCTGACGGCCAGAGTGCAAACAACACTCAAAATGTTTCTAAGATAATGTACTTTATGAAAAATCATGTCTTCTTGCATTAGAAATAAATAATATTTATAGAAAAATACTTTTTCGAATATTTCGGCCAATTTTTATACTTGATTGCACATAAAGCATATTTTGAAGAGGGTTATGACGTCATAATAATTACATAATTTAAAAAATCATGATTCATAAGTAGTGAAATTCATGCTCATACGTATGGATTCAAATAAATAGATTTATACATTCATTTAATATTTTTATTAATTTTTCCCTTTTCCTTACACCAAACCAGATTGTCATTCACGTCGTGAAGGGTACCTATATAAAGGTAAGGGTAAAATATATTTAGCTACTCTTCATGTCGGATATCATCACTGAAAAACATCCGTCAGATGTATATCTACAAATATATATAGGTGTCCTTTTGTCCTTTTTTCTGGTAATACTTACCCCATTTTGCTGGTCCTGGCCCAAGGACTAAGTCCAGCATCCGTATCTTCCTAAAAAATCACTGGATCGGAACGAAACTCAAACTTGTTCTGTATCTCATCAATATGTATTCATATACCAAAAATTAGCTCAATATCTGCAATTAGCGTTTAGAAAAAAAGTCTGGAAAACTGTTATTTCCCAGTAATTTTCTAAGTCCAGCATCCATATCTTTCTCAAAAATCACCGGACCAGAACGAAACTCAAACTTGTTCTGTAACTCATCAATGCAGGTCTACAAACCCAAATCAGCTTTATAGCTACCCGCGTTTAGAAAAAAAGTCCGCGAAACTAATTGACCGGACTGACGGACGGTCAGAAGGGCGGACTGACTGACTGACGGACAGAGTGCAAACCTAAAGTCCCCTTCGGCTTCGCCGGTAGGGGACTAATAAAGACATGTCATATCATCGAAAATCTGGTAGCGAAACATAATATATGGTGCGCAACATTAAAGTTTCTACAGTAACGACCGAGTGTTCCGAAAAACTGGAGCAGTTGCGATGTTTTTATTGAAAATCGACGATATTTAAATCGACTTACCGATGCTTTCAAAGTTTTCCTGCCCGTCCGGGTTTCCCCGCTGAAGTGTTTTGTAGTTGCCTTTGTTCGGCTGTTTATGTGCAGCAGACTTAGATGACCCGCAACCCATGTTCCAGTCTTCGTCGCGGCTGATTGTGCAAGTTTCATTCAAACGGGCCAGAAGTCAAACAGTCTGAAAGAATGAAAGAAAGCGCGAGTCCTAAATACGGTGGGAAATACACCAATTAATAAATCAAAGTGCTGAGAGCACTGTAATTGGACGTCTCTGATTGATTGAGCGGGATTGTACATGAACGAAAGATATTTTATTCATTCTTCTGTGTTTAATTCTATAAGATCGGTTTCGGACATACGAAATCGGCTTTAATACCAGAAAACCCTTCTCAGGCTTCAAATTGATTTGATTGCCGTTTCAAGACAACTGATTTGTCGCTATGAATAATCACTATTAATTTGATTACCAAATTCAATTAAGGCCATGCGATTAGCACTTTTGTCTTCTTGTTTCGGTTTACTATGAGTATTGTCGTCAGTTATACTTTTCATTGATTTTAAAAAATACGCTACAAAGCAATTTATTTAAAATGTAAGCCAACGCGCTACATAAATGAAAGCCGCGATAGCTCACTTAGCAGAGCACTCACCTTGTACTCTTTACACATGTTATATCCGGAAGGCCCTGGGTTCGAATTCTACTCAGACATTGTTCTTTTTAATCATCTTTTTTTATACGCCGCCGGAGGCGGACGTATATTGGCGTCATCTTCTCCGTCTGTCCGTCCGCCCATCCGTCCGTCCGTCCGTCCGTCCGTACGTCCGTCCACTTTTCTTGTCAACGCAACTCCTCCTAAGTTTCTGGCTGGATCTTCTTGAAACTTGGTCAATGTTATCACCTCAATTGGTAGATGTGCATGAAGGAAGGATTTTATGGTTCGTTGATTTTTGCCAGAGTTATGCCCCTTAAAAACTTAGTCTCTTGGGCTTATAGAAATTGCAGCCTTGTCAACGCAACTCCTCCTAAGTTTCTAGCTGGATCTTAATGAAACTTGGTCAATGTTATCACCTCAATTGGTAGATATGCATGAAGGAAGGATTTTATGGTTCGTTGATTTTTGCCTGAGTCATGCCCCTTAAAAAGTTAGTCACTGGGAGTTATTGAAATTGCAGCCTTGTCAACACAACTCCTCCTAAGTTTCTGGCTAGATCTTGATGAAACTTGGTCAATGTTATCACCTAAATTGGTAGATGTGCATGAAGGAAGAATTTTATGGTTCATTGATTTTTGCCAGAGTTATGCCCCCTTAAAACTTAGTCTGTGGGGCTTATTGAAATTGCAGCCTTGTCAACGCAAGTCCTCCTACGTTTATGGCTGGATATTAATGACACTTGGTCAATCACCTCAATTGGTAGATTTGCATGAAGGAAGGATTTTATGGTTCATTGATTTTTTCTAGAGTTATGCCCCTTTAAAACTTAGTCTGTGGGGCTTATTGAAAATGCAGCCTTGTCAACGCAAGTCCTCCTACGTTTATGGCTGGATATTAATGACACTTGGTCAATCATCTCAATTGGTAGATTTGCATGAAGGGGCTGATTGAAATTGCAGCCTTGGGGCTGATTGAAATTGCAGCCTTGTCAACACAACCTCTTCTAAGATTCTGACTGGATCCTTATGAAACTTGGTGGATGTTATTACCTTAATTGGTAGATGTGCATGAAGTAAGGATTTTATGGTTCATTGATTTTTGCCTGAGTTATGCCCCCTTCAATCTTAGTCTCTAGGGCTTAATGCTATTTCAGTCTCGTGAACGCAATTCCTTCCAGGTTTTTGACTGGATATTTATAAAAACCTTTTTGTGAACACAATTTTTTACAGGTTTTTGTGTGAATATTTATAAACCCTTGTCAATGTCATTTATTTTGTCTCAAGTTATATAAGTGGCGGCGTATATTGTGACCATGGCACTCTTGTTCGACTTCTATCTCCACCATCGTTGGCGAAAAAACGACCGCAGTGATTTAGAATCGATCTTAACACAAATTCAACGAAATAAAGTAATGAAACGCCGATCATTTACATACAATTCCGCTCAATCAATGAGAGGCGTCTAAATATAGTGCTCCAAGCACTTTGATTTTTATTCCTGTTTAGAGTAAAAAAAAGAAAAAAAAACACGGTAGCAGTTTTCCCTGGTTGTGGTTACAAAACAAATTCAATACATACTTTTCCTGAAACAAAATACCAGATGAATTGGAGCACCTAATCATGGATTCCTCATACAAGTACTACCGCAGCATCCTTACATCTACAGATGTGCATAAAAAGAAGAAATTGGGAACGTGCCGTCGGGAAAATGGCAGTGGAGTACAATAAGCAATTTAAATGTTCATATCATTATCAACGAAAATTTGAGAATAGCAATGTCCCTATCTGTAAACATATTCATACGATCATCCAGGTACCATCTGTTGCAGACCCATTGCTTCATCTTCTTAGCTCAATACACGTAAACGGGTCGCTTAAACGAAATAAATACAGATCGCTGTCACTTAGTCTTATACTAGTAATAATCATTGTTGTCATGACCATCGATCAGTATGTAAATAGGTCATGATACTGTCGAATATCAGTGATACAGATGCTGGAGAAAAAAAACTCGTAAGAACAACTATTTTTCTGAATAGGTGGATTTCACTAGTGTCTCATCTGAGGCTGTTCAGATGGAACCCCGATTTGTCATCGAGTCGAACCCGAGTTGCGAAATGAACTCACTCCCCGATAACCAATTTCAAAACCCTGGTTCCAAAGTACGTCTCGTGGAAACCCCGTTCCTTTAAATATGTCAAAGACTTAAACAACAATGATCAAAGGAAAGGGACCTATCATACACAATACGTGCATTAACTTGGGTAATCATTCTAAAATGTGTGTTTTCAGTAAACACATCAAGAAAAACAAACGTTTTACAGAAGAAATAATCCGAACTGGTTTTGAACCAACGGCGTTCCAAATTTCAAACTGAAAAAAGGTTGCGAGGTTAATCCTTTCCCGTTTGAGCTATCGCTGCTGCTGATGATATAGGGTGTCTGTTTACATTATAACCATAGTGCATGCATGTATCGCTTTCTAAAGATCTTACCCTTTACACAATAAATATTACGAAAGTCAAAAAACTACAAGAAAATGATTAAATCGAAAAAAGATCGTAAAGTTGGTTAAGACGTGGCATGAATTGAATCGGCCAATGAATCTTATAGTATTTGTTAGAGAACACATAGAAAGTAGGAAAAGATACGACAGTTTTCCTGTATGGTCGCAAAATCTATTTTGAATTTTGGTCAACTGGCAATTGAGACTGAGAAAGGGTTTTTTGGTAATGAAAACCCATTTCGCCTGTCCAAAAGTGGTTATAAGAATTGTACGTCCTTTCGGACGTCCAATTAAAAAAAGGTTAGGCCTATACTTGACTGATTTGAATTCGTTTAAAGCAGAGACTGTGGGGAATCTCCAGGAATTAGTCGAAAGTGCTAGATCTTTTATAAAAATAAGACCATGAATAATATTGACAACAAATCAAAATTTTGGTTGGTTTCATCAGCTCATTTTTCAAAGTCTTTGTACTCAGCAAACCACTGGTATTTTCCCGTCTTTTCTACTCCATTTGTTCCCCCAAAATAAGAAAAGATCTTCGTCATTGTCACATTAAGTTTTATGGGAAAGGGTTAATGTACTTAGTTAAGGCGAGACTACGCCTCTTTTTATATGCCGTGTGTTTAAATTGGCTGCTTTAATACATTTTCTGGTGGCTAGTAGTTTTAATTGTACATTATGCAAGTTAGAATGCTTGGGTTAAGCGTGCGTGCTGGGTGAGTAGATTTTACTTGTTGAGTGTGGTGCATGGGAATTGGGTACTTGTAGTGAGTTTTCTTCCTGGGGTTTTGTATACTGAGCAAAAAAAGTTTAGCACGTTTTTTAACACATTATTTTTTCAGTTTATGATAATTAAATGAACATTGTTTTGTGATGTTCAGTTGTCCCGATCGACAACCATTACGCATACAGTGCATGTGTAGAGTGAACATTCAGTGTATTGGACAAAGTCGAGATAAGCAAAAGTCACGTGCGGCACGTGTGCAGTGACATCGATAATGTCTAGCTTGTCCAAAAACACACGATTACACAGATCTGTTTGCAGAATCAATTTAACTGTTACAAATTCTTTGAAATTGATTATGGGAAGGCGAGAAATGATGACGTAAGTTCGACGTCAGAGAGCTCTTTGCATGCTCCAAGCAGGTATGTCTGTTAGAGATGTTGCTTTGCATTTCAATTGTCTCCAATTGACAATTACGCGCCTACGGCACTTGGTTAATGCAACTTTAGCCACCAACGACCGACCTACATCTTGTAGACCGTGTAAAACGACGTTCAGGGAGGATCGTTGCACAGCGACGTCTTGACGACGTTTCGAATTCCTGTCTAGTAAGAATTTAGTGCTACTCCTCCAGGACGTCACAAGGTATATCGTTAGTGACCAGACTGTCCGGAACAGGCTCCACACAACTTGCACCAGGGTCCTCCGATCTTACGCCAATGACGTTAAGCATCGACAGGCAAGGCGTCAGTGGGTATTGACACATCGATATTGATTCAGGAGACATTGGACTGATGTTCGGACGAATCTTATTTTACGTGTCATTAATTGACGGCAGGATTTGTGGTTGGAGAAGATGCGTAAGGCTTGATACCAATAACGTCATCATTGAGACTGTTACGTCGAGTGCAGCGTCATTTTTAGGCAGGAATAGATGAAAACAGTTAAACAGACCTCATTTCAGTTAATGGCAACCAAACGGTGCAAGGGCACTGCAATGAAATTATCCAACCTGTCACAGGACCGTCTTTCAACGATACAACGTTGTGATATTTCAATAAGATAATCACCACCCACTTACTCCAAGGAACATACAGAATGATCTACGCCTGAACTGCTTAATCACCGGCAAAAGAACACACAAAGAGCATTGTTGTACGTCAGATTAGAGAAAGTAATGACGTCTGTAACGTCAATGGCAATGAGCGTCATCTGCAGTATGAATGGGCAAAATTTCTTTTTGTGTGGTCAGGAAGCTTCTCTGCAACATGGGAAGACATTGAATGGCGGTCCTAGCTGCTTATGCTGGACATTCGTGTCATTAAAATTTGCTTGACTTTCGATATCTGACCCCTGTGCACTTTAACGTAAAATACCTAACTAACCCTTAAGAATTCTGAAACAAAATTTTCAGGAAGCGCCAGAAAATTGAATTTTCAAACACATTAGAGTTTTGTTTTTATGGATTTTGGAATAGTTTTTGACTAGGAAAGGACATTTTCCAAGTGTGCTAAACTTTTTGTGCACAGTATATAAAAACCCTGCGTTGAAATGACTCGTTGGGTAGGCGATTTTTGGCATGGAAGCCGGAAAGTGGAGTTGAGATTTGTGTGAAAGTTGGATTCTTCTTGGGGTAAATACTTTTTAATTTATATGGATTTTATTGTGTAAATGTTTTTTATGTATCAAGAAATTTTGTGGCTTAAATGAGCGGCTTTTGATGTATTGAATTATCGCAAACAACGCTGGAAAATGACAAATGGCTGTATAGTTAATTTCTCATTTTCCTGCACTGTTTTGGAATGGCTAGGACTGGTTAAATCGGAGAACTATTACTTTGAATGTTTTGTCAGATTATCATTTAAGCCATGGTTAAATAAGCTACTTTTTGTAACTATTTTCAAAAAAACAAATATTGTGATAATTTGTAATTAATCGTCTGCTTAGCAGTTCATATTTTGTAAAATGCTAATGTTGTATTGTTCAAATGATATTTGGATAATGTCAAATGCTGTATAATTGTATCTTAACACAGTTCAGTACTTTGAATTGCTGTTTTGAGAAAACATTGTGAGAAAAGATGTAAAGTATTGTATTGGTCAATGTTCTGTAAATAGCTCGAGTTGAGAAAACATTGTGGGAAAAGACGTTAGCATATTGTTTTGGTCTATGTTTTGTAATAGCTTGGGTTTGAGAAAACATTGTGGGAAAAGATGCTAACATATTATATTGTCTTGAGATGTTTGTAAAACATGATGGGAAGTAGAGCCATTAGAGCTCTTATTGGGTAGTTGCTATAATATTTGTTATACTTCGTATAGGTTGCTTGACGTTGCTTGATGTTGCTTGTTTGTTTATAACAACCTACAATACATACTGATGTTGTATAGGCGTGTGTGGTGTGATGGCTGGAGACCTGACCGTGTGAGAGTAAACGTGTAGTCCAGACCGGGAGTCTTTGGCAGTATGTCGTGCCGGCGTCAGCGTCATCGGGAAGGGACGTTTGGGATGTGACGACCGGGGAACAACATAGTAATATAGGGTTAATTCACGTTTTTGAGGTCGTTAACATTCTCAGAGGCCCAAAAAATGCGTTATCGCCTGAGACCGGAGGTCGAAGGCGATAACCCATTTTGTGGGCCTCTGAGAATGTTAACGAACGAAAAAACGTGAATTGACGCTATTATTGCATAAAATATGAATAATTTGCAAAGAAACGTAATCAAATAAGACGAATAACTAAAAAACTTAGTGAAAATTTAGCCACATTTACACCGACAGATACCAGAGTTTTCCGGCATTCGACTCGACATATATCGAGTAAGTGGTGTCACTCCTCAACGAAACGGGCCTATTAAATATATAGTAAAATGGGTCAATTTGGCAGCTTCTAGCTCCTCTCAGAAGTCTTTGTGGCATCTTTTACTTAGTCTGCCTGACAGACCATTTCTTTGTCTTTAATTTACTACCAAGAAAGTGGTATCAATAGCACCATCAGCTAAAATCACGCACCCGTGAACACAGCCACCCTTGAAATTTGCCATCTATTTCGGGATCTGCATGTGACACAACCCCATGAAAGGTCACGACCGCGCAAGAAACTAGTTCCCAACAAATTCATTAAAACACATCCTAGCAGTACACTGATGGTCTGCCAGTGTACAGAACCACATTTCATGCATCTACCTATTCTATAGACACAGAATCAATGCAACAAAAGGAGCGAATCCATTTTTGACGGAACTATGTTTGTATACTACGACCCGGAAGCATTTCCCGTTGTGGAGTGTCTCCTATATAATGAAGGATTTTACAAAAAAATTACCAAATCTGTCTCAGGTCAGTGTTTTATGGTGTTTCCAAAGAGAAAACATAAAAAGAGTCTAAAATCTGTCTCTAAATAATAACCAAGTGGCATTTTAAAAAGGGCCCCCCTAACTGCAAAACGATGTCTTTAATGCAATTCTGGGTTGAGACCCCCCTGGCTTACTTGAATTGGAATAAATCAGGAATTTATGGTCAGATTTCCAAAAAATAAAAAGATACTTACTCTGTCGTCCTTAAGCTTTCACAGTAAGATACATTTTTTGAAAATATTGCATAAAACAATGCGGAAAAAGGGGCTATTTTAAGACAAATGTCCCTTTTCAGGCTGAAATCCTATTTTTATCATTTATATACATTTTAAACTGTAAAAACTAAACTCGAATTTTTTAAAAGTAATACTTTAGTGCAGATATATATTTTTACAATAAAATGAATAAAAACAAAGACTGTTTTGGGACAGGAAATGGCCACTACTGGCCAATTAAGCCTCTTAAATCGGATTATGACCAAAGTAAGTATTGGGGAGAGTTAAGGGTTTTTCGCCTTTTCCTACGATGTTTTGAATGTGGAAATACAGCAAATCGTTACTATGCAATTAGTAACACTATTTAAAACGAAACTCGTAACTCCTGTGACAAATTAGCAGAAACAGGGCACGTAAAAAGGGGCCAAAATGACAAAATTATCGATTTTCTACTAAAATTCGTTATTTTGTGGACCTAAAAAATCTTAAAAACGATTGAAATATTTTACACAAGATTCTTCGTGCTATTTCCCGTCTTCAGATATTCAAGTTAGCTGAAAACCGTGTCTTTGAGAAGGAAAAACAAAGGTTTTAAAGACAATACAAATGTGGAAAACACACGAAACAGAAATCAATAGTAAAATAAGTCTATAGGATAAAGGGTTTCTGCACTCTATTTATCATTTAGAAATGCTTTCAAAATATCTTTGAAATTCATAATTACTGCATACGTGTTTCTCCTACTTAAAAATGATTTTGTATAGGAAATAGAAGGAAATCACGAAGGGGGGGGGGGGGACATACAAAAATGGGGGGGGGCTAAATGTTAAACATTAAAAAGTCATTTTCTGTTATTGAAATGGTTAAATATGTATTAAATCGATTTAAAATCCAGAATTTTGTAATAATTTGCTTTATCTATTGTGCGATAAGCAAAACAAAGGGCATTTTGTGCAAAAAAGGTTCATTTCAAATTAAATTTAATGAAAAAATTATGTCACACACCTTTTTAAATTTAGGCGGGGTGTTTCTGGGATAAAGGGTTTTTCGCCTTTCCAACGATATTTTTAAGCTAGTTTCGCCTTGAACTAGTACTAAACGGAATTACCTATCCAAAAATACACAGGAATTGACAACACAAGCAATCGAGCCCATTTGATGTGGTTTCTAACGTTGTCTTTGTTCTTTTTATCATTTTTTAATTTTTTTTAAATTCAAGTTAAAATATGACGTAAATTTCGAAAATATGGTCTATTTTTCACAATTTTTTTACTTTCAGATCAATTGAAGCAACTTCAAACACAAAAATGTGGCTAAAGTTGAAATTTCGTAATTTTCACTTCTGGCTCATATAGGTGTCACTCCTCAACGAAACGGGCCTATTAAATATATAGTAAAATGGGTCAATTTGGCAGCTTCTAGCTCCTCTCAGAAGTCTTTGTGGCATCTTTTACTTAGTCTGCCTGACAGACCATTTCTTTGTCTTTAATTTACTACTAAGAAAGTGGTATCAATAGCACCATCAGCTAAAATCACGCACCCGTGAACACAGCCACCCTTGAAATTTGCCATCTATTTCGGGATCTGCATGTGACACAACCCCATGAAAGGTCACGACCGCGCAAGAAACTAGTTCCCAACAAATTCATTAAAACACATCCTAGCAGTACACTGATGGTCTGCCAGTGTACAGAACCACATTTCATGCATCTGCCTATTCTATAGACACAGAATCAATGCAACAAAAGGAGCGAATCCATTTTTGACGGAACTATGTTTGTATACTACGACCCGGAAGCATTTCCCGTTGTGGAGTGTCTCCAAGTGCGATATCCACTAGACGGGCCGTTAGATTTTCATCGTGTAGCTATATAGTCAAGTTTCATCGCATTTTTACTGACATACGAGGGGCGTTCATTAAAGATTTCCCCTGACCTACTTTCAGTTGATGCAGGAAGTTAAAATTGTACACATACATTACCGTATACCTCTATAGGTCACATGAAAAATTGCAGGCCTGAAATGAAATTTGTTTCTCATTTCCGCGTGCTGAAGTTAGGTAAGGTAGCGTGATGGAGCAAGCAGTCATCAGATTCCTGTATTTGAAAGGTCGCACTCTAAAGTAGGAATTTGATGACATTAAAGAAGTTTGTGGGCATGATGTCCCATCATATGACTTTGTCAAACACAGGTATACTTAGTTCAAGTGTGGACGTAAGTCTGTGGAAACAGCCCGAATCGTGGGCGCCCACAGTCTGTCATTGATGATGCCACCATAAAGTCAATGCAAGGTTTCGGGCACAATCTACGGTGTTCTGCAGAACAGGTCTCCAAAGCTGCATTAAACGATGGCAGAAGTATGTCTCTCTGGCTAGAGGCCATGTAGACAAAGATAAATATTTGTGCCAAGTTTCAATTCTCTATACTTATTAGAAGTAGGTTAGGGGAAATCTTTAATGAACGCCCCTCGTAGATCTAATCTTCATTTGGGTTGGCGAAATCCTAACAATATTCTGCCAATGACAGACTGAAAACACACATTTTAGGCAATAATATACAATAAACGGCTGGACAATCACATTATCTTGGTGATATAGGCGCGGTCAGGCGACAGGTTTAATTTAGAAAATTTGTGTTGATGATGTTTTGGAAGAAATTTAATATTTTTCAGTTGCATTAATTTATAAATCGTGTGAAGTAACGTGGACATTTTGGGACATTAGACGTCATCCTAAAACATACAGTGATAGTGGACTCTCGAAATTCTTTAGGAACTTTATTGATTTTGGTTTATCTTGTTTACATTTTGATTAATTGGTATTTGGTTGTTTGTTTATGTAAATAAAATTTGGAAATGCACATCCTGACTCTTTACTGACCCGTATCCAAGCCAACCGCTCAGCCGTCTTGTGACAGTCATTTCTAGCCGATGTAATTCAAAACATTTAGATCTATAAAAATCTAAAATCATAAAATTGCCATCACTGTATTCATTGTTTTAGAAAGGGCTTGAAACCTAAAACGCAAATGATACAACGATATATAGTGGATTAATCGTGAAATTTAGTTTTAACACGCAATTTTGTCTCGCATTTCTTCATTTCTTTTTCTGATCAAACCAATGTCAATTTATTATTCCATTTGTACAGAGAAGTCCCTAGGTAAATGACAAAAACCTCAAACTTTTTTTTCAATTGCTCTGAGGCTGTACTGTTCATCCTCTAGTTATGCCGATCTCTTAGTCCCTTCCCAAACGGTAAAAGGTTGGACAATTCAAATTTTGAAAGTTGCTACAGGCGTTCAAAAAGATATCATTTATGCACATTATGCCAAGGAAAATATTGAAGCAAAAGGACAAAAAATGTTGGTAATCAGCATTTTCCCCATTGCTTTTATGTAGATCAATACCAGATCTTGTATGGAAAAGAATTTATACCTATTTTAGTCGCTTTGGTGAGCATTATTTAGAACAAGCTCAAAAAACGTTTAGAAAACAACAAGACAAAAGAACATAAGGCTGATTCTCATATTCTTGTGTTCCAATGTGCACTAACGCCATTTCGATGGCTCAGTGTGAAACAGTAACTGTTGTAACTGCCTATATGTTTATAGGCAGTTACAACCGTTTCGCACTGAGCCATCGATTTGTTGTTACATGTAACCCCTATTTTCATGTCTACAACAGCTTTCATGTTGGAAACGTCACAAGCTGTAGTGGAATGGTTATATACATGTACATATTAACCCATTTCCACACGTTGAGCCTTTTTCGGCTCACTCAAAAGATGAATGCCTTGGAACACATTGTGGAAAATAAAGAAATTGCTTGTGACAAGCAATTTCTTCATTTCTCACAACATTTTATTTCAAAAAATACTAAAAATATTGAATTTTATTAACTTGAAATTATCGTCTGCAACTTCTTTCAATTTTGAGCAGGCCAAAATTTTCTTGTTTGGCAATAGGTCAACGAAAGACGAAGATATTCTTCCTACTTACATCCTTTTCAAGGGCAGTTCCAGGATTTTTTCCAGGGGTGGGTGGTTCCAAGACCAAATGACGACTTTGCATGTGTAATACATGTATATCTAATGTTATAAGTGAATGTTAGCCGTTATTATAAATGTTACAGTAGATATACCAGCTCTAAACATTGAAACGCACAAATTCGAATTTGCTTTTATAAGTCAAACTTCGATTTCACCTTATTTTAAGAGGAGTCGAGGTCTGGAGAATTCCAGAGGGGGGGGGGGGGGGGGGGGGGGGGGTCCGGACTCCCTGACCCTCTAGATTCGCCCATGCTTTTCCTTTTTCATATGTCTCTGTATACGGAGATGCAAGTGTCATGATATGCTTCTTAAACATTTAACCTATTACAAGATTGCAAAATTTTAGACTGTTTCAAATTCAAAAATGTTGCAGACGACACTTTCGAACGTATGTAACTTAACAATCTTTGATGTTTTGGGATAGAAAACATCTTGGGAAATGAAGACATTGCTTGTGACAAGCAATTTCTTCATTTTCCACAATGTTTTCCAAAGCCTTTATCTTGAGAGGAGTCAAAAGGCGTCAATGTGTGGGAATGGATTAAAATTGGTAACACTATAATTATTCCCTTTATCACCTGAGCAGAGAATTTTCATCCGTGATTTCTTATAGCTAAGCATTTTTTTCTTTTGTCATATTTTTCTGTGGTGGATCCAGGATTTCAGCGAAGGGGACTAGAGCATACAATAGCGAGGTTCGTTTTCCTAGTAGGCATATTAATCCTTTCCCAAACAATAGGCCTACCTGCTTTTAACGTCCCTAATAGAGAAGATTTGGGAAACATTGAGGCGAAAGAAGAAAATGCTGATCATCAACATATTTTTCCTTTTGTCTCAATATTTTCTGCGCTGTACTAGTCGCAAATTTTATAATTTTTATCGCCAATTTCGTCTCCTGCAGCAGCTTTCAAATTGGACCGCCCTAAAATTTTGGTGTTTGGGAAAGGGTTAAACAATTTTGACTGGTTTTCTGAATGAAAACAATTAGGCTACAGAGGGTGGATTGTTTGAACCACACCCCCAGCCTCCAAACCCCCTCTGGTTCCGTCTCTGACCTGTTTCTACGCTTTATTGTAGGCTGCTGCTGGTATCTATTCCTTTCCTAAACGACAGAATATTAGGGTGGTCTAATCTGAAAGCTGCTGCGGACAAGAAGATGGATATTAATTAAGGTTGCATTTGTGTACAATATAGCTCAGAAAATATTGAGGCAAAAGGAGAAAGTGCTGACTATCAGCACTTTCTTCTTTTGCCTCAATGTTTTCCCAAGCCTAATCTCTTTGGAACGTCAAACCAGGTCTTGTTTGGGAAAGGGTTAAAAGGCCCGTAGGATCAGCATGCGCGTGCATCAGGTCTGATCTCACTATTAGTTAATTATTAACGCATTGCTAAACAAAAAATTTCTACTTTTGTATCAATTGTTTTCCAATCATTTTAGGGATTTTCAAACCAAGTCTTGTTTTAAGAAAAAGTTAAGAAAGAGTTAAATGACAGCTGTGAGATACGAAAACAGTCAGATTTAAACTCAGCTGAATATACACCCAAATACACTTCCAATTTGTTACTAAAAATAGTAACACTTTTTGATGCCAGATCGAGGCTCTGACCCAAATGTGAGTAAAGCATCCAACGTACAATGGAAATGAACGGAGGAAAGAAGAAGTTTAAGAGGAATCACACACCGTTTAGTGATGATTCCTCTGTGAATCTCGACGGGATATCATTGACTGACTTCCATTTATGGCCTTTATCGGCTTTTAAGTCATTTTTGACCCTCCGAAAAAGTAGTATCCTCGGATCTTTCGAGGACCTAGCCGCAAGGTTAAACTGTCATATTCACGTTACAAACCCCCTTCCCCAACAAAAAACAGTACGAAACATGCCATTTTCAGTGTGAAGATGGTTATGTCAGTGCCGAAAGGTTTATGAAGAAAGATAATTCATTATGGTAGATCAATTTGATAATAAAAACATAGCTGTTAAAGCCCATTTCCCAAACGACAAATTATTTCGACTTTTCAAGTTTGACAGCGGCTTAACCCTTTCCTAAACGGCACCTGATTCAATTTGGAAGCTCTTGCAGATAACAGAATGGGTATCATGAAAGTAGGTTTTTTTAAGTGCAAGGGCGGATCTTGAGTGTGTGTGTGTGTGTGTGTGTGGGGGGGGGGGGGGGTTCGGGATGTCCGCACTCCCCTCCCCCGGAATCAGCCATAAATTGAATGTTGACTATATAATTAAAGCGTCAATATATACTAAGCACAACAATATAGGGATAATGAAACTCAATGATAAATAGAAATTGAAATGTTAAGCTTATTGGAAGCTGTTATACTTTTTTTGATAAAACTATTATTACTTTTGCTTTGTGGGAAAATATTGTGCAGTCACAGGTTGTTGATTTCATAACATTATGCATATACTCTAAAGAGGGGTTAGCATTGAAAAATCACAAATGGGCCAATTTTGTGCATAAACATGCGATTTCCGCATTTCTTGATGAAAACTAAACAGTACATATTCGCAAACAAGTCCTTAGCTGTGTAAAGATGGTTCAACTTTGTCGTCTAACCGACCGCCAACACTTGCAGATGTAGAAAAGCTCCAGCTTGCAATTAACCAAACTAATGTTGTATTGAAGATTGCTGTGTCACAAAGCGTATAATTGTGGGGTTGCAATGACCAAGCAACCGATCGGCGCGTTATTAGTTCTGTCGCAATCTTAAAGGTTTTCAGTTCACTGATTGAAAATAACCGGCATCAACACACTGGGATCTTTCAGGACCACTTTAACCATGCATGCATCCAAATACAGCGATAATCTCAAGGAACACTGATTTGGACCCTACAAGTCGTATACGCAGTATTGACACTATTATGCGATTTTCGAAACAGACGGTACTGCTACATACGCCAGAGGAATAACCAGTCTATAATAGTGCGACCGAAAACATTTTGAATTTTTGTTCTTTAAGATGTTAAGGAACAAGTTTATTTAAGAAATTTGAGTAAATTTTGGAAATTTTGTGGTAAAATATTAAACCAATTCCGATATCCCTATATTGTTGTGCTTAGTATATAATTTAACACATTTAAGTCATCATTTGGGCGTGGACCCCCCCCCCGGCAATTGGGCTTGGACCCCCATGAAAAATATAGTAATATAGTCACGAAAACCTTGAGGCAAAAGGAGAAAATGCTGATTAAAAGTAATTCATTATTTTGCCCCTTGAAATGATTTTTGAAACAATCTCTGTAAGCCAGTCAAAGACGGATCTAAAAGGGGGTCGGGGGTCCGGACCCCGCCTTGAATAGGTCGAAAATCGAATTTTGACTACACAGCGTTAGTACATGGTATCTAACATTACAAAATTCACAAATTTAAAGACATCTTTTGGGCTAGACCTCACCCCCCACCCCTTGAAAAAAATCCTGGATCCGCCCTTGACAGTCAAAACATTAACATTTCTTGTTTGGTAAAAGTTTAAAACATTTTTCTTTTCATTTCTTTTTTTTTTAATTTAACGCCTCTCAACAATATTTCAGCAATAAGTTAATTCATAATTGTCCACGCTCCGCGGCTGGGAATCCATCCTGTGACCTGTCCATTATTGGCTCTAATCTAGAGCACAAACACATGCAAAATATTACCGCTCACACTTGGACAGTACTAAGGAGCTCACTTGCTCCTGCAAAATTCTTTTTATATGGTTTTCAAAAGCAGTAGCTCATCCTGAACTTGCATGGTGGTAATGGGCGATGGAGACAGGGTACGAATGATTACAAGCCAAAAAATCTCTTTTTTTCAATCAAAGTTGCAAAAATATTCCTGTAACTGAAAACTCTAACAATTAACGCAAATGACTGTATAAAATATTCTTAATACTTAGGCAGAATAAATGAAAAATGCTCGCGCGAAAATAACGACTCGCACAATGAATTATATAGTAAAAAGACCACGTGACCTTTTGTTTGCTCACTTCATGCGCAGGTCACGGTTAAAAATTTGGAACTGTATCAGGGTGTATTATGTTGTAGAGGTAAAGGTTGAATAAAAGACGAAAAACAGTGTACTTACCCAATCATCATGGAGTTACAACAAGTGACGGGGATTCGGGGAGGGGGGGTCAAACGACCCGCCTTTGTAGACTGATTATTTCATTTTCATACAGAAATTCAGTCACAATTGTGTAATATTAGCAAATCGAACCCCTATTTGTATATATTCGGACCTTCCTCACAAAAATCCTGGATCCACCGGAGACAATACCACATTTTTACATACTATTGTTCGACTTTCAGTGATGTAGAATGTTAATTTCCAATTAGATGACAAAATGAGATGTTAGAGTGTAAAATTGGCTGTTTATGTAAGGGTTAGATAAAAAATAAGATAAAATAAATTTTACTTACTACATCACGTGTTTATAATCAGTCCGTTTCTATCCGCCATTGTGCCACGTTCTGTGATGTACAATGTTAATTTCCAATTAATAGACAGGTGTCAGAATCGGCGACAATCAGAATATAAACTATGTTGATTTCAGATTGTCATGACAACAAATCAATAATTCAGGTAACTATAGCAACTTATGTGTGAATTTCTGAAATTGAATACGCACACGTAGTTTATGTAGTTTCTTATTTTTTTTATTTATTTATTTATTTTTTTTTTTTTTTTTTTTTCATTTACAAAATATTTTGGAATTTACAACGAACAATGTGGTTGGATGAGACGACTTTCTTTCTCAGTTAATAAGATTTTTTTCAGTTAGGGCATTTATTCATACATCTTTTAATAATTGGATATCCTATTCAACCCTTTCCTAAACAACACATGGTTTTGAAATCCTATGTAAAAAGTTTTTGAAAACATTGAGGTAAAAAAGAAAATGCTGATGGAGAGCATTTTGTCGTTTTGCCGCAATTTTTTCTCTGCTATATGAACAAATCATATCTAATCAACATCAATTATGTTGTCTATGGCAACTTTCAAATTAAACCATCATACGATTTTGTCGTTTTGGAATGAGTTACAAATGACAACAACGAAACAAAATATTCCGAATAACAAACATCTAAGCATCAAAAAGCCATTATGGATAATGTCTAGCAGGCAACATGTAGAAAATCGCAATTATTATATTTCAATAGAAACATCTCAACGTAAATCGATATTCAAGCGCGGATCCAGGTATTTTTCCCAGGGGGGGGGGGGGGGGGTTCCGATCTCTAACCCCTTTTTTTCGCCAAATTTCAGGGGGGGGGGTCATGCCCCTGACCACCCCTGGATCCATGCAGATACATGTCATACCACGAAGGACTAACTATAACAATGGTTTGTCGTGGCAAACAGGGACGAATGGCACAGCTTATAGGCTATTGGACATTGCCAGCAATCTTTTTGATAACCCTTTTTTCGCCGAATTCCAGGGGAGGGGGTCATGACCCCCCTGACTCCCCCCCCCTCTGGATCCGCGCATGATATTTACCACAAAAACACAAACAATCGTGACTGAATCTTTTTCACAAAAATTCCCAGATTCTGACCTCTCCGACAGAAGCATAATCACGGTGTATAATCACGTGATACAATATTTTCAGAAAATCTTCAATAATTTTGTAATTACTGGACCTATTTGAATTCGGTTTGAAGCAGAGAATGTGGACAGACGTCACGCATTAGATGGACGTAGTTGATTTTTGAAAAAGTCAACTGATAAAAAAGTTATTCAAGATAAACCAAAATTTTGGTTTATCTTCAATATCTTTTTTATCAGTTGATTTTTCAAAAATCCAACACGTCCAGCTTATTCCTGGCATTTTCCCACCTTCTCTGCTTCAAACCGAATTCAAATCGGTTAAGTATTAAAAGTGAAATTGAAGATATCGGAAATTCTGAGTCACGTGATTATACACCGTGATATTGGGAAACCAATGTGGCAAAAGAAGTTAACTTAGAGGGGCAGCATGTCATCCCCCCAGAAATAAGCAAAAGGAGACAAGAGCTGTCCGAAGACAGCGCGCTCGACTTTCTAAGTTGCTATGTATAAAGGGGGCATAACTCCAAATATAGTGGAGCCAGGGTCATGGGCCCTGATAGTAAGGTAGAGGGTGTGATGGTGAATAAGTATTCCAAGTTTGGGTTGAATCCCTTTGATAGTATGGAAGTTATTGATGTTTGAAAAAACTTTAACCTTTGTTGCAACGCCGACGCCGACGCCGACGCCAACTCCGACGCCCGGGTGACAGTATAAGCTCTCATTTTCTTCGAAAAGTCGAGCTAAAAATGCGTGTAGGCCTATTCAGCTTTGAGATGGACGTCAAAAACATGCTTTGCAGGGTTCTCCGCAGAACAATTTGAAGCTGTAGTCGCATGTTATATTTGTATCGGAAAAACTTGAAACACAAAGTGCCTATGCAAATAATTATGAATAAAAACAAGATGGGAAAACAAGAAATTGCTCATTTTGGCATGATTAATTATGTTTTGCTATATTCAAAGGATGACTCTATGTCACGAAGAAAGTTCCCGAGCTACAGATAAGAGGGAGTGAAGACTTTTCAAAATGAAAAATGTCTGCCATCGTTCATCAAACCCTATGTTGTGGATACTATTTGAATCGTCTCATCGGCGTTGAAATGACAAATTTAGAATGTCTCCACTCTTGCTTATCTGTAGTTCTGCAGAAACCATTGGATAATAACATGGATTTTGATCAGACTGCGCGTATGTTGTTCTCAAATACATGTTGGCTACCATATAAGGGTATATTTCCTGGTCATAACATTGGTGCAACTCCTATATCTCGTAACTACAGGTACAAACAAGCTATAGTTACGAGGTTTTAGAAATCATTACACTGGCGATATATAAAAGGCTAATTTGACGCGCCTCTTTTGTCATTTTATTTCACGCTGTTTATACGATTAACTTTTGTGCACTCCTAATAGATTTACCTGATGGTAACCATGGAAATAAAAGACGCAAAATGGGAATATAATGGAATCAATTAGATTGACAGAATTGGTTTTTCTGTGCATCATATAGTAAGCATTTGCCAAACGACGCAATTATGGGCTTGTCCTTTTTGATAGTGCTGCAGATGACAGTTGTTGTTATTAAGATAAGATTATCAGCATTATGATCTCCTTTTGTCTCGATGTTTTCTTAAGCCTTTTTCTGTCAGAGACGTGTAAACCAGGCTCCGGTTTCTCGAAAAAAACTCAAGTACGTTCTCAGAGTCAAATCTGGGCACCGTACTCGAATCACACGAAATCCACGTGTACTTAAATCGAATACCCTCCAACGAGGATCCGCCCCACGTTACGTTGGAGAGCACTCCATTGAAGTTGAGCATGTACTCATGAGTATGTACTTAAGTTTTCTGTTTCGAAAAACAAGGGCCTGGTCTTGGTTTGGAAAGGGTTACGCCTTTACCAAACAGCTAGACCTGTCGAGGCACCTATGTGTTTTCGAAAATATTGAAAAGGATGACAAACATTTCTTCCCTTTTCCTCAATATTTCTGTCCTATCACAGAGAGGTTCCATTTTGAACGTATAATACCCTGATACCTACCTATAACAAGTGGTGACTCGAAACTGCGACCCATGGATTTTTGTACAGGCAGAGAAGCCCAACGCCTTGAACTTTTCGAAACGGCAACAAATAAGACTGTCAATTTCAAATATGCTGTAAACAATTATGTTGATAGATTGACTGATCAATTGGGGTTGAACGCTTCTTTCAACTGTCATATCGCGGCGGATGGAGTACCTAACCATGGATTCGTTTCTCATACCACTCTTTACTAACACAACATGCTTGGCAGTTGCTGATCCTCCAAGCTGTTCCCCAACATGGGTAAGAGGACCATGACGATCGGCTCCTTTTTGCAGAAATAAACACAAAATGTGACAGACGGATTGATAAAAGCGATCACAATTGCTCACCTTGAACACTTCGTACTCAGGTGAGCTAACAACTATCGAACCATTGGTTGTGGACAATTTTGTCAGAAAGGATCTTTGCCGCTGCTGCGGAAAACCTGGGACCTCATGAGTGAGAGTCTTATACTCTACCATCTAGGCTAGGGCCGAGGCCGCTACTTAACTCTTTCCCAAACGACATACTTTTGGACTATTCCAATTTGAAAGGTGTTGCAGACGACAATTTAGAAATAAAGAAATGATTGGTGTACAATATAGCACAGAAAATATTGAGACAAAAGGAGAAACTGCTGGTTATCAGCAGTTTCTTCTTGTGCCTCAATGTTTTCCCAAATCTTTTCTATTAAGGACGTCAAAACAAGGTCTTGTTTTGGGAAGGGGTTAATTCAATAAATTTCAAAATATAGAGTCTACAACGGAAATAGTCAGTTAACTCATTACTGCACAGTGACGCCTTTTGACTCCTTCACAAGAAAAGGCTTGAGAAAACATTGTGGTAAATTAAGAAATCGCTTAGACAAACAATTTCTTCATCTCCCAAAATGTTTTCTATCCCAGAAGACAACAAAAATTTAATTCCATTCACTTTAAATTGTCGTCTGCAACATCTTTGAATTTAGAACAGCCAAAAAATTGTTGTTTATGAATGGGTTAAAAAGTTAAAATGCTGATTATCAGCATTCTCTTTTTTTTTACTTATTGTTTCCCACAGCTGCAACTTTAAACCATTACCAATCGGACATTTTTTGGACTTTTCCAAATTCAAAGATGTTGCAGACGACAATTTCAAATGAATATAATTTCATATTTCTTGGTCTTTGGGGGTAGAAAACACTGTGGGAAATGAAGAAATTGCTTGTCACAAGCAATTTCTGCATTTTCCACAATGTTTTCCAAAGCCATTATCTTGTGGGGAGTCAAAAAGAGTCACTGTTTGGTAATGGGTTAAAGATGTCAAAACCAGGGGAAGTTTTTCAACATAAACATCGTAAACGCAGCTTGTTTTAAGCTGCATTACAAGCGTTTTGTTGAAAAGCAACACCGGGCTTATTTTGGATAACCACTGTTACTCAAAAGACCCCCGCAAGGGTTTTCCAGAGCTAATATTCATTTTGAAAGAAATAACTAAACATTTGTCAAAGAATATACTCAACTTTATTGGATGTATAGCACCATGCACATGAATATAGCATATTATATGTAACAAATATTTTCTTCGTTGGTTGCAATGATTTAGCAACTTTCTATGATAGAAAATCACATGCTTATAAAAACTAAAATCTAAAATAACCTTTCCCAAAATGTTGGGAGTGATTTAAGGAATTATTGGAATGATTGTTTTTATGGAGTGACTCAAGTGTTTCGAATCTATTTTTCAAATAAAAATCTATAACATACTGATGATTACCTCTCAACTAAGCAAACATGTTCTTAAGTCATAAAGTTAACCCATTACCAGACAATAACACAAGATAAAGGCTATGGAAAACATTGTGGAAAATGAAGAAATTGCTTGTGACAAGCAAATTCTTTATTTCCCACAATGTTCCTACACAGAATGACCATAAGAAGTAGTTTCATTTACTCGAAATTGTCATCTATGACATCTTAGAATTTGAACAAGTCCAAAATTGTGCCTGGTAATGGGTTAACATAACAAAGTCTATTCAAAGGACATTATAAACAAGGTATAGATAGCACATTTCAAATTTTCTGATTTCCCATGTCTTTTAAAATTCAAGCTTTCAAAGTGCCCATCTGTCTTTTCCATTTCACTAGGTGTAAAGAAATATAACCAGATACCAAACACACTTTGTGCATCTTCGGGTGTCGACCCTAGCAACAGAAATTAATTAGAAATATCCTCGTCATCTTCTGGGTTTCACCAGTGGCAACAGAAATTGACGAGGGATGCACAAAGTGTTTTGTAGATAATGATGGGTTGTAATCCTTAATACACAATGGACCAGTTTCATAAAATGAGTTCGACCTTTTGCTAAACAATTCCTCATATTGACGTCCCTAGTAAACAAGAGCTTCGCAGAGCGGTGCATATACGCTTGAGAAGGGCTTGTCAGTAAAATGGGCATTTTTTTAAATTCAAGGGCAGATAATTCAAGAACGAAAAGAGATTTCTGAATTCCATAAGCAATGTGTACAACTAGACACCATGGAGATTCATTATGGCAAATTTGATCAAATTCCAATCAAAATTGTAGGAGGAGTTGCACACACAAGAAATTGCTAACAGACGGACAGACAGACGGACAGACAGACGTCGTAACATAATACGACCCTTCGAGCACAGGGTTCTCCCCAGAATAATTTGAAGCTGTAGTGGCAGTATCGTTTGAAGCTTACAATACTGTCGGTGTTTACGCAAATAATTGTGAATAAAAACATAATGGGAAAAGAGCAATTTCTCCTTTCCCCATAATGCTTTATGTATGTATATTGTACAAAATGCTTTATTCATCAGTTTTTTACATGAAACAAGGCAAATTACTATATTTGTTGATCATTTTGAGGAAAATTAAGCTGTTGGGCACTATTGAAGCTGTGGGGCATTAACCTGATTTACTTGAAGCTGTAGTGGGGCTGATACAGCTTACTAGCCTGGGGAGAACACTGGAGCGTATAAAAAAGGCTTTGGCAAACATTGACATAAAAGAAGAAAATGTTAATGCTGATTACCAGCATTTTCTCCTTTAGGCCCACTATTTACTTCGCTCTGTTATATTTAAATCCAATCTTTATCAACACCATATTCTCCTCTGTAGCAGCTTTAAATTAAACTGGTAAGAAATTTTGCTGTTTGGGAAAAGGGGTAAAACAAACACTGCAGTGTTTCCACTGACTTTCAAATTTGAAGGTAAAAACCATGATTTACTGCTGTTAACCCTTTCCCAAATGACAAAAATTTTAGGGTGATCCACTTCAAAAACTGCCACAAATGACAAAATGGATGTTATTAAAGATAGGATTTGTGTAAAATATGGTACAAAACATATTGAGACAAAAGGAGAAACTGCTGGTTATCAGCAGTTTCTTCTTTTGTTTCAATGTTTTCCCAAACCTTTTCTGAGAGGGACGTCAAAACCAGGTCTTGTTTGGGAAAGGATTAAGAACATATCATTTATAAACCTTAATATACATATACATCAACCAGAGCAACAGACAAGAGGGGGCAAAGGTATGGTTTTTAAATTCCAAATCCTAAGTTGTGGATACTTTAATGCTTACCCGCAGCATTTGGATTGATTAACAATAAATGAAATATTGTATTCTATAGAGCCAATCCACGAACTGAGAATCATTGGAGTGAACACAGCAGCCAGTCACGTGGTCGCACCCAGAACACGTTTGCTTTCGTAGTGGTCAAGTTCGTGGGAAATATTTCCATACTGATTTGGATTTAATCAAGTCTTCAAAGTGACATAAGAGGGATAAAATGTGTTCATTTTGTTTTAAGAATGTTAATTGTACATAGACAAAAAGTGGTTGAGTTCCGGAATATTACATAATTACGTATATTAGAGAATTTCTGAATTTCCTTTGTCTGGGCTTCCCGCGTCTGGTAGCCAGTACAGAGTTATGGGGATCTCTAAGGAACGACCAAATAGGGAAACAAGCAGAGCGGAGCTGCTATGACCAAATGGACAACAATCAGCCAATGCATCTTTTACCACTGCACCAGATGCAACCACTCTTCAGATTTTAATTCGGTCTCAGACCGCTGGAGTGGAAAATGAATTTCTCCGGGTTGGTGGTTGCCCCTTCGAGGGCCCCCGTAATTCCCTTCACTCTTCAGGTTTTATATCGGTCTCAGACCGCTGGAGTGAGAGAATTTCCAACAGCTATATTGGGGTTGCCCCTTCGAGGGCCTCCATAAAGGACTGCAAGGGGAAAACGACAAGGACAGTGCTCTTTCAGATCACCAATGACAAAATATCAAAAGAAACAGTCAAGAGAATATTCGTCCGTAGAAATTCAGCTGCAACACAAAGTCGTCAGCGAGAAAGGAAAAGGTTCCGTGCACTGATGAAAAAGGCTGATAACGTGTTTCAGGTCAATTCGAAATCAGATTCCCGAGCCCACTTATGTCTAGCAGAATAAACAGTACAGCAGTCCTTTACCTAACAGAACGAAGTTCATGGTATTTAACACAGTTTTAGACTAGAGTACTCAAAACCCATCATACTATCTAGGACCAAGTCGTTCATGGAAAACGGATTGAATGATGCGATGTTTTGTAAAATTACAGCATCTTTATCAAGCAGAAGTTCGCCTAGAGGGTTAGGTTTTCTCTAAAATCATTATTTCTGAAAAGTTTATACTTCCAGAAAAGACTGTTTCTTTGCTTATACCTCTTACAAAGATAAAGACTTATTTCTTTGTTATAAATACTTTGGTTTTATACCAGTAAATATGATGGATTGTCTATTAAAACACATCCAATATAGTAAATTGAGCTTACCGTAAACGGGGAAAAATCAGCGTTGGCTCACATAATATTATATAGTAATCACACTATATAGAGGCTCAAAATTCTAACAAGAACTTAGATTCTGTTACAATACACCCTTTATTTACTAATATTGGGGACAATCTGGAGCACTAAATTACTACATAATAGTGGTTTATTGCCGTTTGTATATAAACAGGCACTTTGAGACGAATAAATCGAGCCCGAAACTATGTAATAGCAACAGGGACCCCCACAAGCAACATTGATCATACCAAACAGAACAAATCACATGATATCAGTAACAGAAACAGTATTTAAAAGAAAATATAAATATACATATTGAGGCGAAATTCCAAATTACATCAACATATCAGGGTAAACACAAACACACACACAAAAAAAAAAAAAAAAAAAAAAAAAAAAAAAAAAAAAAAAAAAAACAAGAGCCGTCAGAGACGGACAATGCTCCCCGAATAAGGCATTGTCACAATAAATGTATGCCATGCAGAGCTAACATAAAGCTAGCAAATGTTAAGCCCCCTTTTTGCATGACATAATTCTTATAACCAAATTTCACATAGTTTTTTGTCAAGGGCATCTGATTTACTACTCAAATATGAAATTTCATCAAATTCTGACCATTAGACTAGGAGAAATTAGAGAAAAACTGTATTTTACCTTAAGTCCCCTTTTCCCATGACAAGGCCTCAAATCCAAAAACCGGGAAAAGTACATCGGCATTATGTCATAGGGAGTTCACATGGTAAGTTTCATTTGATTTGGCCCAAGGGTTATGGAGAAATCACTTCGGACGGACGGACGGACGGACGGACAGACAAAGCGGCGACTATATGCTCTCCCTTCGGGGAGCATAAAAAAAAACTGAAGAAATTAACAAATAACCAGTTAGTCATACAGAATATATCTGGAAAAAGTCACTTTTAAATAGTGATTACTATTATTTATGACACAGTCATTATACATTGTAACTAGTGGGCTTGAATTCGAATGTGTAAGTCGCTATTATCACATAACATTCACATGGCGAAAATATGAATATGTACCGTACCTACTAGTAATCGGAATTAATTATGTGAATACAAATTGCCAATGCACATTTGAATGATATAACCGTTAAAGGCAGGTTTGAAAATAATCAGAGAATAAAAACATTGTAGGTCTATCTATGGTTCCAAACGAAACGCAAAAGAAAAGTATTTGAAGGTATCAAGGTCAGATTGAACTTCTCTTCGGTTCATGAATCATTTCACCAACAACATTACAATTACATACTGTACGATTGGAATAAGCTAGTGAAGCATAGCAGAGGAAGACACGACAAGAGCGAGATTTACAGATAAACAAGTTGAAGCCAACACTACAAAACAATTACGGCATATTTCTTTCAATTTAAAACTTGATATTCATCTGTCAACATTCAGTTCTATACAGGGTTTTAATGAGTATCAATTTCGCTGAATGTTATTGAATTAATGGTATTATCAAACCAAACAAGCATTCTGAAGTATTGCAAAACAATACCAAGTCCCCTACCGGCTTTATATATGTGTTTAGAAAAAGGAAGCCTAAAAAATTTCAAAGTCCAGTTGCTGGCATTCGTATCTTCCTCAAAAATACTGGACGGGAACGAAACTCAACCTTGTTCTGTAACTTATCAATGCGGGTCTACGTACCAAAAATCAGCTCAATAGCTGCAAGTATTAAGAAAAAAAGTCTGGAAAACTGTGATTTCCCAGAAATTTTCTAAGTCCAGCATCCGTATCTTCCCCAAAAATCACTGGAGCAGTACGAAACTCAAACTCGTTCTGTATCTCATCAATATGTGTTCATATACCGAAAATCAGCTCAATACCTGCAAGCGTTTAGAAAAAAAGTCTGGAAAACTGTAATTTACCAGTAATTTTCTAAGTCCAGCATCCATATCTTCCTCAAAAATCACTGGACCGGAACGAAACTCAAACTTGTTCTGTAACTCACCAATGCAGGTCTACATACCAAAAATCAGCTCAATAGCTGCAAGCATTAAGAAAAAAAGTCTGGAAAACTGTGATTTCCCAGAAATTTTCTAAGTCCAGCATCCATATCTTCCCTAAAAATCACTGGACCGAAACGAAACTAAAACTTGTTCTGTAACTAACCAATGCGGGTCTACATACCAAAAATCAGCTCAATAGCTGCCAGCATGAAGAAAAAAAGTCTGGAAAACTGTAATTTCCCAGAAATTTTCTAAGTCCAGCATCCATATCTACCCCAAAAATCACTGGACCAAAACGAAACTCGAACTTGTTCTGTAACTCATCAATGCGGGTCTACATACCAAAATTCAGCTCAATAGCTGCCAGCATTAAGAAAAAAAGTCCGGAAAACTGTAATTTCCCGGTAATTTTCTAAGTCCAGCATCCATATCTACCCCAAAAATCACTGGACCGAAACGAAACTCGAACTTGTTCTGTAACTCATCAATGCGGGTCTACATACCAAAATTCAGCTCAATAGCTGCCAGCATTAAGAAAAAAAGTCCGGAAAACTGTAATTTCCCGGTAATTTTCTAAGTCCAGCATCCATATCTTCCTCAAAAATCACTGGACCGGAACGAAACTTAAACTTGTTCTGTAACTCATCAATGCGGGTCTACATACCAAAAATCAGCTCAATAGCTATCCCCGTTTAGAAAAAAAGTCCGGAAAACTAATTCACCGGACTGACGGACGGACAGACGGACGGACGGACGGACGGACGGACGGACAGACAGACTGACTGACGGACAGAGTGCAAACCTAAAGTCCCCTTCGGCTTCGCCGGTAGGGGACTAATAATTCAGAAGTATATCGACATATCCAAATGAGCGCTGTAAATACTTTACGTTTATAAACACCTCCACTTGCAAGGGATTTTGAACAGCGTGTGGTTTCTTACACATACCATGTTTATAATATGAGTTGTAGCAAATACTCGTAATTATCTCAATAAACTTTACGTAGCAATGATAAATCCATTATCTAATAACAGTAATTTATCAAATTGTACAATTTCAATATTAAATCAATAAGCTGACACCCTTGACAGAATGACCTCAAGGCTTGCTGTCCCTCAGTCAACTATTCACTTCTGTCCACTAATAACTATTGCATACGCAGAGACGGGTGTTTACTTCGGGCAAAAGATGTCATTATTAAATTCCAAAATCTTCATTCCCTTGATTTCACCTGTCTGTACGTTAAACACATGTACGAAAACACATTCAAGGATCTGGAAAGGTCGACTTTCTAAGGTTGATGAAGGTTGAACAGAATGTCAGCTTTTATTTAAAAACTAGAAGACCTGAAGGTCTTGAGGCGCTCCACAGGCCTGAATTTCATGTAATATTTAATCCAAGTTTTGATTAGATTGTTCAATGCTTGTATTTCATAGAGCAAAAAGAAAGTTACAAAACTAGATTGTTCAAAATGTTTGGTTCTTGAAGCAAAGGAGGTAAAACTACATATATATGTTTGCCATTTGAGAAAAGGTAAAAGGAAATAGTAGAACATTTTAGCTTAGGATGATACTAGCAATTAAAATTTTCCTTCTTCCAAACAGATCTAAATTAACAGGCCATTGATTACTCCAGAATATTTCATATTTCTAAAAATAGATTTTGAGCTAAAAATAGATTCAGGGAAATACCCTTTTCCAAAATTAATGAAACCTGAATTTCTTGTAATATCAAGTTCAAGTTTTGACAAGATTTTTCAATACTTGTTGCTCTTAAAGCAATAATAAAGTAACTAGAAGCTGAAAATACATTCATATAAGATCTATTGGTTACCAAGCTTTGCAACAGTCTTTATTAGAGTGAGTTTGGCTGTAACTTGGAGTGAAAACGAAGTCACAATTAGCAATTTTGTCAAATTGAAAGAAATATAACTGAGGATTTTATATTCCTATCTAGCTAAGAATCACACTAAAGCAAGATCTTAACTTCACCTATATCTTGTTTAAGTTTTGACTTGATTGTTCAATATTTGTGGATGTAAAGAGTGTAAAATCAAAGTCGAAACAGCAATTTTGTCAAATTCAAGGGCAGATAAATCATGATCTAAGATTCCTATGAAGCTGAAAATAACACACATGCAAGATCTTATGGCCAGTAAGATAACATGAAAATTTTGTGTTGATTGGTGGATATTTATGGTTGTTTGAGTAACAATAAGGTCAAAAATGGTAATTTTGCCAATTTCAAGGGCACATAACTCAAGACGTAATATTCAGATCAAGCTGAAAATTGCACTCAGGCAAGATCTTATCAGCACCAACATTCTAATTAAGTTTTGTCTTGATTGATAAATATTTGTAGTGGCTAGAGTGAAAACAAAGTCAAAACAGCGATTTTTTAATTCAAGGGCAGATAACTCCAGACTTTCTGGTTCAATCAGAATCAATTGAAGGAATCTGATAGAGGACCACCTAAGGATCATTCCTGTGAAGTTTGATTGAAATCCATCTAGTAGTTTCTGAGGAGAAGATTTTTAAAGAAAAAGTTGACGACCGGACGGACGGACGGACGCACGCACGCACGGACACAGTGCCATGACAATAGCCCGCTGGCCTGAAGGCCAGTGGAGCTAACAAATGATAATCGATACATGCATAAATAAGTAAAATAAATAGACGAACAAGAATCACAACAAAAGACATTGGTAAAATACAGTTACATCATCATGATGTATACAGAAATTACTATTTAGATGATTAAACAAACAAATAAGAACATAGCATGCAGAAATTAACAACGTTTGCCTTTGTTACATATTCATGCATTTACATATTACCGTTTCATTCGAATTGCTGAGAAATGATATAAAATCGGTTTCCCGAAAATAACATGGTTTTGCTTTATAGAAAACTTGTAATGGACAGTTTACTGTCCGGATACTGGGTCTATTGTGTTACACATGAGACATAATAATTATATGAGAGGTACAGACGGACGTAAAGAACAAAAATGTAGGCCTAATTTTGTCATGCATGATTTATAACTCAAAGTTACCATGCAAACGTATTAGAAACTACACCGAGTACACATACATTTCAATAATAGTTTCACAAATGAAATCTTGACGAAAAAGAGAAATATTCAGACTCTTAATTGCGTTTGCTGTTGGCCAAAGGTATAAGAAGATGATTATCATCTAAGGATGTATTGCTGGTAAAGTTAAGTACGGGGAACGAAATAAGTGGATTAATATGGGTTTACTGGAAGGCCACTTACGAATGTTGACTTTATTCAACCATATGCCTGGCTGTACATGCAGCTTTAAGCTGTTGTCATAGTGCAAATACCCGACTGTCGGTTTGACTTGATATTAATACCGACCTCAATGGTTCAATAAGCTGCACCAAAGCAATAAAATGCACTAGGAATATGTTTCGTGATAATTAAAAATATCACGATGAAAGGTGGGAGGAAAGAGAGCCGCCTCTATGTTTACAAAACAGCCTTCGTTCCCACAGATTCCAAAGATGATAAGCGGCAAGTGGTTACACACTGCCCATACTGGACATAATCCTGTCCCTTAACATCATAAAGCAAAGAAAATGTGATGGACCCAACAAAAGTAAATGATAATGACAAGGCACGCAGGATTTACTTCTTCTTCGTGCGAAAGAGGAAAAGACACATCATGTGATGAATAAAGAAAAGGAGGGGGAAAGTAGACCTTAATTCCGCTTAACCATACTAGTAGAATTAACTATTGTTCGCAATTCCATGATATTAGACGAAATTTCAGGTTTAAACATTAAATGTACCTACTTAACAGTAACAGATGATCTGTTTTGAACGTGCGTTGAATGCAATGGTATTCTTGAATATCAATTAATTCCTGATACCTTACATATTTCTAACAAAATCGCAATAGAACGGAGATGTGAGGATAAGCGACTATCATCATTTGAAATATGGAAACAACCATAATGATATAGAATTGAATACAATTGTTCTTCAAAACACATGAAACCAGTGATGGTTTTGATAATAGGCCTACAGTCAGTAGAAGAATTAGATGAAAGAAGTCGAGTACGTGATTGTATAATAAATGAGGCTAAGGCTAAGATTTGAAATTATCTAGCAATGGGCCATATTTGGTCACCTGGTGGGTGAGCTGTACAGTTAATAATGTGTCATACTTGTACTGTTTGACACTGGCGACATGAACGAGAATGTGAATATGTGTCCACAATATTTCTCTAACGATTTCGATACTTGTGTGATTCCATTGGTAAATGGTTAAAATGCCATGCCTCAAATGTATTATATGGCAATTAAGTGCTGGGATACAGTAAATGGACCGATCATTGATCTCAGGGTGGTTATCTTACGCGTAGATAATATATCTGTGATATAATGCAAATACTGCATATAGATAAGAATAGCAACCGTGGGTGCAATAACTACATTTAGCTACTTTTTCGGAAAACCCATTTACACCCACGGCATCAGTAGTTGTCATAATTCAGCTTTAGTAATTTTCAGTAACTTGGGCTCTAAAAACTCCAATGATTCTCAGTTCGTGGATTGGCTCTATAGAATTGATAAATTAAACGAGACTTACCTGTAAGGTGATGTTTGATTTCAATTCTGTAGAGCCAATCCACTGAGAATCATAGGCCCACCCTAAGTCATAAATACCCACCCGAAATATTGATTCGCAAAAGTTACCAAGTTACTAAAAATTCTCCCTCTAAATGTCTGAGTGCGACCACGTGACTGGCTGCTGTGTTCACTCCTATGATTCTCAGTGGATTGGCTCTACAGAATTGAAATCAAACATCACCTTACAGGTAAGTCTCGTTTAATTTATCAATTTTGAAATGACTTCACGGCTTGGCCAAGATATTTCCTACCCAAATGTTGCACTAGTGTCAAATTTTCAAACTTTCTGGATGTCAAATATTCTTATACATTATGAAAGATGAACATCTTATGCAACCATGGCTAAAAGGATTTTGATTTTTTACGAACAGTAAAAAAGATACAAATAAATGTTTAATATCACTCCTAGGGGCCTACGGACACTACACCTCTAAGCATAACATGCTTTGCAAAGCGTCTTAAAATAATTATTGTATTGAACAAAGTATGTGAAATGTATCATCAACATCTAGTGTCAATATTCAAATGCTGTCATACTGTTAATACCGTCAATAATATTACCAAACTGCACGAAATTGTCATTATATACATGTACTGAATTATACTTGAACCACCAAGTTGTCTTTAATGTATTTTTCATAAAAACTGGAAAAAAGTAATTTGTTTTGGCCTGTATGATAAGTTCAAGGTTTTCTCTTCATGAAACACAGGCTTTTGTCAGAATATTCCTATTTCTATGTTTACAGTGCAGATAATGTGATACAGGGCTACGGACACTACAGATTGCAAGCTATAGATAGTATTGGCCAAGAGAATGAATATGGGATAAATCTTACATGTGTCATGAATTTTTATGTTTAAGTAATGTTTGATTATCGTATAAAATTATTTTCTATACAAATATTTGGATTTTCTATTTTCTTTTATTTTGAATGGAAAGCTGATATAAACACCATAGACATTGCTGGTATAAACGGGAAAAAATTGTATATGATGATGTTTCTATTATTTGTGAAGTAAATTTGTAGCTGTATCATAAAGTTTTTTATCACTACAAACATTACGTAAAATATCCTAGCTGTTTTAGTGTGATTTGTACTAGATCTAATACTTAAAAGGCCTACGGACACTACATAAATATGCAATGGTGACTATGGTCAATAAATCAAACATGATTGATGGCAGTTGTTAGCATTAACTGATTTGTCAAAAAAGCATGTTCTTGACAAATTCTGTGAATACTGAAACAAGGTGCTACAGTAAGCATTGGAAATTCTTGCAAGATTGTACCCAATATATATGTATATAGACATCCAAGTCATTGTGAGCACAAAATGATGATACTAGCAAACATGTTCGAAGTCAGCACTTTGGCTTCTTAAAATTGTTGTCATTAACAAATTAACATTGGCATCTTTCTCCATACTGGCAGTCTGCAAATGCATTTATGAAGTGGTTGGCTTAAATTGTATATGGAGTCAATAATCACTGTTCAACATTTGTTCATCAGTATCTTACTTTGTGTATGCAAGTCTGGATTTCACTCAAGAAGATGAAATTTATTTTGCATTATTTATACAACATTAGGCAGCTGCAGATGTGAGCATTAAACCCAGTTCCATCTTAAAGGCAGACTAAATTGAACATGTAAATACGGAACATATTTTTAAATTTTGAAACAAATACTTTCAGAATTACGGTACACATATGACCTACACTTTAACAGAATTTAAGTCATGAGCTAGTTGTAGTTGTCTAAAACAAGCAGGAAATGTTTTAGAGCATTGTTTCAAAACATTGCACATTGCAAATTGTTTAATGCTTGCTAATTTCCCTTGTTTTGAGTGAGGCTAAAATGGTCAAAGGGAAAGTCCAAATTACTTTTGTGATTTATTAAAGGAGAAAAAAACTGTTCCTCAGTTTAAGCAAGCCGGAACTGTATGTCTGGGGAGCTAATGTCACAGCTCTAGTGTCGGCATCGCATTACGTCACGTCGACATTGCGTAGCGCCTTCAAAAAAAATTTAACTTGGTCTATTTCTCAGGCACTATTCATACTCATGGACATAGATAACAACAATATTGGGCACTCTAGTGATATTATCTGGTAACATATGAAATTCATAAGTCGAAACAGCAGCCTTCTTGAAAAAAATGGCAGCCATTTTGAATTTCTGGTTGCCAACATATTTGTATTTATATCAGTAACCTTAAAGGAGTATGTGTGTGCCAACTTTGGAGCTTGTACTTCAAATAGATTTTAACAGTTTTTGACAAAATCGGTAATTATGCATTTTCTGTAGTGTCCGTAGCCCATCTTGATTACATTGTTATATGGGAAAATGATAGATACTATTTTTATTTTCATGTTTGTTTAGTACACAAACACTCTGTTCCCCGTTAAAAAGATTAAAAAGGCTCTGTGTTGTCCTTATAAAGAACTGTTTTGGGTGGATTTTATTGATTTTTTGAGAATTATTCTCAATTATTGTGATTAAAAAGTACACAAATTTTGAAAGAGACTGAAAATGTGTTTAATGACAATAAAGATGCCATAATTAAGCTGATTGGCCATAATCTACATGTTATTTGTGACTTCATGCAGCTAGAAATGTCCCAAATTATAGGGGCTACGGACACTACAGGCCCACAGCCTTCATTCTACTCTCACAGTAACTTTTTGTCTGTACATAATCCAGACAAAACTACCTATGAATTGTCCGATGAAGTCGCCGTTAAATATAAAATATCTATCATTCAGATATTATTATCCACTTTTTCTCTACAGGGTTATGCAATAAGGGGCTACGGACACTACAAATAAGGGTGATTTTCTTTATGAAACTACAAAAAAACCATTAGTTGTTGTAACACTTGCCTATGGTATATGTAATCAGTAATGACTGCACAATATTTACAGCAGCTTAAACTATCTTTGACACAAACCCCATATGTTTCCTGACACTCGCACCAGGAAGGAGGTAAAAACGGTAAAAAACAGTCACATAAGATTTCATTTTGAGCATAAAATGAAAGATACACGTTTAAATTACTTGTGGTAAAGATTTAATTTTATAGGAATGATTATTGCTTGGACATGACAAAATGTATTCAAACTTTGAATAAACAATTTTCAATTGCACACTTTTTAAAAAATACCATTTTTATGGTGCAACAGCATAACATGCAAAAAAGGTCATTTTTGAGGTATTGAAAGCCATCTCTGGCCGATATAATCCATTTTAGATATGCAAAAGTATACATCTACTGAAAGGTCTTAACATTTTCTTTCGTGTAGCATCATTTGTTTTAAGGTTAGCTTCACCTGTACATAAATATTGGAGCATAACAATGAAAATTCCAAAAGTTAGGGATTATCTTGGCCAAGCCATTCACTCACTCTAATCTCTGGCTCTACATTGATACTTATGCAAACAGCCCAATAAGTTTCATGCTCAAATTATTAAATTAAGCAACACTAGGTAAAACATTATTTCTTTGTCCATTCTATGAGAACCATCCTAAAATTCCTTGATAAAACAAGATGTGTTTATGAAACACAAATACCCCCAAAATGGCCAATGTTAAGTTTTCGGACAAACAGACAGATGAATCAACAGACAGATGGACACGAGTAAAGCAATATGCATCTGACCTTTCCATACAGGGGAATAAAAATTAAAACCAAGTATCAAGCACTATTCAATAATGCAATTATCTATATGAGTATTAAGATCTGCATTAGATATCCCCTGATCAAATTCCTTTCCACATATTGGACAAGAACAAGCCTTCTTTTCCTCCACCTCTTTTTTCACTGCCATATTCTTGAAGGCAGAAAACAGTGTGGATTGTTTAGCTCGTTTCACAGGTTGACTAGATTCATTGGATTCACTGTCAAATGCTCGCTTCTTTGAACAGCTTGGACCTGATTTTCCTCTCCTAGTTTCCACATTGGATTCAGAGTTAAAATTTGTGGTAGATTCTGGTTCCTTCTTCACAGAAATTGCACATTTTTCATCAGAAGACGCAGTCACAGTTTTCTCACTTCCACTTTTCTCAGAGTTATCACCACTAATTCCATCAGCACTATTTTCAGAGCTATTTTGGCGGGTAAGAAACTCTGCATAACTCATTTCCTTTACTTTATTCCCACTTGATTCAGAATTATTTTCCTGCTTCTCTCCTGTCTTTGTTAGGCCTACTTCATTGTCATTGGTAGTATCATTATTTGATGTCTTGCTTGGTGTCGTGGATTTAAAGAAGTTCAGTAAAGTGACAGGAGGCTTCATGGCTTTAGACAAGCATTTAGACGACACAGCTGTCACTGTCTCAACTACAGCTTTCACAGGGGAGTCCTGCCCTGTCTTAACATCACCACTATTGTCATTGTTTCTATCACTGGAATCTTGACTACCTATCACAGATTTGTCTAGGTCTCTCTGTCTATCACTTGTATCACAGTTGAGATCCACATTTCCACTAGAAGAGGGAGATGGTTTTGATGATGGACTGTTCATACTATTAGGCACCAAATTTTCAGCGCCAATTCTTGCCAGCAATGTAGAAGGGAGCTGCGATGCTAATGATGATGATGATAGAATCTGTGAAGCTGTCAGCTGTGACGCATTTATCTGTGATGATAATAGCTGGGATGATAACAGCTGGTCTCGATTCAGAAAATTACCCATATGTGCCTACAAAACAAAATGCATCATTTCATATAATTACAAGAACAAAAGGTTTTAAGACATGACATTTTAAAACCATTTTGTTCATACATCAAGTATGTTTAAAATATGATAGAATAAGAAAAACAAACTGCTCTAAATGAGCAATTTCTATCCTTTTCCTACTACATTTCAAAGGCTATATATATTTCAAGATAATTTCATTTAAAAGTTTTCATATCCATTGATAAAGACCAAACAAAATCTTCACTTCGACTTAAACAGAAATTTAAATAATCTGATGTTTAGATAACAAGTGTCAATCGTTATGTATTATTGTTACAAAGTACACATATACCTGTTGCTGATATGTCTCCAAAATTCTCTGTTCTTTGAGGGCTTTTTCTACCTCCTTTATGAGAAGTTTTGGATATCGTACACCGACCACTCTCTCACCATCATTCAACTGTACTCGAACTACCCGTATTGTGGACTCGGACTTACTGTAATGTTAAGGGAAAAAAGTGAACATTTTCTTTATGTGAAAAGGCAAATGAGATGCTTGGGTAGCGTACACTGACTACTCTCTCCCCATCATTCAACTGTACTCCAACTACTCGTATTGTAGACTCAGATTTTCTGGAAGTCACAGTATGAATTTCTTTTTAATTGCTAAGATAATTTCTTGTCTTTACTAGAAAACTAGTCCTTTAAACTCATTACACACATTGACTCTTTTTGACTTCCTGAAAGATAAAGGCTGTGGAAAACATTGTGGAAAATGAATAAATTGCTTGTGACAAGCAATTTCTTCATTTCCCACATTGTTTTCAATCCCAAAAGACCAAAAAATGTAAAATTCCTTTTACGAAATTTTGCCGATAGACCAACCAACCAACCAACTGATCCACAGGCTTATTCCAGTTTACCCCCTCCACTGGGTTGTGTTGAGTAAATCAAACTAGATCTGTCAAAAGCCGACAAATTGCCTTAGCAAAGTCCAATGTGACAATGATCTTTCACCTTCATGGCCAAAACAACAATATGGCACCTCCTTGGGTCAATGGCAACAATCGTGTTAAGTTTCATGATCCTAGGTCAAATGGTTCTTTAATAAGAGCACAGAAACAGATTTTAAACAAAGTCAGATTGTGACCTTGACCTTTGACCTATGTGACCCCTAAACAATAGAGCACCTCCTTGGGTCAAAGGCAACTGCTGTTTTTGATGATCCTATGTCAAATTCTTGTTGAATTAGATAACAGACACAAAAGTCTACAGATGGACAGATGGATGTAAGGACAGAGAGACATACACAATGAAACTAGAGTATATCTAGAAGACTTGAGGTAACATACAAACAGAGTAACATAGAAACAGACTAACCTGAGGTTTAAGGTAGTGGAGTATCTGTTGAGCGTGGTTTCCAGTATATTCATCATGGACACTATACTTCCACATAGTAAATGTAGACTGTAACACCTGCTGCCCACTAGAAATTGAAGCTATAACCATAAGTATGTGAGCATCTATTGATCAAACGCAGTTTTTGATCCCAGCTAAGGTCTTAAATATGCACAAGGGGACTTGGTTAAAAGTCCCACACAAAAAGCTAGAGGCCCAAGATCAAACCAGTGACCCCTGTATTAAGTCAAGTATGTTACCACTACATCAAATCTGACTAAAACTATGACAAGAATAGAGTAGAGTTTATAATCTTAAATCTGCCATCTTAACTTTAACCCATTACCACACAGTGACGCTTTACAACATCTCTGAAGAACAATGTAAGGGGAAACACTGTGGAAAATGAAGAAATTTTGCTTGTGACAAGCAATTTCTTCATTTAGCACTGTATTTTCTTCCTAAAAAATCTTACAATTTCAAAATTTCATCACATTGAAAATGTTGTCTGTAACTTCTTTCAATTTGGACAGGCTTAAAATGTTGTTGTTTGGTAATAGGTTAATAAAGTCTTTCTTTACAAACAATGATATATTTTACATTCCTAAAGTTGAACATTGTTTGGAAAATCATAAAACAGCATTGTGATTGTAATGCTTTATGCAACTTACACTTGAAGATTTGAAGATGACCGTGACTGGGTTCACAGGAAAAGTATGAACCCCTTCCAAAACAGAATAGACTTTGGAAAACATTGAGGCAAAAGAAGGAAATGCTGATAATCAGCATTTTCTCTTCTTGCATAGATATTTTCCAGGCTATAGTGCACACCAATCATATCGCCATTTTTGTCCTCTGCAGCAGTTTTCAAATTGGGCTGCTCTAAAATTCCTTTCTTTGGGAATGGGTTAACAATTTTGATGCTAAACATACCTTTACAGAATCCTTTATTTTTACAATGTGATCCATGAGCACAACTGTTCTTGGTCTTCTCGTATTGATCCCTCCAACCCTTCTCTGTAAACAGAGGATATTAAGTATTTTCCAGTAACAAATAATAACCCACTCTTACCCAGTGACGATATTTGATGCTCATTCAAGAAAAAATGCTTGGGAAAACATTGTGGAAAATGAAGAAATTGCTTGTCACAAGCAAGCAATGTCTTCATCTTCCACAATGTTTTCTGACCCAAAGTGGAAAGATTTTAAAACTTTCATCAATTTGAAATTGTTATTTTAAACATTTTGCCATATGATATTGGGTTAATAGGACGGATCATTGCAAATCTATTGGCCCCATCCTCAATAGAAGTAAAAAATTTCAAAATTACTTCGAAATAAATATTGAAGTGTTCTTGATCTCCTCATATTGATCCTTCCATCCTTTCTCTATAAACAGAACAAACGTGAGAAAATAACAAGATGTGTTAAACACATATACTACCGAAATGGCCATCGTTAAGTTTTCGGACAGACAGACAAGAACAATAATTGCCCCTAATCTTTTGATACAGGGCAAAAAAATGTTCCCAAAATGGCTATTTTGCTAGAATTATGACATTGATCTACACTGATGACCTAAGCTTAAAACAATTAAAGATGTGTTATGTACAAATAATTGCATTTTCTACTATATTTCAATCTTGAAAACACTGGATTAGCAACAAAGTAGATGAATTCTCTTTTCAATTGAACATGGGCAAAATTGAGATAAAGTATCTCTGATATCTCAAGGTAAAATCATGACATTCCCTGCAGTTTCAACTGTATTTACCATTTGGAATGGAAAAGGATTAATAGAAATACCTGCATCCTCCCTGTCTATAGGTGTGTACCGAGTAAAGAGATCTGTCTTTTCTTCATCAAATGCTGACAGACCTGTATTTGGTCTGCAAGAACAAGGTGTAAGTGAATGATTTGATTGTTTCCACATGACATTCACAGAAGTTTGTTTAACTAATAATATCAGTATTTATTTCATGACTTTATAAGGAAAGTGCTAAAGATTTATTGAATGGTATGTTATTAATGTATAACAATTTTCTATATCAAATTGCTACAGCCGGTGCAACTAACAATGTGTTGTTAGTATTTCTTGTACCAGTACAAACACAACATTTACAAAGTAAACAGCTGCTCATACCAAATGGTGAGACAAATGCCAGTTAGGATATTGGCCAGTCAGGGGTCTGAACCCACAGGACCTGGATTGATAAATTCCAACATTACCAAGCTATCCTGACTAAGAATCAAAGACCTAAATACAATGTATATGTAAAGAAGTAGAATCTACAAACCTGGCAAGTCTGTATAAATGTGTGGAGTTTTCTTTCAAAGTAGCTAATAGGTAGAGTTTCTTGCCCCATACATCCCTCTTGGATATATAGAACCCATCATGTTGACCTTGATGTAGATCAGATCTTATCACGGCCTGCTCCCAGCTCATCCCGCGATCTATGTTCAACTCAACCAGTCTGAAATATTAAGTAATACACAGTGATTGGGAATGATTTTTTGCAATGGAATAATGTTCCTTCCTCCTAGAAAATCAATGTGACATTTCAAAATTATGTGACAATTCTAGGGTTTGATTGCTCAAATACTTACTTACTATGCCATTAAAAGTACAGTTCAAATTTAAAAATTTGTTCTCAAATTTAAATTTTATGAATGGAGTTGTTAACTTACCATACGAAATATACATTAGAATGACCATCCTACCACCACGCAGAACACGTAAACAAAAACAATGAGCGTCTAGTGATCATGATCACGGAAGTACTCCGAGTACTTAGACGCTCCTTCCGGCAGTTAATGTAATAAAGGCGACATTGCAGTCCCTAAAGAAAATGCCGGGGAGGTGGGAGGGAATCGTATGGTAAGTTAACAACTCCATTCATAAAATTTAAATTTGAGAACAAATTCTTAAATTTCATTTCATTCCGTTGTTAACTTACCATACGAAATATACATTAGAATAGATTACAAAGCTTACCTCTTATTGGAGGCGGGAGCATTTTCCTGTAATCCATCTCACTGTATCATCTCTGTATACAAATTATTCCCTTGTGAAACAGTTCCATATATACACATCAGTATCTGCTGAACTATCCCATATGTACACTAAATACAATGCACAACAGTTATTTACATAGTAACTTTATTCTTAAATTACTTTAAAACACAGTTCTCCACATTACGTAAATAGAACTTTGTAAATGTGGATTCTGTTTTCCAGTCTGCTGCTTCCATGATAGAAGATATACTAGCTCCTTTGAAAAGAGCCCAAGATGGTCCAATGGCTCTCGTAGAATGGGCCTTAACTTTGAAGTCTTTGTCATAAGCTAGCTTTATTGTACTCACAATCCATCGGCCGATAGTTTGTGATGAAACTGGTTGGTGTGGCTCAATGAAAGATAAGAAAAGTTTTAACTCATCTGACTCTTGTCCTCCACGAAAAGGTTCTGTTTTCTTCAAATAAATAGCCAAAGCTCTCTTTGGATCAAGAAGTTTGTTGTCTGGAAAGGCTGGAACCCAGATTCTATTTCCGTAATGAGACTGTCTATCCTGCTTGGATAATCCTTGTCTAAGGAACCATAAACCCCCATTATGTACAGATACGTTTCCTTCACCGATCTTCAGTGATTGTAGGTCCGAGCATCTTCGGAACGTTGTGATTGCTACAAGAAAAACAGTTTTATATGTAACATATTTCAAGCTTGCTTTCTGAAGAGGCTCAAAAGGATATTTTTGCAAAATTTTTAAAACCTTTTCCAAAACCCATTCCGGGCATAATTTTACAATTGGAGGTCTTAAATTAAATACCCCTTTAATGAGCCTCACTATATATGGATGTTGACCTACTTGATGGTTATCAACAGGTGGTAACACAGCTGAAAGCATAGACCTATACCCAGATATAGTTCTATACTGTAAACCCTCATGAAAAAGACAGGTCAAGAAATCTGCACAATCTATTAGAGAAACAGTATAGGGATCTTTTTCCCTTTCACCACACCAGCTATTGAATTTTGCGAATTTACTGATGTAGTCCTTTCTTGTGCCTTTTCTCCAAGAGGCTGCGAGTAATTTTCTAACCCTCTTAGGAAATCCTTTTGTTTTGAAATTTCTGTCGAGAGCAACCAGGCTGTGAGCTTGAATATCCCTGGGTCTGGGTGATAAATTTTTGTCTTTGGTTGAACCAGCATTTCTTGCAAGACTGGTAACCTGACTGGTATTGCTATTAACATTTGAAGTAGCATTGTGTACCAGTGACGTCTGGGCCACTGGGGAGCTATTAGAAGAATTTGACAGTGAAATTGCTGCATGTGATGAAGGACTTTCGGGATCAGGCAAATTGGTGGAAATGCATATGCCATCATCCCGTCCCATGAAATTGACAGTGCGTCCACTGCTAGCGCTTTCTTGTGAGGTGACCAAGTGCAAAAAATTGGAGTTTTGTGATTGTCTGCAGATGCGAAAAGGTCTATCATTGGTTGTTCCCAAAGATTGAATAATGTTTGCACTATCGAATTGTTTAGGGTCCATTCTGAAGGGCGAATCTTCACTCTGGACAGTTGATCCGCAAGTATGTTTTTCTTGCCCGCTATAAATGCGGCTTTCAAACTGATGTTGTGTTTTATTGCCAGCTTCCATAGATCCCAGGCTATGTAACACAGGCTGGCAGATCTCGTCCCCCCCTGTTTGTTTATGAACTGAACTACTGTTGTGTTGTCTGATCTTATAAGAACTTGTTTGTCCTTTAAGAATGGGAGGAAAAACTCTACTGTCCTTAACACAGCCTCCAGTTCTAACACATTTATGTGTCGTCTGGCTTCTGCCCGAGACCATGTTCCCTGAAAAATTTGTTGACCCTCCAAGTGGCCGCCAAAGCCTGTCTTGGAAGAGTCTGTCGTTAATGTTACTGTTGTAGACCATGGTTGCAGGGATCGACCCTTTAGCGTATTTGCTCTCACTAACCACCAGTTCAGATGACCTATCAAATGTTTGGTCACCGGAATCTTGGCCGACATGTCCCTGGTAATTGGTTTCCAAAAGGACAGAAGATGCATTTGAATTGGGCGCATGTGCAATCAAGCAAACGGAATTATCTCTATGCAAGAGGCCATCTGGCCCAGAACATGAAGAAATTGAAAAGCTGTACTTTCTTTTCCTATTATTAGAGTCTGAATTGAATTCTCCAGCTTCTCTATTCTTTCCAAGGTTGGAAAAACCAGGCCTAGATGCAGTTTGAACAGACTTCCCAGATATGTGATTGTTGTACTTGGGATTAAAGAAGACTTTTCTAAATTTATTATGAAGCCTAAATTCAAAAGAATGTCTAGTGTCCTTTCTCGATCTGACAGGATTCCCATCCTCTCCCCATTTGCTATGCACCAATCGTCTAGGTATGACCCTAGTCTCACATTGTGCATTCGAAGAAAAGCGGCTACCACCGTCACAATTTTGGTGAATGCTCTGGGTGCTTGCGTGGGGCCAAAACACATTGCTTTGAACTGGTAGCATTTGCCGTTTATGCAAAAACGCAGGTACTTCCTGTGAGATTCGTGCATGGGGATGTGAAGATAAGCATCCTTCAGATCGAGAGAGAAGGCGTAATCCCCCTTTTTCAAAAGATTTATCACCTTGGCAAGAGTGTCCATCTTGAAATGTTTTTTCAGTATGTATCTGTTTAATGGTCTTAAATTTATCACCGGACGTAATTCTCCATTTTTCTTGGGAACAAGGAAAAAGGTGCTGTAGAAACCTTCCATTGCTGACTGCAGTGGAACTTCTTCTATAGCTCCTTTTTCCATAAGCTTTTCTACCTCTGACAAAATAAGTGCCAATTTTTCTGGAGACGCTTTGGTCTGTTTTATTCCATTGAACTTTGGAATTGTTTGAAAATCTAACAACAGACCGTTCTTTATTGTTGACAACACCCATTTGTCCTGAGTAACCTTTTCCCAATTTTTTTGAAAATATTGCAACCATCCCCCGACCGGGATATCCGGTAATAACATCATTACCTCTTTGTCAACTGACATCTGATGTTGATTTGTTATTACGAAAGGAACTAACCTTATTCTTTTGTGTTTGTTTGTAGGGTAGTCTGGGGGTTCTAAATTGACCCGCTCCCGAATAATTGTTGCCCTGACGCTGTTGTTGGGGCTTGTCATCATATCTCCCTCTCTTAGCTGTGTTCTCTGAAGAGCCTGAATACTGCTTTCTCTTGTAAGAACCTGTAGAGGGAAAAGGCTTAGATTTCTGAAACATACTATCAGGAATAACCTCTGCAATTTGCTTATTTCTTTCTTGTTTTGCTTTTAATTTATTGTCAAAATCAGTGCCAAAAACACCCTCTGCAGTAAGAGGTAAAGAGTTCACAGTCGCAGCATAATCTTTAAATTCACTCAAGCCAGTGTCATATAAGGCTGCTTTTCTCCTGATCAAATGAGCAAAGGCACCGGTCCTTGACATTTGATCTAACAATTTTGTGGAAATAGCGAAACTATCACGTGTCATCTGAATAGCCAAATCCAAATTGCAATTCTTTTGTTGTAAGCAATCCAACAAAGACCCAAGCACTTGCTGAGAATAGCATGACAGAATCATTCCCATACGAGAAGCCATCTGAGTTTGGAAACCTAACCGCTCAATAGAGCGCATAGGTCTACTGAACAGAGTAGGTGCATGGCCAAAAGCCGCCCTGTGTCCATGTTTTTTGATAAGTAAGGACTCAACAGTGTCATCCAATTTTGGCACCTGAAACCAGTCCTCACAGGATTCATGCACAGGAAAGTCATTTCTGTAAGTGTCCTTAAAGCATGACAGTTTCTCTGGTTTTTCACAACGGAAAGATTCCGAAATAATGTTTTTCTGTGCATTGTCCAAAATGATGCCAACACTAGCTTTCTGTGACTTCGTTTGTGCATCTTCACCAAACAAATTCAACAGAGATTTATTTTGAACATCATCACTGACTGCCATATATTTACTAAAACGAGTGTCACAAACACCATTCTCGTCGTTATTAGCAGAAACCAAAGAGTGTGCATCAGATTCCTCATAGAACCCACTATTACGCCTCTCCGTATCCGAAACCTGTATCGAAAGAGCATCATCTCTACTAGGTCCAGAGTAATTGTTATCCAAGCCATAATCCCTGTTCAGACTATTTTCCATGGATATCAAAGGTCTGCGAGCTGCACTATTTGCCTCGACTGTGACCATAGAGGGGACAGGCTCAGCCAAGTACTGAGCACCCTCATCACGAACAGAAGTCTGGGGCTGACTCACCTGACTGGTGAAAATGGCCATAAGGCTTTCAATCTGCGACGAAAGTCCCGAAAATCGCTCCTCAAACTTCTTATTCAATTTTTCCTCGAGGCTAACCACGTTGTTTTCCGCCTCGTTTTGTACTGTTTCCTTGTCATTTAATGACTGAGTAGCGCTCGTATTGGTGACCGAGGCCTTCACTTTCGAAGACTTTTTTCTTGGAAGACTTCCCCGAGTCGGTATCTTTCACGTCTGTCATTATAAACGCGAAAATTCGAGCGACAATAACATTCACGTGTTGACTGCAATGGCGCAGAAAAATTAACTGCCGGAAGGAGCGTCTAAGTACTCGGAGTACTTCCGTGATCATGATCACTAGACGCTCATTGTTTTTGTTTACGTGTTCTGCGTGGTGGTAGGATGGTCATTCTAATGTATATTTCGTATGGTAAGTTAACAACGGAATGAAATGAAATTTGTTGCGTTGACATGGGATGAGTACATATTCCATGCATATTTAAAGTGCCTCAAGTCCCATCATAATCCCTTCTTTATTTCATATTCATTTTGATGACTAATGAGCTTCCGACAAGTTGAGGTAAATTTACAGGTCAAAACCTAAATCTCACAACAAAAATGCCTATTCAGCTCCTAGACTAACTTTTTCATAAGATGAACACCTATTTAGACAATATTGATCATAATTGTTGACAAATCGAATGCAATGAATATGGTTTGATGAACAATAAAAGAGATATTTGAAAAACAAGAGATGTTTGTAAAACATATATGCCCCCTCAAGGGCCTACATTTGATGTAGGTCAAAGTCCAAGGTCAAGTTAACAAGGTCCAAGATCATGGTCAAATATGAAAGGTCTTGGTAGGAGGTGTCTATGTGTGAAATATCAAATCTGTATATGTAAAAGTAAAATGAAACATAGGCCAGGTTAAAGTTTTTAAAAGTAGGCCAAATGCCAAGGTTAAGGTCATGGTCAAATGTGAAAGGTCTTGGTTGGAGGTGTCCATGTGTGAAATATCAAGGCTGTAGGTGTAAAAGGACATGATATATATGCCTGGTTTCATTCTTTAAAAGTAGGTCAAACTCCAAGGTCAAGGTTGCAATATTCAAGGTCATGGTCAAATGTGAAAGGTCTTGGTAGGGGGTGTCTATGTGTGAAATATCAAGGCTGTAAGTGTAATAGGATATAAGATAAAGGCTAGGTTAAAGATTTCTAAAAGTATGTAAAAATCAAAGGTCAAGGTCACACAGGCCAAGGTCATGGTCAAATGTGAAAAGTCTTGGTAGGCGCTGTCCATGTGTAAAATATTGAGACTGTATAGGTAACAGGACATGAGATATAGGCCTAGTTTAAGTTTTTTAAAGGTAAGTCAAACTCCAAGGTCAAGGTCCAAGGTCATGGTCAAAAGTGAAATATCTTGGTTGGAAGTGACCATGTGTGAAATATCAAGGCTGTATATGTAAAATGACATGAAATATAGCCCAGGTTAATGTATTATTAAAGAAGGTCAAACACCAAGGTCAAGGTCACAAGGTCCAAGGTCATGGTCAAATGTGAAAGGTCTTGGTCGTAGGTGTCCATGTGTCAAATATCAAGGCTGTATGTGTAAAAGGACATGATATATTGGCTAGGTTTAAGTTTTTTTTTAAAGTAGGTCAAAGTCCAAGGTAAAGGTCACAATGTCTGAGGTTATGGTCAAATGTGAAAGGTCTTGGTAGGATGTGTCCATGTGTGAAATATCAAGGCTGTATGTGAAATAGCATATGAGGTATAGGCCCAGTTTAATTTTTTTTAAAGTAGGTCAAACTTCAAGGTCAAGGCCACATGGTCCAAGGTCATAGTCGTATGTGAAAGGTCTTGGTCAGAAGATTCTATGTGTCAAATATCAAGGCTGTATGTGTAAAAGGACATGATATATCGGCCAGGTTAAAGTTTTTTAAAAGTAGGTCAAACTCCAAGGTCAAGGTCACAAAGTCCAAGGTCATGGTCAATTGTGAAAGGTCTTGGTAAGATGTGTCCATGTGTGAAATATCAAGGCTGTATTTGTAAAAAGTCATGAGATATAGGCCCACTTTAATTTTTTTTAAAGTAGGTCAAACTCCAAGGTCAAGGTCACAAGGTCAAAGGTCATGGTGAAATGTGAACGATGTTGATAGGATGTATCTATGTGTGAGATATCAAGGCTGTATGTGTAAAAGGACATGAGATATATAGGCCAGTCACTTTAACCGAAAAATAGGCCCAACCCACCACTAATTCTAACAGAAACAAAACCAACATTTTTATAATCTATAACCATTTATCCATTCTAGAAAAAAAGTCCTCAAATGTTACTCGAGGGGAAATATGAAAAAAATCGATCTTACTAAGGGACCCCTTCAAAGCAAGCCAAAAGTATGTTTTGGGGTGTAGGCATAGAAAACAGTCTTTTGAAACCAAGTATGCTATTGTGGATGGAATATTTTATGGATAATTTAATAAAAGAGGTTTATAAAGTAAAAAACATCGATTTTGCTATTTTTCTTTATTTGAATTTTACATGGAAAGTGAATTTGCGAGTGGGATTTCCCCACCCACTCATGTATTAAGGTTAACTTATCCAAATACTTTTAAACCCTTCGCTGTAACTTAATATTAGACTTCCAGTTCGAAAGCTGATGTAGACGACAAAAATTCTTTGAAAAAAATGGATTTGTATACATTATAGAAAAATAACAAGATAAAAACGTATTGATGCAAAAGGAGAAAAATCTGATTATCAGCACTTTCTTCATTTTTTAAGAGTCGGTTCTCTTTAGAGACGTCAAATCAACGACCGCTATTCATTGCTGATTGAATTTTGTTTTCTTGTTATACAATCAACCAATCATGACATTGTCTTAGAAAAGGTCAACGGCCCATAAAACAAATCACTATACAATGAATTTAAGTCATTAAAGAAATGAAGTTATGCTTATGTTTTCTATTTAGTACAATTCAAGATTGTGTGTGAAAAAATAGTAGATCTTTATGAATGTTTAACGATCTACATTTCCCAAATACTAGAACTGCTTTGTTATAAGGGTATTTCATAAGGCGTGTTAAGCTTTCAAATGAAATAAGAACATGTAGGCCTGTGGTATTTCATTCATACAGAATTTTAAAATCCATTTGTAGATATGATAATGCAATTTTGTGCAACATACTTAATAATATGCTGGAACACGTCATTACTACGTCATTGTTGACGTCTTCTAATCGTTTATTATTTTCAAAATTGGCTTTATCAAGGGTAAATGTCAGAAAATTATGTAATTACTCAAATGAAGAATGTACATAAACGTAAATAGCTAATCAGTAAGAAGCAGGTGTACAGCTTCAAGAAGAAGTTTGAAGACATGGGATCACCAAACAGTCATGCATGTCTCTAATTGTGAATATTATTTAGAAACCGGATGCACATCTTCGCGGATTTAGTCCGATTTCTTTGGAATAGCGATACGCCGCTTAGTTGCCCAGCTTGTTGTTATGTTGTAGCAACAATTCATTAGTCGCATTCTAAATGCATTTGACGTTATTTCGTCCATTATTGATGATGTCATTAATGCACCTTCTTTTCGCGATCTACGCCAAACAAACAGGGAAAAAATTAGCTATTTTTTTAGTTGTCGCAAGTACGTATAATAGTTCGTCGACTAAAAGTTGATAAATGCTCTCTATTGAAGTGAAATTCGCTTATCTCCGCGTTATGAAATTGCAAATGCAATATTTTCCCCGCCCTTTTTTACAGACACCATAGAGATTCGTTGTCTCTAGTTTCCTTAAATTCAAGGGCAGATTATTCAGAAACAAAAACAGTTACCTAAGTTCCGTGAGCGGTGTGTACAACTTGACACCATGGAGATTCATTGTGGCTAGTTTGATTGAATTCGGGTCGAAACTGTAGGAGTTGCGCACACGAGAAAATGGGCATTTTTGAGAAAATGGGCATTTTTTCCTAAATTCAAGGGAAGATAATTCAGAAACGAAAACCGTTATTTAAATTCCATGAGCATTGTGTACAACTAGACACCATAGAAATTCATTGTGGCTAGTTTGATAAAATTCTCATCAAAACTGTAGGAGGAGTTGCGCACACAATAAAATGGGCATTTTTATGGGCATTTTTAATTCAAAGGCAGATAATTCAAGAACGAACAGAGTTATCTGAATTCCGTTAGCGGTGTGCACAACTAGATACCATAGAGATTCATTATGGCAAATTTGATCAAATTCTGATCAAAACTGTAGGAGAAGTTGCGCACACAAGAAATTGATAACGGACGGACAGAGGGTTAGACGGACAGAAATACGACCGGGCCAAAACATAATACGACCCTTCGGGCGTATAATAACAAAAAGCATGTGTGGACTTCAATCCAAGTGGTTGGGGGCGAGTAAAGGATGATTTTCTCGCAAATTGTGTAATTCCAATTTTTATGATCTATATCTGACGGATGTAATAATATTATAGTCACATTGAGCTTCCGTACTTTTAAAAATCGATCACAGATAATTCTATTTAAAGCTAAATTATTTTTACTTATTCGTTATATTTATCCTTTTATATTTTTATATAACGAATACATTTTTCAGTTTTAATATAAAATTCAATCAAATTAGAAATAATAGGTGACAAGTACAGCGTAAGAGAAGCACGTGGTAATCGAGAAAATGTATGGTGGTTAGGATGGACCAGTGTATTACGATCATATCAAGGCATCTTTTAGCGTGATTTAACACCATTTCCCCCCAGATTTGCTCTGAGGACTTTTGATATGTTGATGATGATATAAAATACTTTTGTTCAGTTGCAAAATTATTTCTGTTAGAATTAGTGGTACCCTAAATGCTAAAGTGACTGGCCTAATAGGCAAGATTAAGAATTAAGAGTAAAATCAACAAAGGGCAATAACTCAAAAAAATTGATCGGAAGAGTTACGGTTCTTGTGCACTGCACCTCTCCATAATAAAATCTATTCACCTGTAAAGTTTCATGATTCTACCTTACAGATTTTTTGAGTTGTGCTCCGGACAAGAATCAAGTTATAAAACCAACAAAGGGCAATAACTCAAAAAATTTGATCTGAAGAGTTACGGTTCATGTGCACTGCACCTCTTCATAATGAGATCTATCCACCTGTAAAGTTTCATGATTCTACCTTACATACTTTTTGAGTTATACTCCGGACAATAATCAAGTTTGAAAATCAACAAAGGGCAATAACTCAAAAAATGAGATCGGCAGAGTTACGGTTCTTGTGCACTGCACCTCTCCATAATGAGATCTATCCACCTGTAAAGTTTCATGATTCTACCTTACATACGTTTTTAGTTATGCTCCGGACAAGAATCAAGTTATAAAATCAACAAAGGGCAATAACTCAAAAAAATTGATCAGCAGAGTTACGGTTCTTGTGCACTGCACCTCTCCTTAATGAGATCTATCCACCTATTAAGTTTCATGATTGTACCTTACATACTTTTTGAGTTATGCTCCGGACAAGAATCAAGTTATAAAATCAATAAAGGGCAATAACTCAAAAAATTTGATCGGCAGAGTTACGGTTCTTGTGCACTGCACCTCTCCCTAATGAGATCTATCCACCTGTGAAGTTTCATGATTCTACCTTACATACTTTTTGAGTTATGCTCCGGACAAGAATCAAGTTATAAAATCAACAAAGGGCAATAACTCAAAAAAATTGATCGGCAGAGTTACGGTTCTTGTGCACTGCACCTCTCCTTAATGAGATCTATCCACCTGTGAAGTTTCATGATTCTACCTTACATACTTTTTGAGTTATGCTCCGGACAAGAATCAAGTTATAAAATCAACAAAGGGCAATAACTCAAAAAATTTGATCGGCAGAGTTACGGTTCTTGTGCACTGCACCTCTCCATAATGAGATCTATCCACCTGTGAAGTTTCATGATTCTACCTTTAACACTTTTCGAGTTATGCTCCGGACAAGGTTTGGTCTACGGACAGACCGACCGACCTACGGACCGACCGACCGACCTTCCGACCGACCGACCGACCTTCCGACTGACCGACCGACACTTGCAAAACAATATACCCCCATTTTCTTCGAAAGGGGGCATAATTATCACCCCTTCTTATCTGTAGCTCTGGTTTAAAGTTTTAAGAAAATGTTTCACAGACCTAGTAGTTGTATGTCCCTTGGTGAAATCTTTAAAAATCTCTACAGGTTTCCCTATCATCTCTACAGAAGATGCTGTAATGTCTAGAAGGCCTTCATTGTACCTGGAATAATTAGGTGTTCAAGAACAGTTAAAGCATCGTGAGATAAGAACAGTACAGAAAACATTCTTGAAACAGGAATAACCAATACAAAATCTTTAAATATCTTTACAATATAATATCTCTCTTTGCCAATCATCTCCACAGAAGAAGCTGTAATGTATAGAAGGCCTTCATTGTACCTAGAATGTCAAAAATTGAAGAACAGTAAGGCATGGTAAGATCAGGACGGTACAGAAAACATTCTTGAAACAGGAATAACTGATATAAAATCTTTAAATATCTCCACAGGTTTCCCAATCATCTCTACAGAGGATGCAGTAATGTCTAGAAGGCCTTCATTGTACTTGTCGTAAAACACATAAAAACAATCTGATGAGAAATATCTCTGGATAAGGCATTCAATTGAGATTTATTTAATTTACCTATCTGTATTTTTTAAAAGTTATAAAAAGTTTTAAAAATCTAAAAGTTTACTTATAAGTGCATGAGCCAGATTTATCAAAGAAATGATTTTGAAACACCAATGCCAAAGTAGTGACATTCATTTTCTTTCTTTTTTTTTGTAATATTACTTTGACAGTTTGACTGATGACTTTGACCTTGATTTCACACAAAAAGTCATGTAACAAAGAAACACACATATAGATCTACTGCTCAAACGTTCAAACCCGCAACTTTCATTTATGCACTTTTGAAAAGTTTATTAATATCTAATTGTAAAGATATTAAACCTTTCCCAATGAAAAGATTTTAAAATGGTCCAACTTGCTGTGAATGACAAAATAAATGTTCCTAAGGGCAAAATTTGTTAATAATATAGCTTAGAAAACATTGATGCAAAAGAAGACAAGATGTGTTTGTGAAACACAAATGCCCCCGAAATGGCCATTCTTCAAAAATGTTAAGTTTTCGTGGAGTAAAGGGTTATTAAGGGTTAAGGGATGACCTTAAGGACGATCAAATTGCATGGAACAGATAGATATCATTGAAAGGAAGTTGCATACCAAATTTGAGCTTTGAATGTCAAATACTTTTGGAGAAAAGGCAAAGGTTAAGTTTTCGGAATAGAAGGTTAAGTTTTTGTAAAGTAAAGGGTTGATAAGGGTTAAGGGATGACCTTGAGGAAGGCCAAATTGCATGGAACAGATAGATATCATTGAAAGGAAGTTGCATACCAAATTTGAGCTTTGTATGTCAAATACTTTTGGAGAAAAGGCCAAGGTTAAGTTTTCGGAATAGAAGGTTAAGTTTTTGTAAAGTAAAGGGTTGATAAGGGTTAAGGGATGACCTTGAGGAAGGCCAAATTGCATGGAACAGATAGATATCATTGAAAGGAAGTTGCATACCAAATTTGAGCTTTGTATGTCAAACACTTTTGGAGAAAAGGCAAAGGTTAAGTTTTCGGAATAGAAGGTTAAGTTTTCGTAGAGTAAAGGGTTGATAAGGGTTAAGGAATGACCTTGAGGAAGGTCAAATTGCATGGAACAGATAGATATCATTGAAAGGAAGTTGCATACCAAATTTGAGCTTTGTATGTCAAATACTTTTGGAGAAAAGGCCAAGGTTAAGTTTTCGGACAGACACACGGACAGACGGACGGACGGACAGACAGACAGACAGACGGACACGAGTAAAACAATATGCCCCCGATCTCTCGATACGGGGGCATAAAAATGCAGATTAACAGCATTTTCTTCATTTGCTTAATTGTTTCACCAAGCCAATTCTATAAGGACTTCAAAACTAGGTCTTGTTTGGGGGACCATTAGGTTTCCTACAATGAATCAGAATGATGGAAAAGTTGAAAAGGTTGCCTACCTTCCTTCCTTTTTGGCATTCTGTATGGCTAGCTTTAGACATTCTGTGAAATAGGTGAAAATCTGAAACAGAACAAGATGTGTTTATGAAAATACAAATACCCCCAAAATGCCTAATGTAAAGTTTTCAGACAGACAGATGCTCGGACAGAAAGACAGATGGACACAAACAAATCAATATGCCCCCGATCTTTCAATATGGGGGTTGGTGTTATAATAAGAACAAAATATATAGAAGGTTTTGTTTACTTTCTGGCTCAGAACAAATGATCTGGTGACACTCGATAATATCATTTGATGTGTAATAGCACTTTGGCAAATGTGTCCATGAACAATAAATTTGATTTTTTTAATGACCTCCAATGTTTTCTTACCATATTTTGTTTTTCGACCGTCAGTCCAAGGATTCTGTTGAGAAATTTACTAACATCTCCCGTGTCCTTTTCCTTCAATACAGGGCCAGTCTGTAACATGCCTATATCTGCCATTTTTGTTAACCCATGCCAACAAAATGATGCCTTTTGATTTCGAATAAGATAAAAGCTTTGGAAAACAAAGTGGAAAATTAAGAAATTGCTTGTAACAAGCAATTTCTTCATTTTCCACTAGGTTTTCTAGTCAGAAATACCTAAAAAGAAAAAAAAATCTCTATAAATTAGTCTTCTGCAACATCTTTGAATATAGATCAGTCTAAAACTGTGCCATAAGGTAATGGGTTAAATCTAAATTCTCCTTTTCTTACCATATTTTGTTTTTCGACCGTCAATCCCAGGATTCTGTTGAGAAATTTACTAACATCTCCCGTGTCCTTTTCCTTCAATACAGGGCCAGTCTGTAACATGCCTATATCTATCGTTTTTGTTAACTCATGCCAACAAAATGATGCCCTTTGATTCCCAATAAGATAAAAGCTTTGGAAAACATAGTGGAAAATTAAGAAATTGCTTGTAACAAGCAATTTCTTCATTTTCCACTAGGTTTTCTAGTCAGAAATACCTAAAAAGAAAAAAAAATCTCTATAAATTAGTCTTCTGCAACATCTTTGAATATAGATCAGTCTAAAACTGTGCCATAAGGTAATGGGTTAAATCTAAATTCTCCTTTTCTTACCATATTTTGTTTTTCGACCGTCAATCCCAGAATTCTGTTGAGAAATTTACTAACATCTCCCGTGTCCTTTTCCTTCAATACTGGGCCAGTCTGTAACATGCCTATATCTACCATACCCATCAATACTAAACTCTCCTGCATGTGCTTGTTGAATGTTTCAAAGTCATATTTACTGTTGGTTATCAGCTTGAGTGAGAGACCAGCTACAAATTGTTTCTGAAATGACAGTTACCGTATATACTCGCCTATAAGGCGCCCTCGCCTATAAGACGCACCCCCACTTCCAAAATATTTTTGAAGGTTTTAGTGTTGACCCGTCTACAAGACGCATCAGCTTTCTGACAATCGGGAGCTATTTCTGATTCTGAGGCGAGGTGCCAAATCCTATTGAAACCGATTTATTTTAACTTCTTTAGGGACGAATTTAATCTGTAATGTCATTAAAATGAAGAAAAAAATCGGAAGCAATAATGTCATCATCAATACAAACATGCTAAATGTTTCTTCTCAGACTCTCATTCCGCCGACCTACGTATATTTCCATGTTCAATCATCAATCTGAGACATGTTTATGGTATCTTACGCATTATCCAGCCTGCTGCCAATTAAGTATGAAGTGTTAAATCCATATTCTGTAACCCAATTCTCATAGTGATTTGTTTAAAGATATAAACAAAGGAAAACGAAATACGGGTATCTCCTTTCCAAAATATTGTAACTACATCCGTAATTGATAAGCAGTTACGACGCTCATAAATGGGCTCAGTGATCATGAGTGATGACACGGAAGAATAATTTCTTACTTTTGATTGACAGCTTATCCATTGTTATCGATTGACTGAAATCGGAACAATGAATTGCTTGCTCCGCCCATACCATATTGGTAGGCGTGGTTTTACCTACCGCAGACAAGCAGTGTTGTAAATCAGTGTGGTGTAGTAAAATTCCTTTGTGTTGCATAATCGAGTAGATAAAGTACACAAGGTCAACAGAGGTCGCCTTCGGCTTTCTACACACATGATTTACTGGGCAAAAACAATGTAACCACTGCACTATCTATGATTTAGTTGGAATGTTTTGCTTTGCGATTGGCAATAAGGCAATCTCAGTGAGCAAATAATGTTTATAACAGGAGTTTTCAGATTGTAATTGATTTCTCTTCTCATCAATAAACCTGTGAATAAACTGGTCCTTCAGGGAGCAAGTGAAAGGTTAACTAATTGAAAGTCTAGTCTGAGGAATTTCATTTTACGGCAATAATAATTAAAGACAAATTTAAACTTGTTCGATTACGCATTTAATTTTATTATATAAAGATACAAGGCACATTTCTGGATTACATGGACAATGGTAAGTCGATCTGTCAGACTATTTATCGGGAATTTGCCTGTGCATCAAATTTCCTGTATGTTTGGGCAAATTCAGCCGCTGCTGCGCTGAATCTTATTCTTCTCTCCACCCTAGAAGAAAAAAATATTTCTAGGACTCGCTTATAAGACGCTCCCCCAACTTGTGAAAAAAATATTTGGGCAAAAAACTGCGTCTTATAGGCGAGTATATATGGTATGACAAAAAATATTGTAATATGAAATTTGGCAAAAACAGGCTACAAGATGTCCGGGTGATTTCACTATCCATGTATTACAACCGGATTAGATCTACCTTGTTGTCCTTTCTGTAACTTAACCTATTCCAAGAAACTTAATTTCAAACTGGTAAAATACAGCCGAGTTACGGACTCAACCCTTTCCCTAATGAAAAATTTTAGGCTTGTCAAATTTGAAGGCTGCTGCAAACATCAAATTGACTGTTGATAAAGATAGAGTCAGTGTACAGTATAGCTCAGAAAACATTGAGGCAAAAGGAGAAAATGCTGGTTATCAGCATTTCCTTCTTTTGTCACAATGTTTTCCTAAGCCTTTTCTATAACGGACGTCAAAACAAGATCTTGCTTGGGAAAGACTTAAAAGATGTTGATGAATGGCCACATATTTAACAGATAGCAAACGTCGATTAACCTAAAACAGCCATCAATCCGTTCCTAAACAATATACTGGTCATGTTACAGGTACGAGTGGGGCTGTTTTAGCCCAAGCACAAAGTAGTGATCTGAGATGGCTTACATGACGTCTGACAACGCGTGTGAACGTGAACATCAGCATGGCGGGAACTCAGAAAGACAATGTTGACGTCATAGCCGCTAGTTTGATGACATCACATTATGATTAGCGTAAACCATTTCACATTCTCATTTTTTCAAATTTCTTCATTGTACACAATGTTTTCTTATGCTTCTATCTTGTAGATTTATCTTGTGGGGAATAGAAAAGAATACAACTCACCTTACAGATATGTGAATACATAGTTCTGAGTGCCTGTCTCCCATACTGTGTATCAAAGTTGAACTCTGTCAAATCTGCTCCAGTAGCTGCCCTTCTGTCTCCTTTTGTCAATGCCCCTGTAAATTTGGTAAAATAATTTTCTGTGTATTTAAAAATAAACTTAAGTAATCATGCAAATCCAAAGCTGCCTTTCTGTCTCCTTTAGTTCGTTCATTTCTGTTTTCAATGAAAACCACGTAACTGCAGCTTGTTTTAAGCTGCAGTAACGAGATTTTTTGTTGAAAAGCAACGAAATATAATCCGAAATACGTTGGGACATTATTGACCAAGGTCTATTCAATACAATGTCTAATTCAAATTGAAAGATATAATGTCCAGTTCAGTTTTCTGATTTACATAAGTGCAAAACTTAATTTTTTGCATTTCACTTCATACATCCAAGACTTTTTCCAGATTATTTTTTCTAAGTATCTCTTTATTTAGATTACATCTGTGATTTGAATTTCAAAATAAAATCATCCGCAATCCTAGTTTCTATCCTTTTTAATTTAAAATTTAATTTGCCAATCACAGTATTTTCTATGAAAACCATAATTTACCCAGAGATTGCAGTCTCCTAGCTACAGCTGCAGCAAATCTCCTTTCTCCACCAAGATCTGTGGTTAATAGCTTGTACAATGGACCACTACAAATAGATTAGAAAACTGCTTGGAATGGAAAATTTAAACAAGATCCATCCAGATGTGAATTGAAAGATACACCGACTAAGACGGATCAAAGACAATCCAATCACTTCGACAGATTTGATGTCACTTTTGTCAAAAGATGAAAACAACAAACAGATAAAATTAGATTAAGGTCAAAATGAACATTTGTGATGGCAGATTTTGTTCTATATGTAAAATCAATTATGATTAAGAAATGCCATGTCACTTTTATCTTAAAGATAGGTTATTTACCTAGATTGGTTAGATCTATGAGATCTGCCTAACTGTTGTACAGCTTTATCAGCACTCCAGGGTAGTTCTACAGTTAGGTGAATTCTTCTTCTCTGATTTGCTACTCTGTGGTCAGCATGAAGGGAAATACCTACAGGATATAGAGAAGATTCATGTTGGTTTTCAATCAGAATAATAGTTTCTAAGATGGAATAATAGTTTCTGAGATGGACAAAAGCTAATCTGTACAGAAACATTTTAATTGAGAAAGTACTCCTCTCAAACTGTTTTCATAATGAATCATTTAAACCTGATTTGTACCAGATTCACTTACTTTTTTGTACAACTTAGTTTTCTATAGAGCAGCAGTTTATCATGAGCTATTATAATGTGACTAGATCAAGTAATCTTTAACTATTTGATTATGATATTTTACGAACTGGAACAGAATCTTTGTGGTAACACATACAAGTATACCAAAATTAATTTGACATAAAAGAAAAATATTTGTAACAAAATTAATTCATTTCCAAATCAGAATTTTAAGATTTACTCTACATACCAGTACTAGCTGCATCGGAGATAATGGCCACCAACTTTTTCCCTTGCATAAACATGTTTCTCTGTAAAATGAATAAATAATATATTGATAGACATTGTTACACAAAGCCATCAAATTAAGTTTCGTATTATTTTCGTATTTTTTTTTCACTTTCTTAAATGGCTGTCTACCCCATTTTCTTTTTTTGGCATTTGTTTCGTTTTTTACTTATTAACAAATTTAATGTTTATTGCATCTCTTGGCTATTCAAATTATATTCCACAAAAGGGAACAAGAGCTTCGCAAAGCGGCGCATATACGCCCGAGAGGGGCTTGTCAGTAAAATTGGCCATTTTTTCGATTCAAGGGCAGTTAATTCAAAGATGAAAAGTTATCAAAAGTTTTTGTTTGCACAACAAGACACCATAGAGATTCATTGTGGCTAGTTTGATTAAATTCTGGTTGAAACTATAGGAGTTGCACACAGGAGAAAATGGACATTTTTGAGAAAATGGGCATTTTTTCTTAAATTCAAGGGCAGATAATTCAAGAACGAAAACAGTTATCTAAATTCCGTAAGTTGCGCACACAAGAAAATGGGCATTTTTTTAATTCAAGGGCAGATAATTCAAGAACGAAAAGAGTTAATTAAATTCCGTAAGCGGGATGCACAACTAGACACCATGGAGATTCATTGTGGCAAGTTTGGTCAAATTCCGATCACAACTGTAGGAGGAGTTGCGCACACAAGAAATTGCTAACGGACGGACGGACAGATGGACAGACAGACGGACAGACAGACGAGCAGGGCCATAACATAATATGACCCTTCGGGCGTATAATAAAAAGGTTAACACATTGATGTACAAGATGTATTTTTGAAACAATAATGCCCTCAAAATTGCTAATGTTTAGTTTTCATAATTAGTTTTCGGAATGACAGACAAACAGACACAAGTATAACAATATGCCCCCAATCTTTTGATACTAGGACATAAAATCATGGTAGATTCATAAATTCTATACCTCTTGCACGTTTAAACTATCTATCGCCCCATAGACATCTGTATCAGGCGTCCTTATCTCATATGCTGGCTTATCTTTCTGTGATGGTATGTCTAACTATCCTTCCCTTTCTAACAGTCATTTCCAAAACAATTCTACACGTCTATCAATTATCTTCATAGATTCTTTAATACTTTTCTATATTGCATCAAGGAAAATATTAAGGAAAAAGAAGAAAATGCTGATAATCAGCATTTTCTTCTTTTTCCTTAATATTTTTAAATGCCTTGTCCATACAATTTGAAAAGACCAGGGCCGCGTTTTACTAACGAACTTACGAACATTTTTGAAACAACAACATATTTGATTGGCCGAATAATTACTGTTATGATTTCTCTTTCAATCAGATGTGTTGTTACAAGGTTTTTGCAAAAATCTATGTTAGTAAAACGCAGCCCAGGATTTTCTTTAAGAATTACAACCCTATTTGTACATGAATTACAACAATGTCTTGTCTTTACCTCTTGTACATTTAGACTATCTATCGCCCCATAGACATCTGTATCAGGCGTCCTTGTCTCATAAGCCGGCTTATCTTTCTGTGAATGTCTAACTATCCTTCCTTTTCTACCAGTCATCTCCGATACATTACTCGGACCTCCCAGTTGATCTATGATTTCATCTAACGGACTGTTAGGGAGTTCTATTCTGTTTGCAAATTCCAGAAGCATCTTTTTGGCTGTGACACTCCATGGGTCTTCCTTTATTTCTCCTTCAATCTAGAAACAGTCACGAAAATATGACCTTCAAACAATTATAAGGTCTCACTATTCCCCTTACAATGGGAATTTAAAAGGTCTGATTTGAAAGAAGTTGCAGCCATTTTAAGTTTATAAAGTTTTATGACATTCTAGGAAGACAACATTGTGCAAAATAAAGACAATCGATTTCTTCATTTTCCACCATGTTCTTTTTCAACCTTTTTCTTGTTGACAAACTCCAGGAGCATCTTCTTGGCTGTGACAAACTTAAATATCCAACAGGCAACAGCAGGGCTCCTGGCGCCAATTGTGACAAAATAGAAATTCTGGCGGAAAAATTTGCCTGTTAGCGATTTTATTGCAGACAACTTATTTGCAATGTATATTCCGTAGACAAGATTTCAGCAGAAGGTTGACTCCCAAAAGTTATGACAGGCGTGTGTATTGGCGATTGGCAGATTTTGCTTGCGCCAAGTGTGATTTTGCCTGGGGAAGCCCTGAATCAGACAAGCAGATAGAAAGACAAATGGACAGTCAGACAGACTGATAAATGTGGAACAATATCCCCCCCAACATTTAGATATGGAGCATCATAAACAAAATGTGTTTTTTAAACATGAATGTCCCCGGTATGGCCAATATTAAGTTTTCGGGCAGACAGACCGAAGGATGGACACAAGTAAAACAATATACCCCCGATCTTTCGATACGGGGCATAAAAATACATGTAGTAATAAAATTTTCTCTTATAACTAGATGCCGAAGGGCAACATGTCGAGCCCGCTCATTTTGAAGAAAGAAGACCATACCTATGTCTACAGCTGTCATTACAATGGCGTTGTAAAAGTGGGGACAAAATAAGTTGGAATGATGGGGATCATGGTGAGACAGTTTATTGTTCACAAAATATTACATGTCTATGTATTTATAACGAGATACCAGAATGGATTAATTTGAGTATACATATGTGACCCGTCACGCTAAAAGGGACCTTATGCTAAGTCCATAGACCCGTCACGCTAAAAGGGACCTTATGCTAAGTCCATAAAACCAAATTACATTTGACCTCAAAGTTTGACCTTGACCTTTGAGCTTGGAATCTGGTTCTTGCACGCGACACTCCGCCTTACTGAGCTTGACATTTGTGCCAAGTTAAGGAATGGCCCGGACAAGCAAAAATCAACTCATTTTTTACATTTGACCTCAAAGTTTGACCTTGACCTTTCATCTTGGAATCTGGTTCTTGCACGCGACACTCCATCTTACTGAGCTTGACATTTGTGCCAAGTTATTTCTGAATCCCTCCATCCATGGTGAAGTTATGGCCCGGACAAGCAAAAATCATCTCATTTTTGACATTTGACCTCCAAGTTTGACCTTGACCTTTGAGCTTGGAATCTGGTTTTTGCACGCGACACTCCGCCTTACTGAGCTTGACATTTGTGCCAAGTTATTTCTGAATCCCTCCATCCATGGTGAAGTTATGGCCCGGACAAGCAAAAATCATCTCATTTTTGACATTTGACCTCCAAGTTTGACCTTGACCTTTGAGCTTGGAATCTGGTTCTTGCACGCGACACTCTGCCTTACTGAGCTTGACATTTGTGCCAAGTTATTTCTGAATCCCTCCATCCATGGTGAAGTTATGGCCCGGACAAGCAAAAATCATCTCATTTTTGACATTTGACCTCCAAGTTTGACCTTGACCTTTGAGCTTGGAATCTGGTTCTTGCACGCGACACTCTGCCTTACTGAGCTTGACATTTGTGCCAAGTTATTTCTGAATCCCTCCATCCATGGTGAAGTTATGGCCCGGACAAGCAAAAATCTTCTCATTTTTGACATTTGACCTCCAAGTTTGACCTTGACCTTTGAGCTTGGAATCTGGTTCTTGCACGCGACACTCCGCCTTACTGAGCTTGACATTTGTGCCAAGTTATTTCTGAATCCCTCCATCCATGGTGAAGTTATGGCCCGGACAAGCTCCATCCGGACGGACGCACGCACGCACTAACGCACGCACGCACGCACTAACGCACTAACGCACATACACCGAACCGCCATTGTGACAACTATGTCGAGCTCACCGCAAGCGGGCTCGACAAAAAATTAAACATATGAAGGTTAACTCACTGTTGAATGTACTCTAGTAGGAAAGTTCTGTTCTACAAATCTGTACAACATTTCTCTACATAATGACATAAAACCCGTCACTGAACCACTTGTCTTCCCTAACTCACTGTCTAATGAGGCCTGAAGTGTAAAGTAAGACAAATGTTCACAATAAATATTGTTTAATTCATTATTTTTGACAAAAATTAACCATTGGACACAAATCCAATCACACAGCCATTTATGTTTTCGCTCTCACTGTCCAATGATGCCTACAAATATGAACTTGTTACACATCTGTCTTATACTGACTAGGTTTTTCATGAATAATTATTTGTCTTCAAAGGACGGGTTGAAACAAGGGGTCAAAAAATAGATTTTCTTTAAATTTTGTGGATTGATAGGGTTACATAATATCTTTAATTTGTATGTGTAAAAAATCTGGTTTTGGCTTATTTTTCGAGATATGGGTAAATAAAGTGGGTGGGGTAAGATGGACTGAAACACAGTAGGGGTTATTCTAAGTCGCTTATCTTTCTTATTTTTAGCCCAAGATGCGTAAAAATTTGTATGCGTGTCTTCTGATATATGCATTAAACATTTATGGGCTCATATTTGATATTCCATGTATATCTTTTCCGTAATACTCATTCTTCTTTCTTTCGAAGAATTTCACTTTTTTTCAACGACAAAATTTACCAAACTATCTCCACACATTTTATTTGAAACCCGATTTCTATGAAACTTTACAGATGTATTTTCCAGATATCAATGTAACTTTGTGTGAGACATAAGAAGAAACTGCTGGTCTTCTTTTATCTCAATGTTTTCCCAAGCCATTTCTTTAAAGGGCGTCAAAACCAGGCCTTGTTTGGGAAAGGGCTATTGCTTTGTTTCATTTATCTTTTCTCTACCAACTAACTATTATACACAGATGTGTGATAGTAATATACATTTTAATTTATATTACCTCTCCAGTAGTCTGTAGGCCAATCACAATACAATAACCATTGTCCATGGCTTCCTTTGCTTCCTTCACAATGGTGGGCACCTTCATACCTAAACTGTAAACAAAATATTGGGAACATTTAGGTAACATTTGCAGAGGACAAAAACAAGAGTTGTCCTGTCCACAGAAAACACAGCTCGCTTATGTGGGAGCTTGTCATAGGAACAGGTCATGGTCCCAAATGAAAGGTCTTGGCATGAAGTATCCATGTGTGAACTGTCACAAAGCGGACGAATACCCCCCACTAGGGCCTTGTCACTGAAAAAATGCTATCGGTCAAAAGGTTCTTGACTTAGAGCATGGAAACGGATTTTAAACAAAGTCCAACTGTGACCTTGACCTTTGACCTTGGTGACCCCAAAACGATAGGGCACCTTCTTGGGTCATGGGCAACAACTGTGTAAAGTTTCATGATCCTAGGTCAAACAGTGCTCCAGTTAGAACACGGAAACGAAATTGTTAATTTTGACTACTCTTCTCCCCCCCCCCCCCCCCCCCCCCCCATTAAAAAGTTCAAAGTGGCATAACTCTAAAAGTAATGACTGGATCAGGATGAAAATTGCAGGTGCACAACTTCATATTATAGGAAACATCTTGATAAAATTTCAGAAAAATTGGTCAAAAACTGTGGGAGGAGGACACAAGAATATGTCCACGGACGGACAGACGGACAACCTGATTCCAGTATACCCCCCCCCCCCCTAACTTCGTTGTGGGGGGTATAAATAACTTCGTTGTGGGGGGGGGGGGGTATAATTATCAAGGCTCTATCTATAATAGTGCTTGAGATAATTATAGGTCAGGTCGAAGTTTTGGAAAAGAAGGTCGAACTCCAAGGTTAAGGGTCATAGTCCTAAATAGAAGGTCTCTTTGTGTGAAATATCCAATGCTTTATCTCCAATAGTGCATGAGATATTGACAAGGTAAAAGTTTTTAAAGGAGACGCCACACAAACACTAGGGCTGTGACATTAGCTCCCCGTACATTTAGTACTGACTCATTAAATATATGTCACATCATAATCTGGTGCTATAAGCAAGCACCATGTGTTTGACTTGGCTATATCAGACATTGAAATATTTTGCACGACAAAAACAGTTGTTTACTAAGGATATTTGAGCTAGAATTAAATAAGAATTGAAACATTTTGTAGGACAAAAAAACAATTGTTAACTTTACTTTCTAAAACCTAGGATATTTGAGCTGTGCATTAATAGAACATGGATTTACTGAAATTTAAACTTTCTCCAGTCAACCCTTGTTTTTCATCCAGTTAATTAATGCTGACGACAGTTTGGATATATACATTTTAGGCAATAATATACATTGACTATCTTAAAATATTTTAGATACTAAATATTATCATGATCTAAATATTATCATGATTGACATGATTAAGAGTCAACTACTACAAGGAAAATTGGAAATAAATGTTGCATGTTACATACCAGAGTTGTTTAAAGAACCTCTGATGACAAGACCAGAAACTTGCCCACACCCTGTTTGAAGTGTTCACGGTTCTGTTGATAGCAGATTCTAGAGCTTTTCTCAGCTCATTCCTGAAGACAAATATAAAAGCAATGTTTGCACTGCATTGAAAGAAAGGAGTGATTTTGTTCCTACAACAAGAGCTGTCCGAAGACAGCGCGCTCGACTTTCTAAGTTGTTTAGTATAAAGGGGGCATAACTCCAAATATAGTGGAGCCAGGGTTACGGGCCCTGGTAGTAAGGTAGAGGGTGTGATGGTGAATAAGTATTCCAAGTTTGGGTTGAATCCCTTTGATAGTATGGAAGTTATTGATGTTTGAAAAAACTTTAACCTTTGTTGCAACGCCAACGCCGACGCCCGGGTGACAGTATAAGCTCTCATTTACTTCGAAAAGTCGAGCTAAAAATGCCTTCCAAAAAGTCAAGAAGCAATTTCTTCATTTTCCACAATGTTTTCAAATTCGAAATGGAAAGATTTTCAAAATCTCATCAACTAGAAATTGTCGTCAGCAACACCTTTCAAATTGGAACAGTACAAAATTTTGTCATCTGGTTAACTGACAGTGTTGTGCCTAGGCGGTGGCATTGCAGGATTCCCACAAATTATTTCTCAATGTCCCTTAAAATTTAAGCCATCGCAGGATTTCGGGTGTGCTCAGAATTTCTCCATATTTTCTTTTTCCATAATTACTTACGACGAAAACTCCTGCTCGATCGGCATTTATCATAGTATAATTCACACGTTGTATAATTACATGTATTAAGCA